>RJJA01000005.1:14515-434350 GCA_003724045.1 Lepidurus arcticus | reverse complement strand
CCCCCCCCCCCCTTCGTACAACAGAAATCATAACAAAACACACAACAAGCGAACGTTTTTAAAATTAGTGTGCGTAGTTTTACGTATGTATGGTGACAAAAGTTTACCGTGACTGTGACTATGTGGTGTGTGTTATAGCGAAAAAGAAATTTTGGATGAGATGAGCAAAAAATGCGGGGGAGTGGCCTTTTTTCAAGGGCCAAGCCCGCTATTACAGAATCTTGCCTAAAAGCTTTTCAACTTTATTTTCTGCGTTTTTCCACATTCCTTTTTCTTTAGTTCCTTTTCAAGTTCCTCGAATAGAGGTAGAGCTACCCTAAGCTCGGATTTCAGGGTGAGGATGTCGAAGGTTTGACGTTTTCCTTGGGCTCCGGCCACGTACATTGCTACTGCTGTCGATAGAAAATTCCTTTCCAGTCCACTTCAGTTCAACATGTGGTACCATGGATAGTTTTTGAACAATTTTTCTGTTGTACACGTGGAAGAGTATAACCTATATAAAGGCACTGAGAAATAAAACAATCTTCCAGTTTTTAGAAAGTTGTACGTGGCAAGGGTCGTACTTTTATTCGGCTCAATACTTGCTTTTTTAAACGTCATGGTAAGCCTAAAAACATGTCTAATTGTAAGAATTTGGAAGTAAAAAGCCTCTTGTATAGCGTGAGTGTATTTCCGTTCATGTCGGACAAGCCGGGGTCCAGATTGGCAACTCGTGCTGGGAGCTATATTGCCTCGAACATGGAATCAGCCCAGACGGAACCATGAGCAGCGCCAAAGCACCTAAGGATGAGTCCTTCACTACATTTTTCCAAGAGGTTGGAAGCAATCGTTTCGTACCACGTTCAATCTTTGTGGACTTGGAACCCAGTGTGATTGGTAAACCGTACAATATCTATAATAAGCAAGAAAACTATGGTTGGTACTGTACATGTACAATAGATTCTGTTCGCACCGGGCCTTACCGCCAGTTGTTCCATCCGGATCAGCTGATTACTGGCAAGGAGGATGCGGCCAACAATTACGCACGAGGGCACTACACCATTGGCAAGGAGACCATCGACTCGGTAATGGACCGCATTCGCAAGCTGGCGGATCAATGCACTGGACTTCAAGGCTTTTTGATCTTCCATTCTTTTGGTGGTGGTACTGGATCCGGATTTACCTCTCTGTTGGCTGAACGGCTGTCTGTGGATTACGGCAAGAAGTCCAAGCTACAATTTGCGGTCTATCCAGCTCCCCAAGTCTCGACTGCGGTTGTGGAACCCTACAATGCAGTCCTTACCACGCATTCCACGCTGGAGCATTCGGATTGCGCCTTTATGGTGGATAATGAAGCCATCTACGATATTTGTCGCCGTAATTTACAAGTGGAGCGCCCAACGTACTACAACTTGAATCGGCTCATCGGACAAGTTGTGTCTTCAATTACAGCTTCCCTTCGCTTTGACGGAGCGTTGAACGTTGACCTCGTGGAGTTCCAGACCAACTTGGTACCGTATCCGCGAATTCATTTCCCATTGGTGACATACGCACCCATTATCTCTGCTGAGCGAGCATTCCATGAGCAATTGTCCGTGGGGGAGATTACGAACGCCGTTTTCGATCCAGCTAATCAGATGGTTAAGTGCGACCCTCGTCATGGTAAGTACATGGCCTGTTGTATGTTGTACCGTGGAGACGTTGTACCCAAAGATGTCAACGCCGCCATTGCTGCCATCAAGACCAAGCGTACGATTCAGTTTGTCGATTGGTGTCCTACGGGCTTCAAAGTTGGGATTAACTACCAACCACCCACCGTTGTACCTGGAGGAGATTTGGCCAAAGTGGAGCGCGCTGTGTGTATGTTGTCCAATACCACGGCCATTGCTGAAGCCTGGTCGCGGCTGAACCACAAGTTCGATTTGATGTACGGCAAGCGAGCTTTCGTTCATTGGTACGTGGGCGAAGGAATGGAAGAAGGCGAATTCTCGGAAGCTCGCGAAGACTTAGCTGCCTTGGAGAAGGATTACGAAGAAGTTGGTATGGATTCCGGCCCTGCTGAAAATGATGAAGAAGAGTTTTAAGTTAAGGTCATGTGAATCGGATTTAATTTATTTGCGTTTTTAGATTGTTTGTTTTTAAATTGGAATAAATTCGTTGCCGGAAAATTCGTAATAACAAGCTTTGCCCTTAGTTTTGTAAAGTCACCAGTTTGCGTTTATCATGGATCACGTGTTAATTTGCAGCTTGTTCCCTCTTCGTTAAAGTAAGTCATGTCACATGACTTACTCTATAGGTTCATCGATGCATATTATAATCTGTTATCATTTAACTAGATTCTAGTCCAATGCTACTTGGAGATTAGCGGGCTGAAGTATGTCCTTGGGTCATATTTCTGAAAATGGCGCCCAAAAGAAAAACGATTCGCAGTTCAGTCGTAACAAGACGAGCGGAACTCGGAGTTCGAAAGTGAGAGTAGTCAGTCAGGGTCAGGCGCTTTAAGTTTAATATCCAGGACGACAGAACGATTGTACTCTGGTGATATTGTTCCATTCTCAGGAATAATTCCGGTGATCAGCAGTGTATATAAAATCATATTCTTTGGTATGAATATATAAAGTAAGCTGATTCCTTATTCGTAATTAATAAAACAAAGAACGAAGTAGAGATTTCCCCCAATAACATGTTGACTTTTTGACCTTTCCTTCCTACTTCTGAACTTCCTGAAGCTGGACTGTACCCGTAAATTTGGCTAAAAGTGTATTTGTTTTCTAGAGAATACAAGAGCAGAGTTATTCAGGCAATTTTACCGGAAAAGAAGAACAGCTAAATCGTAAGATGGTCGTTTCCAAAGCCAAGAAAATGGAAACTCCTCTATCCCACTATTCATACGACCTGCCTTCAGAAGAAGAAGAACGACTTGGAAAGCTATTTGGTGACTTGGATTTTAACGGTGATGGAATTGTCGACATCCACGATCTATCTGAAGGCTTGAAACGTCTAGGAGTTCCTGGAAACTTTCAACACGGCTATGCTCAGGTGAGTTTAGGCTCTTGAGACACACACATGCTAAACTTTCTCTTCTTCAGAAATTTTTGGAACAATCTGACCAAAATCAAAGCGGTGATATAACCTTGGCCGAGTTCATCCATTATGTAAAGGAGCATGAAAAGCGGCTCAAGCTTCTTTTTTCCCATGTTGACAAAAACAAGGATGGTATATATTATGCGTTCTTTTCCTGTTGCACAATTCATCTTGAAGTTTCGTTATAGGTCGGATCGACTCTTCCGAAATTATGAGTGCCTTCAAAGATCTGGGAATTCATATAGACCGTAAAGAAGCTTTAAGTTTACTCAAACGGTAAGATTAAAGGTTTAAGTTTGTCCTTGAGCATTGTAACCTGCCATAGCATGTGTTCGTGGCACATTTAGTTCAAGTATCAGTGATTCATTTAGCTTCTCATAATGCTTTTTGCTATGGTTGTTGTTACATGACCTTTTCCTATTACAGCATGGAAAATTCACAGAAATATCAGACAAGACGAAGAAAAAATGCGAACGGCCGATGGTGGGTAAAAACTGTTAGCTTAACCTGTGTTTTAGATTTAGAATACTCAGGATATAGCTTTAGTTTCGTGTTACATAAGTCTCTCATCCCGCTAATGATCGTACCCTTGAATCCCACGTGTAATCATAGCTTGACTGTCTTTCTTTACCACCCTGTTGGGTCCTTAGTTGTAATTACCTCGACTCAAGACTAATTGGCTCAAATTTGCGCCTGTGTTTCTAGCATGGACCGAGAAGGAACACTGGAAATCAGCTTTGATGAATGGCGGGACTATTTATTATTCCATCCCACGGCTGACTTACAAAGCATTATCCAGTATTGGCGACATTCCACGGTAAAAAAAAAAGGAAAAAAAAAAGTCTAAAAAGTCTTCCTTCAGCTACTTTTTTGTACGGGATCTTGTTTGTACTTTGCTTTACTCTTGCTGCACTTTCTATGCCTTCCTTTCTAGTTACGGATTCCGTATACGGTAAATGATTAGCTGTAAGGTTTCGTGGCAAATTCTGGGATTGGCTTACCGCTTTTATTCTCATGTCTGTGTTTTATAAGGCTCCTTATATGTTGCAGTATATGGACGTCGGTGAAACAACCGCGGTGCCCGATGATTTTACCCTGCAAGAAATGCTATCTGGCATGTGGTGGCGACACCTGGTAGCGGGGGGCGTCGCCGGGGCTGTTTCACGTACTGCAACTGCACCGTTGGATCGTCTCAAAGTGTTCCTGCAAGTCCATGGTCTAAACCACTTTGGATCGCTCAAAGCTTGCTTACGTCACATGTACCAGGAAGGAGGCATGCGCAGTTTATGGCGAGGTAACGGTATCAACGTTCTGAAAATTGCACCAGAATCCGCGCTAAAGTTCATGGCGTACGAACAAGCCAAACTGGCAATCCGAGGCAATACCGCACGAGATCTATTGTTATACGAACGGTTTGTGGCAGGGTCTCTAGCGGGTTGTTTCTCACAAACTTTAATCTACCCCTTGGAAGTCCTTAAAACGCGATTAGCCTTGCGGACCACGGGGCAATACAAGGGTATTTGGGATGCTGCAACCAAGCTTTACGCTAGAGAAGGATTCGGTGTATTTTTTCGAGGATACGTGCCAAACTTGCTGGGTATCATACCCTACGCAGGCATTGACTTGGCTGTATACGAGGTAAAAGATCGCAAGATAAATTTTCAAAAAAATCGATCGATTAAAAAATTGGTCGATTGAAAAATCGATCGATTAAATGTAAAATTCGATTTTCAAAATAGGCATGCTTTTTTAAATTTATTTAAAGACATTGAAAAAATCGTGGCTGGACAATCACTCTGGAGGAGATAAACCCACGGTCTGGGTTTTACTGGGTTGTGGTACTGTGTCTTCCACCTGTGGGCAAATCGCCTCGTACCCACTCGCGCTTGTGCGAACGCGTTTACAAGCTGCGGGTAAGTTTTATTGGTTTGGTTTGAAATTTTTTTTTTAGTAATAGCCTTGGTTGTGAATATAGCTCAGTTAAAAACTTCTATTCCTGCTACGGCAGCTATCGCGACGGGTCCCACGCCCACGGGTACAACATCGGCCTCGCAACAAGTACCTTTGACGATGACGTCGGTATTTCGAAATATTATAGCGACGGAGGGACTGCCCGGACTGTACCGTGGCATCACACCGAACTTCATGAAAGTGGCCCCCGCGGTTTCCATCAGCTACGTAGTCTATGAGCATTGTCGGCAAGCCTTGGGAGTCACGATGACGTGATAACTGTTATTTTAGCTCTATGAAGAATAATTTAAACGCATTCTTTTTTTCGTTTTACCATTTATGCAAAAATCCTAGCCGTGTTATTTAAAATGAATCCATGTGTTCGTGTCTCTTTAACACATGGGACTTCCTTCTATCTATGCTTGCATATTTTGCCACGCTTACTCTATTCCTGCCAGGCTCGCAAGAGAAGTGAAATAGCTGTATATTACTTAGCCCGGTCTGGCCTTTTTTCTCTCCTGTAAATTTTGCAGTAACTGCGCATGGAGGAAAAGGCGCAAGGGAAGTGCGCCTGGCAAAAGTTGGGTTGTGATGGGAAAGTTAGGGGGAGCGAAAGCAATGAAACATGCAAGAATACAATTTGGTACTATTGCTAAGCGTTTTCTTCAGTACCATTACCGTTCTATCTGCTAAGTTTGCTTAACCTATAAAGTTAGAGATAGAAGAGGTCCGAAGTGCGGTTAGTCAAGGAAAATCCGGTTCAGTTCGTAATTTTAGGCGCCAGTTTTCATCGTGATTGTTAAGCACTAGGTGGCGTAGGCTGTCACAGTTTGGCTAGTATGATTTCTAGTGGCAGTCTGTGAAGTGTCAGTGGATTGGAATGTGGTCATTTTCACTTCATAATAACGGAAATACCCTTTGTAACAAGTGTCTTTAAGCTAATTTCAATTCTAATGTGGACGCTATACGCAGTAGGAAAGGTAAGTTTTTCAATTTATTGATCATACCATGGGAGTTTGGGTTCTTTTTATGGAGTGTCACAACACAAAGAGACTCACCTATACACTATAAAGCTAAGCCGAGAGGCTTCGTTGTTTTGTTTGTGAAGTTTATGATAGCATACCCTGTCCAGACCAAGTAATTAGGATTACAGTGATGGGGCAATCCATAATATTCTTGCGTGCGATTGGGTGTTTAGAGCTTTGCATCACATCAGTTTAAAGCCAGCGATAGACTGGCATTAGTTTAAATTGTACAACACTGAGTTGTGTTATTTTTAAGGTATTATAGTTCGACCACTTGAGGATATGTCCTTCCGAAAAAAAAGAGTGCCGCGTCTAAACCGTCTAACACACGTTTCTTAATCCATAAAAGCATCGGCGAAAGAACGAAAAAACAGCTTCAACTCCAGGTGCCAACTGAGCTTAAGGGAAATAGCGTAATTTCTATGCACATGGAACTACAGGTTGTGCAAACTTCATTATATTTGTTGGTCTCAGAAACTACTTTCTATTGCAACTTTCAGTTGTTCTTTGTTAAGCGCTGTGTTCCTATAACAAGTCCGCGAATGACAGGAGGTCTTTGAACAAAAGCTCGAGTCATAGCTTGGAGTTATGCTTGAGAGAGGTGGAAAAGGTTAAGCATGCAGGGAATATGATCTGACACGTTGCTTAGAACCTTATAGGCAGGACTGTTGCTTCCTTTTCTTTTTTTTTTCTTAATATTCCAACCATTTCGTTGCTCAATTTCAAGTTACTTAGCACTGACCACTCTTCTCAGAAAGAAACACGAGCGTGCTACCTAGAAATCTTGTTTCCGGTTACGGCACCACGCCAATTATGTAGACTTGCAGAAAATTTTGGGCTAGTAGCCCAAAATTTTTGTAGCCCAATATTTTTGTATTTGTTTCGAAGCCTTTTCGAGTCCAAAATTTGACATTAAAGCCTACCAGATAAGAGATCCGGGACCCCCGTGTATCTTTATTGAGCTTTGTTGGCAGAAGCTTCCAGGCAGTTTTGCTCCCGTCTTCTTTTCCTTTTTTTAATCGTAGCTGTGGAATTCCTTGCTTGAGTTGTCGGCAATTCAACATGTCGAAGACGGTCATAGTGGCAACTGGCAAGTAAGCTCACATGTAACCGATAGGCTTATTAAACGTCAGCTCCTCCAGCAAACCTGTTTGGTTTTTTGGGATTTTTTAAATGTTTTTCATGCTTTTTTGTCTTAGGTGATTATGAAGCAAGTGCATAGATCCGGATTGCGGTATTAGATATTCGCTGCAACCTCAAAAGTGATTACCCGGATGGCTTCTGGTCACAATCTCTTTGGTTGTTGACGTCAGTCCAGCCAGACATCAGTACAAAAGGTGAAACATGAAAAAGGATCCCAATTCTTTCATGCGTACGAGTTTAAAAAGGGCGCTATACGACGTGTTCTTATAGGCAGGGCAGGAAATGCATTAAATAATTCGGAAAACGCTCGACAAGTGTCCGCAAGAAGTCAACTTGGGATCTCTATCGCTGTAACCGTTCCCATTGTTGCAGGTAGCTCCGTTTGACTCATTCCCCCCTTCTCGTCCTTAGTCTGGTTCACCTTGTCGCCTCATTTGCATTAAATTCCCTCTTGACGTCATGTCTGGAACGCACAAAAACCTTTTTTTAAAAATTCAATGGGGAAAACCAGACTGATAGAAAACTTACATGTGTTTGTTGAAAGGATTCGTACCAAACGCATTGGTTTATAAATTTGATATGGTAGACTCTTTATAGTAGTATTTCGATTTTAGGCTAGTTCAATCCTTTTAAACGTTATTTTTATAATCCTCATTATATCTAACAGGAAATTAGTTGATCGGTGCTATAAAAACCTTCACTTGGGTGGCTGGCAAACAAGAAGAGCCTTAAGAAGTCATCCCCCCTTTTGGTGATGGTGTTGGGATCAGAAAAACTCATTATAGACCTTACGCTCTCCTGTTTGGAACTTTTGGGCGTGGCTTGGGCAAACCGCGTCTCGCAGATAACAGATTGGCAAGGAATGGGAAAAAGATAGAAGGCTACTAATTACTGGATGCTAGGCAACAGGTTGTTATGCGTGGAATGGGGCCCCGCAAGACCCCCTTCAATGTAACACACACGCTATTGTACCGCATCAAAGAAAAAAACTTGTCCCCATCACAGGAATGTTTCGTCATTCTATTACGTACACCTTATGATTAAAGAAGTGTACCTTAGCGGCGCAAATTGTAAGAGATTAGCGTTAGTTTAGACCTCATTGTGACCTGCGGTTGTAGAGTAAAGAACCGTAAAGTGCCACCACTAAGCGATAGCGGGGAGGATTGCCGGAAGTGGTGGGGGGATGGGGAGGAGGTAAAGTCATCACTATAGATGGAAGTAATTAGACATTAGGGAGCTTAGGCAAGGCCAGAAGGAAGGAAGAACTACTGCGAAATTGACCTTGCGTTTTACCCAAACGACGATTTCTTCGAGAAAGCACCCACCTATTTTTGGGAGTGCGGGGAGAGAGAGAGCGAGCGTCTTTGGCACCTTTCGTAGAACGAACGACCTTCCGACGTCCTTTATGCCGTCAGACCAGACCCCGAGCCGCCACACATGCTGTCAGAATATGGGCGTTTCCCCCCAGAACACTAAAAGGGATTCTTGCGTTCCTGTCACTATGAGTAACCCATTTTGGCATATCATAACCAGACAAAGCCGATCTCAGCTATCTCCAATCCGTAATAAGCCTCTGATGCTCTGAACGCTCTGAACAGCGCTGCTTTGGAATGTTCGATAGATTTGCGTGTTTTCATGTGTTATGGGGTGCTTAACTGCTCATGTACCGTAAACAACCGTAAAGCTTTTAGTAAAACAACGAGGCTTTTCCTCCCCCCCCCCCAAGTACAGTAAATGCGTTTATTGTGATCACGTTTGTGGAGTGAATATTGATTCTATATTAAGCGGAGATTCTAGTAACCGAAAATCGGAAATATGCGAAGATTAAATATGTCCTTAGCTAAAGAATGCTAAGATTAGTCGGCTCATGAAACGAACTTGCTTGTTTAAACCAAAGAAACAAAGTATCGTCTACGCATTGACACTTTCCCACACGTTTCCTTTTTCTAGATTCACTACACCCATTGTTTATTTCGTAACGATTTTTCAACAGTTTTGATATAGACGATTGAGGAATTCCTAACTTAATGACCGCTTCCCTTGGTGGCAGATCTTTTCAACTTAACTTGTCATAAGTTCCAATGAGCCGCAACTTCTCTTTTACATTTCAATCAACTCTTTTCTTGTTCGTCGCCATTTTTGTACAACCACACGTCTACAACACACTAACACTGCGCCTTTGAAGCCTAGTAGCCTACTCCTTCGCTTAGGTAGGTTTATCAACACGAAATTCTTTCCAATTTCTTTCCAAGTAGTATAGTAGGCTGGAAATGACAAGATTAGTCAAAACGACGTAAAAGCAATGTCCTTGGTCAATATGCGAAGTCCATGTAGCAATCACTACTACAGTTTCGTTTCTGTACATGTGAAGATTCTTTTGAAATTGATTCTGATATTTGAAAGTGTGATTCAAATTACCCGATGCAAATGCTATAAATCTTATCATTTGATTCAGTCCTTTAAAATTTATTCCAAAAATTGTATTCCATAAATCGGCTGATTCTAGTAACCAGAGATCACAATAAGCTGGACCTATTGTAAAAGCTCTGGAGTCTTTTTTTTCGATGATTTTGGTGCTAAAAGTTATCTAGGGTTCAGCATTCTTACAACGTTGGCATTGGCGTTACCTCATTCCTCATCATAATGAGAAGCCAGGTTCAATGGGGGGGGGGGGGGGATCAGGATCATCATTCCCGAAGAAGCTCTGACAATAAGGCTAGGCAAGAAGAGATGATATGGGCCTCATTTTCCCGGTGGCTGTTCACGTCCTCGCTACGTCCTTGTCAAGGTTCTCGTTTTTTGGCCCAAGCCCAAGAATATTTTATTCAAGCCAAACCTTTTCTTTTTTAACGAAAGCCATGCTGAACTGAACCTGCTTTCTTGTATTTTTTTCCCTTGGCTCCCAGCGCTACGGCTTTCAGGACTTTCGGGACAAGGCAAGACGGGGGAATCGTGCTGCTCAGCTCCTGCTGTTGTTGTTGCAGTTGCAGCAGCTTGCTTTTTGCCTGTCCCTCCGGCGGCTCGAACCACCACCAACGTCTCTTCTACCTGCCAAAACCGAGGCCAGTGGGCGGGTCTTGACGCTTTTTCATTTTTAAGCTTCGGTTTGGAAACGCAGAAGAGAGGGAGAGACAGAAGAGAGAGAGAGAGAAACGAACTTGACTGGATGGAGGAAACGTTCGATTTAGATTGGAGCAAAAGCTACTAAGTATCCAGACGTTGGGCAAACGTTCACCTCAATGACACACAGGTCGACCTCGGTGTTGACAAAACGGGTTTCAGTAGATACGATATGAACAGTTTTGGCACAGCCTCACCGCAGACTTGGCTTCTTTGGCAGGCGCTTAAAACACCGTTGAAGTTGAAGCCAAAAATTTCCCTTTTTTCCGAAACAAAATATTGTTATTTTAATTGTTTTGTTTTTTAAAAAAAATTTTGTTAAGTATTCTTGAGACATGGTACAGCGAGAGGGTAGCTTCTTTTGCCTAGTTTTCCTATTTTAGTAAATGAGAGCTTGAGTTTGGTTAATTTTTACTCGAAGAGACATTAACCCAAAGCAAAGTGGTGGGTTTTGGAAAAAAATCGTTTTAATAGGTTTGTCTACGTGAGAAACAAGGAAGGAAAAGGGAAGGAGATGAGAAGAAAGAAAGGTCGCCGCCAAAATGTCAGGTTATATATCATGTAAGAGCATATGCAAATGAG
Organism: Lepidurus arcticus; assembly: GCA_003724045.1. NCBI lineage: Eukaryota > Metazoa > Arthropoda > Branchiopoda > Notostraca > Triopsidae > Lepidurus > Lepidurus arcticus. The sequence goes on along the minus strand of RJJA01000005.1, from coordinate 423,467 downwards.
AAGGACCGAGAGGGAGAGGGAGGCTCAGGTATGGGAGTATGGATGTGGAAAGAATGAAATGAGGCATGAGGTGAGAAACTGGTTTGGGTTTGCATCCCACCTCCCACCTTGCGAGGTGGGATGCAAGGCAGGTTGAGATTTGGGGAAGGAAAATTAAAACATTTTCGTGAACAAAAACATCCCTGAAACTTTTAAATGCATAGACCTATTGCTGGTATGCTCATTCGAAAAGTTTTGAAACGTTTCCCCTCCTTTTTTCGAGTTTATGGAGTCCTGTAATGAAAATCTGGGATCAAAGTTTGTTTAGTTGGAGTTGGAAGGAAAATACGGGCCCAAAAAGTGGATGTTTTCCGTTGGGGAGCAGCTTTTTGGCAAAGTTGGCGGATTTATATGAATGAACACCTTTGGCCAGAGTGCGAGTAGGGAGTTGTTGGCATGATTAGCATAAAATTTTTCTTCCTTCCTGTTCTTCGCCCTCTCCTTTTTTAAACCTTTCTTAGACGCTAGTCGTGCTCCTTCTCGGCTTTCGAGTTTTTTTTTCGTTTCTTTCCTGGCTTTGGAAGCTTTACCTTGATGGAGTGTACATTTTTACCTTACCTGAACGCCGTGCAACCTGCCTGATGGCCTGGAGGTGAGCCAAACTCTCGCCTTCCCTTCCCTATTGCTAGGAGCCCGCCCCTTAAAAGGTGTAGTGCCTTCTTGCTATGCTAGAGTGCTTGGAACTTTGCGGGGCTGGCGTTGGGGGGGGGGGGGGGGGAATTGGAAGGAAACCAAACTTACCGCAGCACCACCAACAGCGAGTTACCAGCGAAACCAAGCGCTGAACAGTCCTGTAATCCACGTCCAGGCAGCAACTTGCTGTTATAATCATAAGTGCTTGTGTGTGTTTCCTTGGGTTTCCCAGCCTCCCCATTAGGATTAACTTGGTTTTGGTTTGTCTCCCAGTGCCGCCAAACTTTCCCCAAATCGGATTTTACTTGCAATCCAGAGTGGAATTTTAAAAGTTAAATTGCCGTTGCGTGCTAGACGTTACTTTCGAAAAAGATTCAAGTAACAAGACATTGTAAAGGAAAGAAAAAGAAGAAAAAAACATACAAAAGGTTTGTTACAAAGTTTTAACAGTGTTTTGGATTGCGAAAGAGAGCAAAAGGATTGTTTTGTAGGTTTTTGCGCATATTCCGGCGAGCGACGAAAAGGAAAACGAGTGGACAAGGTGATACTGATGGAGTCATTGTTATAATTAGGTTTTAGGGAGTCGGGGACCGAGTGTGACGTGAACGGTGCGGGGCGTGGAAGCTTCCCAAGCTGTGTATCGTAGAGCTGAGGTTAGGGAGAACGAGGGAGGACGTACAGGCGTGGAAAATAAGAGAAAAAAAGATAGAAAAAAGAGTGGACACGAACTGAAATAATAAGGCGGCAAATGTTGAGTAGAAAGTGTAACGAACGTCAAGGCCAGCACCACTTTGACTTGGGTGCATGTGTGTTTTTATTACATTTATTTATGTTTTAGTAGAGGGGGTCTTGGTCCCATCTTGGCATTGAAAAGTAGTAGTCAGAACCCGATATTGTCGTTCCAAAGTCGTCCAGTTGATCCAATCCTGTCATTAATCGCAAAAAGAGTCATTTCAGAAGGCACTATCACACAACGTAGCTTGGTATCTCGTGTGTAATAAATGAACACACCTGGTTGTATTATGTCCTCTTTCTTTCTTTCTTTCATTCTTTCTGGGGAGAATAAAAAGTAAAAGAAAATGCCGCTGTCCTGGAGGAAAGACGAGAAATTGCGATAACGCAGAGGGACGGAGGAACTTTGAAAGCAAAAAGAGCAAACACGGAAGTTTCGAGGAACGCTCATGGACACCGAGCCGATTTCTTGGAAATTGTGTATTGTTGATTAATACCGCAAGAGATCTTGTCCCTTACCGCAAACTAACTTTGCTTTGAGCGTCAGCCAGGCACATATGCTACTTAAATGGGAAGCATGGCAGGTTTTGGTTGGAAAAAAGAAAAGAAAAAGCTTGTATTTGGTCCAATATCTGCATTTGGTTTAATATCTTTTATTTTTATTTCCACAGTATGACGAGAAAGTAACAAGCGCTGGGAAGTTGGAAGTTGGAGTGGTACCACCGAAGAAACCACGGATTACGTGCCTATGCATATAAAGTATGCAAGTGAAGGAGGAAGAACAGCGTGTCGTTTTTTTCGTTGACTTGTAGCCCTCACAAGCCATCAAGCTGGCTCTCGTTCCGTGTGTGAAATTCAAGCCCCTGTGATACAGCAACCATGCATTCTTCTTCGCCTCGCGTTGGGGGTCGTAGTAAAGAAGTGATTGTAGATTGACCCTTGCTTAAACTGACCTGACTTTTACAAAGAAAACGACAAAAAAGAGAGCGTGGGATGAATGCTAGTGTTGTGGAGGATAACTCTCCGGAGCAGTCGCAACACTTCCAGCCAGGGAATAATCAAGTAGTGGAAGGCTGGCTCAGGGCCTTTCCATTATTGCCAGCGCCAGCAGCTCAGCATCAGCTTCCATTCCTTCCTATGCATATGGGGCCGGAAGGAGATGGAGGAGGAGGCGGAGCCACAGAGGGAGGAAACACCCATCTCGGGGCTGAAGACCCGTCCACTGTGCTTCGTAAACATCACACGAATCAGCGAACACGGAAAGGTAATTTTTTTTTTTATTTTCGTTTTTTTACCGTTTCTTGTTTCTTTATTTTGTATTTTTGAGATTTTTTTTTAGATGTCAGGACGTTTTTTCCCGTGTCAAATGCGTTGGGCACGAGGGGAATAATTGTAGCACGAAAGTTTCTTTTGACTTAGGATTTTGGAGGAATACCTTAATTTATTCCGGTTTAACCGGACGCTAGGAGCATTAACATCGAACTACTTGTGTGAGAGAAATTTGGAGAGAAATTTCGTACAACTTTTGTTCTTATTAGGTGTCAAACCGCTGTCGTTCTGAGCTTTCGTTATTTTTTTAAAGATGGATGATTGTAGTCTACATTGCTTAAGAGTGACGAACTTTTATTCTAATGTGCTTTTTTATTGGCTGTTCAAGAGTTATCGACATGCAAACATTTGATCACGACGACACGATCGTGTCGTGGGCGGGGCTTACGACGCACCTTACCATGACAAGCTGTTTACTTCCATGCTTGAAAGTTGAAACAGTAAATAAAGCTCATCAGGTACCATGGATACTGATGTAATACGTTAGTGACGTCAGAAAGCCACGTGAAATGACTATGCCATGCTTTATGTAAAGGTAAACAAAGTGGGTTTTGGCGGCCATTATCCTTGAGTGGTATTCATTGTTGATATTTGTTTTTTTAGAGCTAAATGTGGTATGTGTGAACATTTCTCAGGTTGAAAGTGCCTCCATTGTCAGCTAAAGACGCTAAAGTTTGGCATCCCACATGTGTTGTGATGATTGAGCCGTTCAGGAGTAGACAGGAGAGGTTTTGTGCGTGCAATGGCCCATTGTGGATGCAACGGCCTCAATGTGGATCAGGGACTTGCTGCCCTACTCGCTCCCACCACACAGAAAGTCCCAAACTTCTCTTTTAGTCTTGTGAGGCTTATTTTACCAATAAAACCTGTCGTATACAGTGCCCAGACATGTCTCCTAGATCGCACAGGTTCGAACTCCCTAAACTCCGTGACTCGTCCCGCCATTCTTGTAGAGGAACCACACTAAAAACCATGCCTTCATTCATATCAAAGGGACTTATTGCAGCTTAAGCATAAGCACTACCTTCTTTGTAAGACATCCATAAAAAAAATCCAAGAAATTCCCCATGTGGAGGCTAAAAGGTATAGACATGAGAGACGGTTCCTTTTTAGCAGGTGAGCGGGATTTTTGGGCTGTTGACCCATGTTTTCTTTACTGGGAAAAAGGACAAGCGAGTGTCCTTGCCTGAATTCACGCACTACTGGCGATGCCGTCGACGCCGGCCACTCACTATCAAAATGCTTACTCTTTTTTATTTACTTTTCACTTTTTAGTGTACTTTAGCACCAACAACTCCCTATCAGAATCCTCCTTGGTCCTGTTCAAGTGAAAGGCAAACGCATTAATGAATGCTGGACACGATACCAATCGTGCTGCGCTTTTGCTTTTTCAACGCGAAAAAAACTAAATAAAAAGTTCTTTCAACTCTTTTCGTGGTTATTTTATGGGCGTAGGCGCAAGATTCCAATTTAAAGCTGATTGATTTTCAACGATTTGAGCATTTCTTTTGATCGGTATATCCCAGTAGTTTTCAATTAACCAGGTTGTGGAATCGGATCAACCATTCGGGGTTCAAAACTTGTTTCCTTTTTGGCTCACATCTCGTATCTTATTATGGAAAACCTTGAGAGGAATCGTTCAGAACTGGTATTGGGGGATCATTCTGGGCTAATTAGGTATTTTGTGCATGTGTGGCCCAGCTAGTCTATATTTAAAAGCTGTTTTACAACTGGAAAGTTTATAATAGTTTTAAAATTATTTTTTAAAAATCAGAAAGATAAAAAAAGAAAACGTATTTATTAAAAAAGCACTATTAAAGTTTTCCTCACTGAGAATTTGCATTGTAACCCTTTTCATGAAAATTTCCAAATGTATATATTATAATATTCCACGACTGTGGCTGCAGATTGTTAAGGAGTATTTCATGTCTTTTTCTTTTCTTTATTTTATGTATTATCCCTGCTTTTTTATCTTTTGGTAGGTTTTCTTTCTTCTTTCTTCTGTAGGCTTCCCGCAAGCACTGTGAACAGCGAAACAACACCAGAAGGGAGAAATAGAGGGAAAGAGAGAGAGAGAGAGAGAAATGAGAGAACCACACAAATGGCGGTGTTCGGCGTGAGGTCGTTATACCTTGCCGTTTTAGGTTTGGTTTGCTTGCTTGCTGCTTTGGGTTTCGTTCTGGCTTCTTTGGGCGCCGTGAAACAGCCGCCAGGCGTTTTGCTTTGGGTCTATCTTGAAAACCCGCGAGTCTCGAGCTCCTCCTGCTCTCTTGGTGATGGTGGTGGTCGTGGTGGTGCATGGGCTAGTTACACAACCACCGCTACTTACCATGTTACCTGTTATACCTACCTGTTCCTACCATGAGTACGTTTGGTCGTTGTTCGCTCACTTGAGAGCCAAGAGGCTAAATGAATTACAAAAAAAAATAAGAAATAGAGAGGGAGCAGCGACGAAAAAAAGTCTGGATTTTTGTTGCTTTTTTAGAAGAGGGTGTGCTCAGCAAGAGTTGCGAAAGAAGAGAGAAAGAGAGAGAGACTGAATTCGTGCTTCAAGGCGAACTTGAAACTAGCAGTAAATTACAAGTTACGAAAAGTTGTTAATAGTGTGTTGTAATTTTGCAATTCCAGATGCCATGACTAACGGCGAAGACGTGGCAGTTGGCACTGAAAGAAGTGACGGTGAATCCGATGCTGATGAAGAAGTCCGGAGCTTAGATTTACCTCGTAAATAAGATTTACTTATATTTTTTCTTTGCTTTTTATATACTGGGGATGGAAATGTACCCTTTTTATATTCTTCGGGAAGGGAAATGGAAATGAAGTTAATCGTTAATGGATTTTTTTGCTTTTTGGTGGATTGTAGTGCACGTTGGCGTAGATTTACGGAGTAAACGGACGTTAGGGCGTGGCCAACGTAGTACTGTCCATGCTCAACCAGAGGAGGATGGCCGAGAACCGCTTTCACCCCAGCCCGAACGGCCTATGTCATGGGAAGGCGAGTTATCAGACCACGAATTCCATCCTGTGGCTGTCGCGAATGGAAACCACGTCCATTTGAATCAAAACGGGATCAAAATGGAGCCCCTGGACATTGACGTGGCGGCGGAAGAAAAAGGCGCCGAACCGGGAGACAACGAAGTGGTCGACATGGAAGGCGTCCAGTCTGTGGGTCCTTGTAGTCCGCAGCCACTATCATCCGTTCATCCGACGCATCATGCTTTGCACAATAACCTCGTCAATGGACACATCTTGCCCCCTGGCGTTCTCGCGTACACGGCGCCAACCACACCCCAGACGTCTCGACATGAATGGGAGCATAGCAATAATAACAAGTATTATGATAACCAGGTAATACTTGACGCATTCCGTGTTTCTAGATTTTATTCCTTTTTTCCCCCAAATCCACCGTCTTTTTATACTGCATTTGATAGCTCATTGATAAACCAAGTCTACATTTAAGGCTCCCGTATACCTTAGCTTATTGGTGGGAGAGAATCACAGATGGCGCTGATGTTTGTTATTGTTTTTCAGAAGCCTTGCGTACAAAGAAGATAAATAGGTAGCCAATTGCCGGCAAAGTTTCTACGCTTGTTTTGCTTATGAAAAGTACAATTTGTCACCACAGTTTGCAGTAGCAGCACAATGTCCCAAATCAAGTCGTTAAACTTTCTTGAAAAACGGCTTGTCAGATTTGAAATCAATCTAAAACAAAAGTTTTCTTTTCTTACTAGCTAGTGCACAACCAAAGGACATTCTTAGGTATCGTATTTCTCATAGTTGCAAACTTCATTTGCATATTGCTAAGTTATTACTCACTGGAAACAAATGCGCATTGGTTGTACACTACTTCGTACCTGTTAGCAAGCTCAAGGTTACTGTCAAAGAGTTTTTTCATTAGGCTCCCGTATACCTTAGCTTGTTGATAGGAACAATTCACAGATGGCACTGGTATTTTGTTTTGTTTTGCGAAAGACTTGCGTAAGAAAGTAAGAAAATAAATAGACAGCTAATTACGGGCAAAGTTTCTACGTTTGTTTTGCTGCTGAAAAGTACGATTTGTTACCACAGTTTGCTGTAGCAGCACAATGTACCAAATGAAGTCGTCAAACTTTCGGAACAAGATTTCTCGAAAGCGGCTTGTCAGATTTTAAAACTATCTAATGCAAAATTTTTCTTTTGTTAGCAGCTAGTGCACAACCAAAGAACAGATATTTAGGTAACGTATTTCTCATAGTTGCAAACTTTATTTGCATATTGCTAATTAACTACTCATTAGAAAAATTCGTGCTTTGGTTGTGCACTACCTGCGGGCAAACTCAAGAGCCTTGTAAAAGAATTTTTTCATAACATGCACTGGTTTTCTCAAAAAAATGTTCCGAAATTCCCCATGCTAACCGCCTATACCGAGCTAAGGTATAGAGCTTTTGCCAAATTACGCCTCTCGCGGCAAGAGTTGGCGAAATCCGCCATTTTTAGTACATTTAAGTTAAGGTAAACAAACAACAACAAACTGTTTTCCGTGAATAGTTTGGTTTTGCTTACAGCTTTTACAAGTAGCCCAAGTAAACAAACAAAAAGACACAAAGCAAAACCAATATTCACGGAAAACAGTTTATTGTTGTTTGTTTACCTTAACTTAAATGTACTCAAAATGGCGGATGGCGGAAAGCGTTAGGAAGTATGAATGAATTCTAACTTTTGTATCTATTTTTTTTAAAGGGCGAATTACGCCGTCCTTCTTGCCGTAGCCCTGTCAATATCGTCCCAACGCCTCGACTGCCCTGTCCGCCGTACACATCGGAAGTATTAGGCGGTCCCACCCCGCTGCCCAGTCCGCTACCCACGCGTCATCCTACTCGGTTACCTTTAGCTCATCACCCTCCCACGCCGTCACCCGATTCCGCCATTCACTCCGCCTACTACTCGCCTACCGCGTCACCAGGTCAATCGCGGCATCGCTCTTCCTCGGGTTTATCGTCCCCGTACTCACATAGAGCTTCACCATCCTTGTCTCGAAACAACTCGGATGCTTCGCAATACTCGCAATACGGCGGCTCGGGGTCGCAGTACAGCTACAGTTCGGCGCCCTCGCCCTTATCCCCCTCGCCAGCTCAGTCGCCTGTACAACCCCGGCACATGGCCATCTTAGCTGCCGCCAATGGGTTTCCTTCACCAGTCATGGGACGAGCAGGAGCGGGGCTTCATGTGGAGTACCCACCCTCGCCTTTACTGCTTCGACACCATGGGAATTACCCTGGGGCTTCTTCAGCTAGCCGCGAAATGGAAATCAAGGCAGAGGCGGGGGTTACCATAAATGGTAACGGTAATCCTGGTGCCAGTTCGTTGTCCAATGACACAGGTACGTGTCTCTCGAGTCCCTCCATCCATCAGTTTAATAAATTCACGCTGCATTAGCTTGCAGTTGGGAAGTTTTGGTTTCTTTATTGTTATTATTATTGTTATGAAGATAGAAGATGTACTTTTGGGGCAGTTGATTGATTTTTTATCATAAATTCTTTTTGCCATAGAAGACAGCAGTCGCGAAGGGTTGTTATTAGACGACAAAGGATGTCCAACGGCCTCGGATTTATCCCAACATTCAGCCTTGTCGGCTCAGGCGGGGATTTCCAGGCAGCAGCTGATAAACAGTCCGTGTCCCATTTGTGGTGACAAAATCTCCGGCTTTCACTACGGCATCTTCTCTTGTGAGTCCTGCAAGGGCTTCTTCAAACGCACCGTCCAGAACAAGAAAAATTACGTATGCTTAAGAGGAGCGGCGTGTCCCGTTACCATTGCCACGCGGAAAAAGTGTCCTGCTTGTCGATTCGACAAATGCTTGACGACAGGCATGAAGTTGGAAGCGATCCGAGAAGATCGCACCCGTGGAGGCCGAAGTACTTACCAGTGCACGTACGCACTACCACCTTCAGTCCTCAGTCCCAATGACACGAGTTCCAGTAGCAAAAGTGGTTGTGCTGAAGCCAGTGGCAGTGGACGATCCATGGATGACTGGGGACCTGGCAGTGCCATCGGTGGCGCTCTTAAAGAAGACACCAAACGCCCGATTCCTATCCCACCTTTATTACTAGTAAGGATATTATTTACCTAATCTCAAGTTTTCCTTCGTTCGTCCATTTTCCCCCGGGAATTAACCATAGATTTCATTGATTTTAGAAGAGAAAATCTCGTTTGATTTTTTAAAAAAGTTGTTTTTTAATGTTTGTTTCAGGAAATAATCGGTGTAGAGCACTTGTGGAATACGCAAGAAGGTGAAGGCCGGTCTGAACGACGTCCAGCGCCGGTTTTACCTCCCAATCTTCCCTCCAACGATCCCGAGTACCTGGCTTCTCTCTGCAGTATGGCTGACCATAGACTTTACAAAATTGTCAAATGGTGTAAAAGTTTGCCCTTGTTCAAACACATCCACGTGAGTATAAGCATCCTTTTGCTTTGAAGAAGATGGCAGAGAATTAACTGGGATTTCTTTCTACCTAGATTGACGATCAAATCTCGTTGCTCATCAATACGTGGTGTGAATTGCTCTTGTTTGCGTGCTGTTTTAGGTCGATTCCCACACCTGGTGAAATTCGTGTTTCTTTAGGTAAAATGGGTAGCATCTACTCGTAAAAGCTTTATAGATTGGGAACAATCCAACTAAAATAAACGAATATTTGTACAGGAAAGACATTGAGTTTGGAACAAGGACGAGCCTTTGGGATCGGCGCTTGTATTGAACGCATGCTTCACTTGACGGAACACTTGAGACGATTAAAACTTGACCAGTATGAATACGCGGCCATGAAAGTGATAATTCTATTGTCGTCGGATACGAGTGGTCTCAAGGAGCCGGAAAGCGTTCGAGCCTCACAGGAAAGCGTGCTGCAAGCATTGCAGCAGTACACGCTCACTCATTATCCCGAGATGACTTCCAAGTTTGGCGAACTTTTGCTGAGAATACCTGAACTGGAACGAACCTGCCAGGTGCGTTATTCTCTTTCAAGTTTTAGTATTCACCTCGTTTTATTCCCAACTTAACAGGCAATAGCCACCAAACCTTGTCTCAAAAATTTGCAAAATCTATAACTTCTAGTCATGTCTGTTCTAACATGCATGAAGTAGTGATTAATTTATTTTTTAAAAAAAGTAAATAAAAATAGGATAACGTGCTCATTCTGACGTATCACGGACGTGTCATGGTACCGCCATCGTTGTTTACCTTTTCATGCATGGCATAAACAGAAACCGTGGTAAGAAGCATTATAAGCCACACCTTGACACGACCGTGACGTCATAAACGCTTGCATGCCAATTAACGCATCGAGGGTTTATTCAACTCTTGACATGTGTTTTTGGTGGCTAATTGCCCCTTTAATAACACTTCATGTTTGAGTTACTGTGATGAAGTTTTATGTAAGTACTGTGTAGTAGCTAATGGAATCTTTTATTAGGTCGGGAAAGAAATGCTGACGCTAAAACGTGAAGGCGATGGCCAAGGCTTTAATTTGCTCATGGAATTGTTGCGAGGAGATTACTGAGTGACTTAACTGACTATTTGCAGCTCAAAGCTATACCATGGAAGAGTTTTTTAAATGAGAGGGGAGGGGAAAGCTGAAAGAAGGCACCTTTTCTCGACTTGTGTGCCCAAAGTGCAACTCCCAGCGTCTGCTTTTTGCATTATTGAACAACATGGCAATGTCGCCAAAGGCTTCTACGTCTCCTCGTTGTGGGCTGGTTCTTTATGTGCGCAGATTCTTTTATATTAAACGTCCATGTGTTGGGTGACAAAAAAATGTGCCTAAAAGAAGTTAGGAAGGCAAGTTGAGGGGATACTTTCAAACTCTGGCCGCCATACGTCCCCTCCTTTTTAAGTTTTGGATGATTGCCTTATTTTGTGGCTAATTGTTGAAAGTTTGTGGGTGCTGGGATTTCCATGGTTCAACAAGTGTGACAAACCAACTACCCCGCTCCAATGTTGATTTATTCCTTCCGTCATGAGGCTATATGAATTGTACACCGAGAGGAAGTATTATTTAAGCCCGTAAGTTTAGCTTAGATTTTTCCTTCGTTTCCTGTTGAAATCCATTGGCAAGTATATAGACTTGTTGACTCTTCACAAGGTTGAAATCGTTTTAGTTTTCTTTCGATTCTTGTCTCCCGCGATTTCTTTTTAACCCTCTTTCATTACTTTTCCAACTTTTCGCTTTGGAACCGGTGACCAGGCAGACATACATAATTTTTTTTTTTAGTAAATAACCAATCCCACGGGCTTTTAATCTGGCGTGGCTTAAAGGGGAGATGATAAGGGCTGCAGTTTAAGTTAATTTGCGTCAACTCTCGCATTTCTGTTTGTATAAGCATGAAAAGGAAGCAGGGAATGTTTTAAAAAGTGTATGGTGCTTTACTTATATCCCTGTAGATACACACATAGATTCGCCACTTAAAAGCCCAGTGAGTGTAACAAAAAAAAATCAAGGATTAAGCAAAGCTAGATTTAAAAACGAAAAGATTGCGAATCTCTTCCTTGCGATGATTGCTGCCATATTAATTGCTTACGCAAAAAAAAATAGGAAACAAAAAAAGAGAAAGGCCAATTCGTATCATGACCAGAAAAGGCAAATTATTTGGTATTTTTTTTTCGAATCCTTGAGAAGGCGTGTAAGTTTAAGAAATGTGTGTCGTGTAGTGTTTTCTTATTTTTTGAATTAGGTAAAAGGGGTTTAACATTTTTGTGGTGGGAAAGGGTTGCGTGATAGGTTTGCAATATTTCTATGCCCCTTTGTATGCTCTATGAAATATTGTAGATAGATTTTTTACTGAAAATCCTCCCTCCCTCCCATTTCTTTTTTTAGCCCTTGTTTCTGTTACCATTTTACCATTCCAAAGACAAAAAAAGTGTATGTGGTCATGGTGTGCCCTTGGCAGATGTGTATAACAAACGATTAGCATCGTATCCACCCTCCTGCTCCCGTCATCTTGCCCTTCTAGAGAAGAGTATATTTCCCGTTTCTTTTTTTGGATTCGATCGTTCATTAACTTATCTTCCAAAGTGCTTCTTAAGATGCTGAAAATATAGCCCCCCAAGTCCTTAAAAGGCAGATTTCTTATACTTCCTAATCATTGGATGTGTGCCTTGTTGCATACGGGGGGTATTTTGTTACTTTGTGTGTAGCAGAAGCTCCCCATTCTCTAAGCTATGCAAGAAAAATACTTGTTTTGCCTGATTTTCCGTTTCGTTTATTTATTTACCATCCTGCGATGCTCGTCGTTTTTACATGGTCTGCGTTGCGAGGCAAAAATTTCATGTTTGAATTCTGTGCTCTGTGCTGCGTTGGTGGTTGTGCTTTTTTGTTACTTTTGATTCTTCCAAAAACATGGTCCCGATTTTATATATTCAACATAACTAAGTATCGTCCCCGTTATATCTATTCGATTTATTGCGATTAAAAAAAAACTTGAAAAGCGAACTGAGCGGAAATAAAACTATGAAAACAATGCGGAGAGGTATGTCGCGCAACGGTTAATTTGGGCCCTGTTTCATGCTAATGTTTTATTTCATATTTTATTTCGCACCCGTTGCAAGCTAGTCTGAAGAGGCTTTACCACAGTAGTAATCATAATTGGCCGAAGCAGATTGATTATTAGAAGCAAGTGAATGGGATGAATGAAATATGAATGCTAGTCTATCGAAGAAGTAATCGCTTGAATTAGACATAATTTTCGGAAGCAGATGAATTGTTTGTAATAGGTTCACATAATTTTGACAAGAAATTGGGCGCTTTCTTCGAGCGTTGAAGCCGGGAGAAGTGGGGCCCCTCGGACAGTTATGTCTCGGTGCTTGATGTCCTTTTTGACGACGAAACCATTGGTGAGCATGGCCTTGCACGAGTAAGGGCTGGTGGCAATGCTGGCGGCTAGCTTCATACCGAGGCTTTCCGCTACTTCCATAGAATGGGACACTAAGCGAGTGGCAATGCCGCGACGACCGTAAGCTGCGGCCACTCCCAGGAAAGAGACCTCGAATATTTGGTCTACAGCATACCGTTCAAACATATTGCCCTCGTCAGCTGCCATGGCCTCCCCATGTTCCACGTTAGCCAGTCGCGCTAGACTCATGTGTGGCCATTGCTGTTGTTCACTCAAGGAATCCGGTTTAGCGATGTAATTAAGGCAAGCACCTGCAATAGCACCGATGCTTGTATCTATAGCCACTATAGAAATGCCTTCTTCCATCCAAGACTGGTATATCTGAGCGTCCAAGTTTTGCTGCAAAGCAATGTCTCCGTTCTCGCCTGATCCGACGTAGATCGATTCACGAGGTATAAAGTCCGCGAACAGAAAGTCCAGCACCGACTGATAGTACTTGGACTCTAATTTCGTATAACTTATTCCATTTGATTCACCCATGGCAAAATAGGAACAGAGAAAAGGTTTTCATGCACTACACAGCGTGCACTGGCTTAATTCGTTCTGCAGGATGGTTTAATTTAGCCGAGTTCAGATTCTAGCAAAGGAACAACGACCTTGCCGTTTGCACATGCGCCACGTCCTACTAGGACAGACGTTCTAAGCACCAAATTACAATCAGATGAAAGCCTACTCTTTCAGAATATTCGTACAATTGTGTACTGTTTCGAGAGGAGGTAAAGTAAACTTTTTACAAGATTTACATCAATAATGTATTGAATGACTCGTTTGTATAGGAAAGTGTAAAGACTGATGGAACGACAACATTATACGTATGGATGGCTGGGCTTTTATCTTTGACGAGGCTGATAAAACCCAGTTTTTCTATGGGATGGATCTTGGCAGGATGTGGCCGTGATAAAAGGTGTGCAATAATAAGCCACCTTCGACAGCGTGAGTAATTCTAAGGAGAGCAAGTTTTTGGGAGATACGGCCTCGGCCTTGGTAATAAACTTTCACCCATAGAAGTAACAACCTTCTTCAGATTGCAACATTTATATAGGTTATGGCCTCTTTTCTAGTTCGACATGCAGATGCAGCATAAGCGCTGAGCCAATTCCGGAGCAATTGCAGAGCTGTTCATGGCAATAAGTAGTTCAATTAATGCAGATTCCAATCAAGTCATTGGCTTCATTTAATGCTACTCGCGGTAGTCCTTCGTCCATGTGATTACAATCCAGTTTAGGAGCTGGTTTGGCATCAATCCAAGTATTTCTATTAGTTGGGGGAAAATGATACATTATTAAGTAGGTTTTTGAGCGCGGTTTCTCGAAATGCAGGTTGCAATAATGTACTTTACATTCCAAGTTAAAGCATATGCCTGCAAGAGAGAAACAGCGGTTATTTTCAGGTGTAGGTTTTGGTAGACCTTTGGAACCTAAATATCCTTTGTTCATTAGTAATAAGTTTTTAGTGAAGATTAATGAAAAATGTGCTTAGACTAAAACCTAAAAATAACCTAAACACTTTACCCACTCCCTGTAACTCGAAAATATCGTATCCCGCTTCTAAACTTTGTTTGGAACTGCATCGTGAAGTAATAAGTAAACCCGGCCGATGATTTGCGTAGTGTCTTTAAACTTAACACCGCTTGAGTTGACTGATTGTATTTTCCAGGACACATTGCTCGAAGTGTACACTAGGAAGTTTTATTTTAGACATCCCGTACATTTATTAAAACGAAGTCTGGAATGCAAGCTGTATTTTCAAGCTATTTCAACACTCAAACTGTATGCAATACTTTCACAAAAAACTGACAGTGGTCTTCAGGTTTAGCTCTCGGTAGACCGGGGAATCCCAATACTTGTTGTTCCTTGATAAGAGTGTATTGGAGCTTTTTAAAGATGTGCGTAGTAGCAGGATTTGTCGCTATAGTTTTAATCACCCGGAATCCATTTTCACGAGCTAATTCTTCCGAGTGTTTGCTCAGTTCTGCAGCAATACCTCTGTTTCCATAACTCTCTAAAACACCCAAGAACAACAGCTCAAACACTTTGTCCACTCTGTGTAACTTGAAAATGTCATGCCCTTCTCCTAAACCTGATAGGAATTTCATCAAGGGGTAATAACTAGGATCGACCCTTTGAGTAACATCCTCGTCTTGGCCTTCAGGTTTGCTCAGCGCGTTGACACAAATTCCTACCAATTTTCCGTTGCTAGAGTCAATAGCCACATATGATAATCCTTTGTTTAGTTGGTCGTGGAAGTATTTAGTTTCGCCTTTATTAGTCCCCGATGTAGGTTCACATCCAAGGGAACGATTTACGGATTCCCTAACAAAGAAATCCTTGTACAGGAAGTTCAATATAGAATCGTGGTATTCTGCACTTGCACGGATATATTCAATTTTTCCTCCTGCTGGGGACATGATTCCCAATGAATTGTTCCTGGTTGTAACGAAGGACTTTACTTCAACAATCTCAGCTCACTGCGTTGGCAAGACTGTTAGGTAGTGTGACCGGCTCGTTCTACGAAACGGTGCAAGGAGAGACCTTGGGATATTTTTTTTTAGAACCAATTGACTGCGTAACTTTAGTTTAGCAAACCTTTGATGTAAGTCTTAGAATGGTGTAGAGAAAAATGTCTACATATTTCTACAAAAAAAATCTACAAATTTCTATATACGGTTTCGTATGAAAACTCATCGAAATTTAGGCTTTGAATTCAGTGGGTTGGAAACTTTTTAGTAATGAACGATTGAGTTTATTGCAGGAGCGACTTTTCTGATCAAGAATACAACCTATTATGTGACGGAAGTTTAGTGAGCGCTTTTGAACGTGTGTGTTTGTCATATTAAACGTTTTTAAGGTCAAAACGAAGTTTGGAATGCAATCTGTATTGTCAAGCTAGAACACATTTTACAAAGTGCTAGTTACAGTGCTGGTTACAGTAGTTACAGCTAGTTACAGAAAGTGCTAGTTACAGCACTTTCACCAAAAATTGGCAGTGGTCTTCGAGTTTAGCTTTCGGTAGACCAGGGAAGCCATATACTTGTTGTTCCTTGATAAGAGTATATTGGAGCTTTTTAAAGATGTGCGCAGTAACAGGGCTTGTCGCTGTAGTTTTAATCACCCGGAATCCATTTTCACGAGCTAATTCTTCCGAGTGTTTGCTCAGTTCTGCAGCAATACCTCTGTTTCCATAACTTTCTAATACACCCAAGAACATCAGCTCAAACACCTTTTCCACACCGTGTAACTTGAAGATATCATACCCTGCTTCTAAATCTGATAGGAACTTCAGAATGGGGTAATAAGTAGAACTAACCATACGAGTAGCATCCTCGTCTTGGACTTCTGGTGTGCTCAGCACGTTGACACAAATTCCCACCAGTTTTCCATTGCTAGTGTTAATAGCCACGTAAGATAGTCCTTGTTTTAATTGGCTGCGAAGTTGTTCCTTGTACTCGCTGTCGTTAGTCTTCAATTCAGGCTTCCAATCAAAGGAAACACTTAATGCCTCCCTAACAAAGTAGTCGTTGTAAGAGAAGTCTACTATCGAATCGTGGTATTCTGCACTTGCACGAATATACTCAATTTTTTCTTTTGCTGGGGACATGATTCCCAAATCCCAATGTATTGGTCCTGGTTATAATGAAAGGCTTTACTTCGACAATCTCAGCTCACTGCTTTGGCTAGACTGTTAAGTAGGGCTAGACTGTTAAGTAGGGGCGGATGCGAAACGGCATTGTAAGGAGAGACCTTGAGATTTTTTTTCCAGAAACATCGACTGCGTAACTTTTAGTAATTTAAAATAAAAAATGGAAGTTAATGCCTGTGAGAAGACGGAGCATGTTTCTGCACACAGTTTATCGAAATGCAAACAACTTTATACACTACCTGGAACACGAAAATATCGTATCCCGCTTTTAAAATTGATTGGAACTTGAGTTAACTGATGGTATTTCAAAGGACACTTTGTTCGAAGTTTAAGTTAAGCAATTATATTGTAGACCTATTAAAGTTTATTAAAACGAAGTTTGGAATACAAGCTGTATTTTTAAGGTAGAACACATTCACAGTACTTTAACAAAAAACTGGCAATGGTCTTCAAGTTTAGCTTTCGATAGACCGGGGAAGCCAAATACTTGTTGTTCCTTGATAAGAGTATATTGGAGTTTTTTAAAGATGTGCGCAGTAACAGGACTTGTAGCTGTAGTTTTAATCACCCGGAATCCATTTTCACGAGCTAATTCTTCCGAGTGTTTGCTCAGTTCTGCAGCAATACCTCTGTTGCCATAACTTTCTAAAACACCCAAGAACAAGAGCTCAAACACTTTGTCCACTCCGTGTAACTTGAAAATGTCATGCCCTTCTTCTAATCCTGATAGGAACTTCATTATAGGGTAATAAGTGGAACCGACCATTTCAGTAATATCCTCATCTTGGTCTTCAGGTTTGCACAGCACGTTGAGACAAATTCCTACCAACTTTCCGTTGCTAGAGTCAATAGCCACGTAAGATAGTCCTTTGTTCAGTTGGTCGTAGAAGTATTGATTACCTTCGCTGTCTTTAGTTTCCGGTGTAGGTTTACATTCAAGGGAACGATTTAAAGTCTCCCTTAGAGAGTAATCATTGTCCAAGAAGTCCAGTACGGAATCGTGATATTCTGCACTTGCACGGATGTATTCAATATTTCCACCTACTGGCGACATAATTCCCAATGAATTGTTCCTCGTTTTAAAACGAACGACTTTACTTCGACAGTCTCCAGCTCACGTATGTTGACTGTTGACTCAAGACTGTTGTGCAGGGCGTGACTTCGTTCTGTGAAGCAGGATAAGGGGGAGGCCTTGAGATTTTTTAAGAGTCATTGACAGCGTTAGTTTAGTTTAGCAAAACCTTTGGTGCATACCCTAGAATGACGTAAAAAAAAATCGTACATTCGATTTTGTATGGAAATCCGTCATAATATAGGCTTTGAATTCAGTGGTTTGGAAACTTGTTTTAGATTTAACGATTGAATTTATTGCAAGAACGACTTTCCGATCAAGAATACAATCTATGCAACGAAAGTTTGGTAAACGCTTTTGAACTTGCGTGTTAATCTTATTACACGTTTTTAGGATCAAAACGGAAACCTATAGAGAATGCGAGAATTAATAATTTGTTAACCTTTTTAATTACGTGATTTACTTTGCAAATTGTATTGCGAAGACTGAAGGGAAACGCGGTTTCTGGAAGGTGAATCCTGATACAATTGTTGAGGCGCAGGCTCGATTGGCATAGGACGATAAGCGAGTAACGGGGATGCCTCCAATACAACCGGAGAAGGAACTCCTCGGCGTGGAGCATTGTATGGATGTAAGAATGGAGATCCGACAGTTTTATGGTCAGTTTTCTCCAACATTGACACATCAAACTTATTCGACGCTTTTTCAGTGACAGTCTGACGACGGAAGCTGTCATACATGGCCTATGAGAAGTACGGAATAAAAAAGTGCGATATAGAACATCAAGCCTACTTGGAGCTTGATACATTGGCGAGATTTTTCAGCCAGGTTTTGAGTCAGCTCATCTATCTTTTCAATGTGCTTTTGCATTTGCGACTTCAAGTCTACGGAGAAAAAATTAAAGCCTCAAAGAGTTATAAGATGCTATACCGTCAGAACGTTGTTGCGCAGTTTTGATTTCCTCTTGAAAAGTAGCGACCATTGACTCGTAATAGTTTTCGACGAGTTTAACAGAATCCTTGGCTCGTTGATACGCTCCTTTTTCATACGCGCGCTCTTCGCATACTTGGCGACCCCAAAACATAATTGCACGCGTTGCGATATCCAGGACGGTTTCTGGAGGGTAGCCCAGTAGCATCATCTACGGTAAGTCATTATTAGTAGTCGAAAACACTTCTTAGATTTTAATTTTTCAATACCGTTCTATACTGGTCACTCATATCCAAGTCGATACGAAGGACGTCTAACTTGTCTAGCAAAGCAGAATCGCAAACGGGACAATGAGCAGATGCGCGAACAAGTTCACGTTCGCCGTCCTCGTGACAAAAGATGTGGTTGCACGATGTAACCCACGCACGACCGGTAATTGATTTACGGCATTGTTGGTAATTGCAGTGCAAACCATTCGATGATTCCATTATTATAGAATTAATTAGATTTCAGTTGTAGGTTGTCACCAAATTTGTCGCCACTTAAATTTGTTCGAATTTTTTCGTAGATAGAAAAAGTTCGATGCTCTACGAAGGACAAGTTTCCGGGAGGCGTGGTTACCTATATGTAAGCGCGCGTGGGCGCGAGTCGATCATGGGCGTTGCCGATGACGTATCACAGTGTTTACGTGTCGGTGTTATTTTTGTTCAGATTTTATTTAATTTTGTGTTAGTTTTCTTGTGTTTGCTATATAATTTTTTCATATACTTAAACAATGGCTTGGACTGGTTTTACAGACGAAGACTTAGCTCAGATGCGCACTCGCACATCTGCTGAAAGTTTGTCAAGTAAATTTATTGCATTATAATGTTTTGTTGAACATGCCCACATTTTTGGCTGATTTTGTAATTCGTGCTTGTTTGTTTTTGTTGTATCTTTTTACAGGTAGCGAAATGAACAACGGCCTTAAACAAAATATATCAAAACTTGTATTTACAAACAAACCCGGTAACTATAAGGCTCCCAAATCTGTTATGACTGGATCGAATACTGTTGAACAAGTGCCAAAAGAAGCGTACCTGTCGTCCCCAATAAAAGTAATTAAGTTTATTTGTTACGAAACAAGTCAAGTTATTCTTCTTTGGTTTGTAGAGTAGTACAAGTCCGACACATGCTGTTGTAAAAATTACAGACGACACAAGCTATGAAGTAATGGAAACTAAAGAAATCCCTGTAATACAAAATTCCATGGAAAACCCAAGTCATGCAAGTGAAGGTGACACTCATCCGGTGACCGAGACAGCACCATTGCCTCTCTGTACGTATAACTTAGACTCGTCAGGGAGAAGCAAGATAGATCTAGATGAATTTGAAAAGAGACAAAAACTTATCGAGGAGCAAAACAGGATTAAGAAGCAAATGCTCTCCAAAGCATTACTCTTAAAGTAAGTTGTCAAAATTAGAAAGATATGAAATCAATTATATGTTTTATTTTCCAGAAAGCAGAAAACTGCCGCAGAGACAAAGAAACTGCATTTAATTCAAGAGGAACTGAATAAACTGGATGCGTTGTTGATGTCAGATGTGTTCATTCTTCGGGAACAAATTGAAGTGGCAAGCACGGAGTTATCAGATGCCCAGTAAATATAAACTGGTCAGTCTTCTTTAGCTTATTATTGGTTTATGATATGTTTGTAGGAAGCGGTTTAATAAAGCGGAGAAAGAATTTATTGAAGCGAAGAAGCTGCACTTTAACAAGCGGGAAAGGAAGAATATGCTAACGGAGCATCTTTGCACAATTATTGAACAAAACGAACTGAGAAAAGCCCACAGATTAACGGAACTTATGATACAGTTAGAAGCTGAAGGTCAAGTTTATGAGGCAGCGGCTGCCCAAGTATTTGTATATAGTTACGCTCGATTCTGGGTATTAATGGTTTCTTTTAGGTATTTGACGGTCTTGATTCGACTGGTGGAGTAGTACCACAGACCGTGAATGGAAACTACGTGTAGCGCAAGAATGGTCTCTAAAATACGTTTGGATTTGGGCCTGCATGTATAGCTTTTGCTTTGCATTAACGAAGTAACCAATGAAATGGGTGTGACCAAGCATTTCGGCCGCTGTACCATTACGGACATGTACATATACATTATGGTCAATTTGAGAAGAATGATTTCAAAATGAGAAAAAATGTGTGCCCTTCAGCATCCGTGGAGATAAGACAAACTTACGCAGCTGATCATCCAAGAAACGCATGTGAAATAGATATTGAACTGCTACAAGTCAATTTAGACAAGTCCAAACGTGATGCCGCCGCTGCTATTCGTTGTCATCTTTGTCAACTCCACTTCGCAGGTTCTTTATTTTTTTTGTATTTTTTAGGGGAGACATCCTTGGAAATGGAGCTGAATGGAAAACATGGCGTGCAACGTGGGAGGGTTATGTGTGGGATTTAGGAAAGAGGAGGACTACTGAACATAAATAAAATTCCTTGCTGCTTCCACATACCAGTGGATCTTTTATCGCTGTGAATTTCGTGGTTATATTCATTATGTTTCAGTCATTAACCCTTTCAACTGCGGCTGTTGAACTTACAGGCAAGACTGATAAATTGGAAGGGTCATGATGTTCAGCATAGCAGCGCTTGGTCCAAATTTTTTAATTATTGTAAATTTGTGAGAATTGACCATTGTACCTCTTGTTTTCCCATTTCGTTGCGATTCTTGTAAAGGTATCCCTCATAAACATTGCTCTAGCGCTCAGTTTCTCAAATCTCTTGGAATTTTTGTTCTGTGACTTTTTAGCTCCAAAAATTGGATTCTAAAATTATGCAAATGAGCTGTTTTGCTTGCCCTCGGAGTTCCCTATATGATTATTTGTTGTGCCCAAAACGTTCTCCCGTAAAATCTAGTTTCCAAAAGTGTCCTTTTGTAGTAAGTCGGAACCGATCAGTTCCGATCGTTTCAATTCCGGGTTGATCGGATCAGAACTTTGGTTGGGGGATTTACTTATGTTGTACAAAACGTTCCTCGCAAAAACAAGTTCAAAAAAATGCATTGTGTGATTTGTAATTTTTGAAATAAACGTGAAAATTTTAGAAATTTTGGCGAGATTTTTCAAATAATCCGCTAAAAGGGATGTGGCCTATACGAAAAGGAAGAATCCTATTGGTGGATTCGGCCAAAAAGGGGGCGTGGCTCCTTTTCGAGCCAGGAAAGCTTTTTCAGGGCTTTTCTCCATAAGGAATAACGTTGTATCAAGGGGTCCCCCTTGAAAAATCGTGAAAATTGAGAGCCTCGCCCCTTACCCTGTTCCCAACTCCCCTGCTCGGTTTCCTATTCCCAATATTCGAGCTCGTAATGCCGAAGCTTCAAAATTTCGAATATGGGTATGGAACCTTGCCGGGAAGGCATATGGTATAGAGAAAGGAAGCCATTTAATATTTCGTTTATTTTACGAAATAAAATGCCTCGACCGGGTTTCGAACCATGGTCCTTTGTTCCCCAGCCGTGCGTATTATCAATTCGGTCATACGCTTATATTTATTAAGTGATGAAACTGATATATATACAATGATAAACTAAAAAGCAATCACGTGTACACTGCACAATAACTCACATCTTTTGCTCGATTAATAAAAATACGACGATTTTCCTATAGCCATGCGTTGTATTCTCTAGAAGTTTGCATTATATATTGTACTTCTTTGTACGTATTTCAAAAGTAATACAAAAGTTATTTTTTGTTTACGAATCAAAATCATTCAAAATAAATTACAATGCAATGTGTTTGGTTTAAATTATTTTTATTAAAAGCTCACACAATACATTTTTCAAATGACAACCTACGGACCGCCAACTGAACGGCCAGTCCACGTCCAATTAGTTACGTCTTGAAGTCAACATACAAGATGTGTGGTTATTTCACTCGGTTTTGTTGGAGTTTTTATTTTGAGATAGAACCACGTATTGGATCAATCCATCTTGTTCCAAGAAGGCCGACGTCATTGTCATTTGGTCAACAATAGCACTGATTGCCGTGGCGATTCGTTGGAATCCAATTCCGTTCGCGGTCATGATCTTAGCGCCGCAATAACGCTCAGTTTCCTGTAGCTATATACACAGAGCTATATATACTAAATTTTTTTTGACGACTTCGATCATGAACTGGGTATGAAAAACACTGAATTTTGGTCTATTGGCAGTTTCGTTTCTTATCAACAATTTAATGGCGTTTCAAATGACATATGCCGAACGCATTGCAATTACAATTTTCAAAAAATAACCTACCAGAATAAAAGCACAGAATAAAAATACATAGTAAATATATAAAAAGATTTTTGACCGGTTTCGATACCAGTTCTAATTGACGACTGCCGACGTAGCCATCATGTTGACCCCACACGTTCCGTCACCTCGGTAAACACGGTAATAACCCTAAGGAAATACACGTTCCAGTATTTTCTCAATGAAAACCTTACTTATGGAGAAAACACTTACTTGTTCACCCCACCTATTACCCCACGAGTTTTTGACGATCCAATAAGGTAGAGTCTTGTTAAAGAGTGGGTATTCTTAAAAAAAAAGATTTCACAATTAGACCTAACTTATTGCATACTTTACAAGGTAATATATACCTTTGATTCCATAACCGACGATCAATACTCCATGATCAATACTCTTAGCATTACAAAGGAACTTCCAAGGGTGAGAAACACCCCCATTGTAGAACTAAAAATAATTTAAAAAATACTTAATACCTCAGCTTTAAACAATTTGCTTGCGATAGCATACTTGCATGGCATTAGCATTGATACCAATCGAAATGGGCCCATTAGCCACCAGCCATTTCGCCATTTCAGTTTCATTCTGAGAAATTTCCACAGAACCAGTAACTTGAACAGCGGCCTTTTCTGGATTGATACGACATTGGTCGTCTTTGCCTTCGTAAGGATAGTCTTCTTCAGTTTCTAACCCTCCAAACTCTTGAATGGCCTTGTATGCATTCTCGGGCAATCCACCGTTGCAGCCCTGATCCAATTTATCGCAATCCACCAGTTCTGATAAGCATACAAACAAAACATGTTAGTACTACGAATAGCAAACAGAAGAAAATTGAAAATTGCAAAGTTCACCTTGCTCGGATAGCGAGTGCAGTTTGTTGTGCTTCACCGCGTACAGTCCTTCCACATTTCCTGTTACGGAGTAGGCCCAGCAGCTCCCGCACATGCCTTGGTTCTTCACAGGGGTGACGACGTTGTACGTTCGCCAATCAAACGCATCAGGCAAAGTAATATTCGGAATAACAGCCTGATCCACAATATGATTTCCCTTCAGATCAGGACGGAAGCCAGTGTAAAGTGCACGAAACTCCTCCTCTATAGCATAAAAAAGTGAGTTAACAAAATCCTCCGTGATACCAATCTAATTCTACCTGTCAAATCCGAAAATTCCGTGTCACCGTACTGAGCAGTGCCTTGTTCGTTCTCTTGCATGTATTGGATCCTTTCTTGGTTGACCCTATAGACATGGTATCTGTGCTCGAACTCTTCCATTGTAGCGTAAACTTTCCTAAACTTGGCCAAAAACCCCCGGAAGGCCTCCATGTAGTACAAATGGCCTGATTCCTCCTCGATTGCTTCCTACAAAGAATTAAGGTGATAATTTACCAGACCCATGTATGTATTTAAATGTGTACTGTAATAAATACGTAACAAATAACATGCCCAATCCTAAAAACGGACAAAACAAGACAGGACTCAACATGCAGAAGCGAATAAACACGTAAATAACAAGACAAAAGGTGTTTAAACACAAGAAAACCTCACAAGTTATAACACGGGTTGCAGAAAGCCAACGGACTAAACATGCTGAAAGGGACAAAAACGTAAATAATAAAACGAAAAGTGTTCAAATATGAAAGTAACAGTTTAAGGGCTTACACGTTTGCGACGAACTGGCGCACAAGACACACCCGCCACCCTACGAGTTCCGGTCCATGGCTGGTCATAAACTGTGATGTCACACTCTTCGACAGGCTATAAGAGTAGTTATTATTGACGTTCTTCCTTTTATTTTATTTTTTTTAAAAAGACTTACGCATGGTTTATCACAACTTGTGGGGCTAACAAGCAGACTCATTTTGTAGTTCATTCCAGAGACAAGCTACATTAAAATATTGACGAGTGTTTTAGTATACGCGCAAGGTTAGAATTGATTGATTTACTTGTTTCTGTACGGATTTAACCTCAACTACTGTCACGCCTACGTTCCCGTTCCATCGCAAGAATCTTACAGCAAAATCAGCCATGGTTTTTACTTCGGGATCCTTGGGATTACCTTCAGAAAATCCGCCAAGTATCTGACGAACTACTCTCGAGGATTTCTTTTTCGTGCCATGTCGTCTCTACAAAAACATAAATGTTAGAACGGTAATCCAATACAAATATAGAAGAAATGCTATCATTTCTTAATACCGCTGCAGGTTCTTCGCATTTCAAGCTCATAACTCGGCGATCGTTCAACCAAGGACGGTCCCAGATTTTGACGCGGCAAACTTGTTTGATTCTCGCGGGATCTACTTCGCAGTTCACGTTCGCGTTTCCTTTGGTGCAATTGCTGTAACCCACCTCTAACGTAAGTCCAATATTCTTTCCAGATACCACCTTAAATAGACAGTTTAAAGAGTAATGAATCAGTCATTCAAAGCGAGGTTTACCTGAGAAGTTGCTTCCCTGATTTGGGTGAGCACTAAATGTTGCTGGTCATTGGACTGAGCGTTGATTTCATTCAAAGCAAACGTGGCGTATTCCTGGATGTCTGGCGTTGCAACACCAACCGAGCTGGCCGCTCCTGCTCGAGCGCCGCCTTTGCGGGCGGGATTCTTCTTCCCCTTGTTCTGATGTCAAAAACAATATATAACCAATTCTTTTTCCTATTTTTTTCTTTTTACCTTGGGGTTGTGCCTGGCTTTCGGTTTAGTCGAAGCGCAGCTCAGACCCGTCACCTCTTTCTTGTTTAACCATGCTTGCTCCCATACAACAACTTGACAGTACTGGGCTCCTTTTCTGTGCTCTGCTTTGCAGTCATTAGTGTCGCTAGGAGTGCAATTGGAAGTGCTGACTTCGATTACCAAGTAATATTTCAAACCAGAAACAACCTTTACATAAAAACGAGAAAAAATGTTAAGAATGTTTCGAAAATAGCAATAAAACATTTCGATTTCTTTTAAAATAATACAAAATTATAATAAACTATTATAATATGAAATAAAAAATGTCGAAAATGTTTACCCGGGTAAAGGCAGTGTGGGTTTTAACTAAATGGAGAGGATTGGGTGCATTCGAGCGCTGGTTAATGATCGGAACAACGAAGGCAGACATTTCTTGAACTTTGGGGTCATCAATAGCAATTGACTTCAAGGAATTATTAGGGGGAGTTGCCTCTGAAGAGCGGATCGGTTCTACGTCCTAACAATCCAAGAAATTATTAGTTATTTCCCTATTTTTCCCATTTTTTTTCGCACCCTTTTTTTCCTGCTGCCTGAAGCCGAGCACTTGACATCAGAAACTTTGCGCGTCTTAGTCCATTCTTGATCAAAAACGACAACTTCACACACTTGATTAGCCTAAGTAAAATTAAAATGAATTATAAACAATTGGATGGTAAGTTAGTAAGTATTAACGTACTCCTTGGCCATTAACTGAGCCTAATTCTAGCGTCAGATAATAGTTCGTGCCGGCCACGGTTTGGGTTTTAGCTTGTTTAATATTGACCAGATTCAGACCGCCAGCTTGGTTTTGCTGAGCAGCGATGGTCGAAGTAGCAAATTGGGCAATTTCCCGAACAGTTGGATCTGCAGGGTTAGCTGGCGAAAGACCGCCCACTAGACCCCGTGGGACTGATACGGGTGACGGGCCAGCTCCAGAACGGGCGTTTTTGGTAATCTACAAACAGTAAACTGTAATTGTGTATGTTCAATACAATGTATTATGCATACCCTAGCTCCACTTCTGGCAACTGAGCACTTTATATCGGATACTTCGCGCGTTTGAGTCCATACTTGATCGAAAACGACAAGTTCGCAAATCTGATTAGCCTAAATAGATAAAAAAAATAATTGTAGGTACAGCTTATACGAAAGTTAGTGTATGATTAACGTACTCCTTGGCCATTAACTGAGGCTAATTCTAGCGTCAGATAGTAGTTCGTGCCGGCTACGACTTGCGTTCTAACTTTTTTAATGCTGACCAGTTTTAGACCGCCTGCTTGGTTTTGCTTAGCAGCGACGGCTGTAGTGGCAAATTGGGCAATTTCCTGAACGTCTGGATCTGCCGGATTAGCAGAGCTAATACCTCCAGGTACACCCCTTGAACTGGCGCCAGTTCGAGGCGCCGCAGCTCCAAGTTGTACGGATTTTGCAGACTAAAGAGAACAAAATCTATGAGAATAACTGCCATATCCTTTATGAAGCAATATCCATACCCGACTTCCTCCACTTGTAGCAATCGAACATTTCACATCGGACATTTCACGCAGTTGCTCCCATGGTATATCGACAACGACAACTTCACAAACCTGATTGTTCTAAGAAAAGACACACAGATGAATTGGGAAGACAAATGTACATAGGATTAACGTACCCCTTGACCATCAGCGGAGCCTAGTTCTAGCGTGAGATAATACTTCGTGCCGGCTACGATTTGTCTTCTGGCTTCCTTAATCTTGATGAGCTTGAGACCGCCTGCTTCATTTTGTCGCGTAGCGATGGTTGTAGTGGCAAACTCAGCCACCTCTTGAACATCGCGATCGGCTGGATCAGCAGGGCTAATACCGCCAAGTAAACCACGGCGCTTGGATTTCGCAACCTAAAACGCAAAAAATACATAGAAACAGCTACTTTCAATTTAACACAACCCGTACCCTAGGTCCACTTATGGTAATCGAGCATTTCACATCGGAAAGTTCGCGTGTTTGAGTCCATGGTCTATCAAACACGACAGCTTCGCAAATTTGGTTGTCCTAAAATAAAACACAAATTGTACATAAAGTTCTTAGCTGAATTTACAAATAATGAAACATACATCTTCGCCATCAACGGAGCCTAATTCTAGGGTCAGAAAGTACTTCCAGCCGGCCACAACTTGCTTTCTAGCTTTTTGGATCTTGATCAGCTGAAGACCGCCCTCTTGGTTTTGCTGAGCTGCAATCGTTGTAGTGGCAAACTGAGCTATCTCCTTAACGCTTTCATCATCTACGGCAACTTCGTTAATACCACCCAAAAATGGTGGAGAAGACACCACCTACACAAACAAAATCCCTTTAACTTGGTTTTTAATCATTTTCGCGTTTACCAATTCCGCCGCAATCGCATCAGCACGTTCCTGACGTCCGTATTGGTGAGCTACACCTGGAATGGCATGGCACTCTACCTTCTGGACCTCACGAGTTGACGTCCATGGTTGCTCAAGAACTTCTACGTCGCAGATTTGCCGGGGCTAATCGATAGATGATATCATTAAGTTAGAGTTAGCTCTTACGATTCATTTGCAATTTACTTTGTCAGGATTAACTTCACACGAATCAGCTTCTGCACCTTTAGCACACGAGGTAACGCCTACTTCGAGAATCAAACGATAAAGTATCCCTGCCACAACCTAAACAAGAAATGTATTATAATATAGGATGTAACGTGGAATTAAGTCTTACTTTCTTGAAAGCGTTCTGCACACGAATAACTTTCAAAACTTGCGCTTCATTGGACTGCTGGTTGATTCCGTTAATTGCTACTGGCAACAAGGTCTGAATTTCCTCGGCATCGACGTCAATCGGTACAGGTGAACCAGGAGGAGGAGGGGCATCTTCATTATCATCACGGACCACCTCTAGTGCCGCCTTTACAAGAGGTATGCCAACAGATTCGCAGCTCATTTGAGTAATTTCACGGGAATTCAACCACGGCCTGTCCCAAATTTGGACTGTACATGTTTGACGAGGCTAAAAACAGAAAAACAGGAAAAAAACACGATTTTGGGGGTAAAAAGTAAAAGAACAGGCGGTAATTTCAAGTACCTTGTTGTTATCGACTTCACACGGACCATTTGCCGCTTCTTCAGATCCGATTATACAACTTGTTTGTCCCAAGACCATCTTTACCGTCACACTCTGTCCTTCTACAACCTACAGGTCATTTCCAAAACAAATAAGACCATTAAAACTAAACATAAACCTAAATGAAACATTTTCTAGAACATACATGAATCGTGGCTGAAAGCACTTCAACCAACTTCAACGTATAACCAGAATTCGTTCCAGCTTCTATGTTAGGAAGTGCAAATTGGGCATAATCTTGAATTTCCGGTGACTGGACATCGGCTTCTGTAATTCCGCCAACGGCCGGAACATCGACAAATTCCGTAACTTCTTCTTCCTTGTTGAACACAAGAGGGAACCCAACAGCATGACAGGTTATTTCGGTAGTTTCCCGCAATTTCAACCACGGCCGATCCCAGATCGTGACTGTGCAAGTTTGGCGATGCTGAAAAGAATAAACTTTTCTTTTTCTAAATCAACCTTGGCACACTACAGTAGATTTAGATACCTTGTTGTCATCCAAATCACACGGTCCATTTACAGCTTCTTCGGAACCAATCGCACAATTCGTTTGACCCAAGACCATTTCTATGGTAACGCTCTTCCCAGCAACAACCTGGAACCAAATTTCAAACCCTGCATAATAAAAAATGTAAACAAATCTTCTAGAGAAATACTTGGGTTGTTGAAGAGAGGATTTCCACCAACTTCAATACGTAACCAAAATTGGCCTCAGCTTGTACGTGGGGTACAGCAAATTCAGCATATTCCCGAATTTCGTCTGATTCCGAGTTCGCTTCTTGGATTCCACCAGTGACAATGGCTTCAACTTCATCGGCATTTCGAGGTGCTTTGTTCCTCGCTTCAGTGACAGCAGGCTTGCAGTCCACACTCGTCACTTTTCGTAGGTTCAACCACGGGCGCTCCTCTAACCCTATATCGCAAATTTGGCGAGCCTAGAACGTAGCGTGTTAGCGTTATTTCCTATCTAAATAACGAAAGTAGGAGCTCTTACGTCATTTTCGGCTAAAGTACAAGGCTGCTTTAGCCCTTTGCTACAATCTATCGACCCAACTTCCAAGGTTAACCTAATCCCTATTGGCGTTTCTAGTTCGCCAGATCTTGCGCTCGTGGCTGAAATAACGCGGGAAACCATGAGAAAGCTGCCATCATTGGATTGCTCGTTTACAGCCTTCATGGCTAGGGATATAAACTCCCAAATACCCTGACTTTTTTTGCCTGCAGGATTATTTCTGCCTAATACGGGCGAAGAGACTTGGCGGGACAAAAATTCGGGATCTTTAAACACCTTGGGCGCTTCTCCCACAAACGGTGATTCGTCAATGTCCTCACTTAGGCTGGAAGCACTCATTTCCAACTCTTCGGTCTGCAAAACAGAGTAAGAGTAGTTACTATACCAGATCCGAATTCGTTTCTAATTAATTTACCATCACAGTCTTGCAATTTAAAGACTTGACCGTAGAACTGCCCTCTAAATTCTTGAAAATACTGACATCGCAAATCTCATGGTTTTGCTTTTCATCCAAATCGCAGTTTGCTTGGGAATCTTCTCCCTTTTTGCAACCGGTGAAACCCACTTCCAGCTGTAAATTTACATTCGTACCCGCAACCACCTAGAATGAACCAAACCCAAATATAAACATCTAATAACATTCAATATTAGAAATGTATAATTACATTCAATATAGACTGATTTTTTTAAAAGTTGAAATTTTAAACATTTGTTTTTTTTTAAATGTTAAACATCCATATCAAAGATGGCAAATACTTTAACGAAGTGGTATTTGTACTTGTGCTTTAGCAGATCCGATTTTGACCAGTTTGCCAACTGATTCGCTGTTGCTCTGACTGTTAAAATGCTCTAAAGCGACCTTGGCATAACTTTGGATTGATTCTGACTCAGGATCGACCGCTTTCCATCCTCCAAGAGTAGGACGTATAGGTTTTGGTGAGAGTGGCTTTTCCTCGTCAGAGCGACCAGTTAAACGCGCTTCTCTGACAGGAGAATCCAGGACAGGTGGTACGGAAGTCTGCATGCATTCTACGCCCAAAACTTCGGTTGAATTGCGCCAAGACTGCTCCAAAACTTCCACGACGCATACTTTGCTGGTGTCCAAGTTTGGAACGCATTGCTCCTCAGCTTCCCCTTTCTTGCAATTAGTTTGGGCAAGCTGGAGAGTGAGCTCGTACTTGATGCCTGCTACCACTTGGACGGTTGCTTTCTTGACTTCGACAATAGATTGTTTGGTGGGCTCGTTGGATTTTGCTTCCATGTAACTCAGTGCAAAATTGGCCAGTTTTTGGATCTTGGGGTCTTGTACGTTGGCTTCCTGAGGGCAACCAGTGCACGGCCCGGTATTACCGATAATTTCAGCTTTGCCTTCGGCGTCTTGATCATCTTCGAGGCCGTTGCCTTGAACTTCTCCTGAATCTTCAGTAGATTCCTCTGCCTCGGCCTCGAATAACGGTTCCAGTTGCGCGGCAATGGAACTTACATTGGTGGGCTGGCAGGTCAAGTCCGAAAATAGAAAGGCATCGGCAACCCAAGGCCACTGGATCACGGTAATATCGCATACAAATGTATCGCGATCCGGATCCAAGTTGCACGTTTTGAGTTCGTCCTGCTCTTCTTGCTCCAAATCCGGTCGCTTGATGCAAAAACTGGATCCCAAACCCAACTGTAAACGGCTATCTCGGGTCCCAGAGTCCAATGACACCTTTGAACCAACAGGAATGAGTGGCAGATTACATTCATGGTGTAATAACTTACCACAGTTTGAAGAACTTTGGATCCCAAGAGCTTGAGCTTGAAATTGGACTGGAATTCGCCATCAATTTGACCATAGGCTGCTAACACTGCCGTTCTTACGTGGGGAGCTGAAAGATCTTCCTGAAGGAACTTTTGCAAGCCTAATCTCTCTGCCTCGTCTTCATCGCCGGTGCTAAAACAACGCAAAGACCGCAAAATTGACTCAACTTTGGTCGGAACGTCGGCTGAACCGGCTTCTGTAACAACAGGAACTTCTTCCATGCTCACTTCGCATATTTCATGCGAAACCTGACTCGTGGCTGAGCCAGTTGTTTGGGTAGTAATATTCAAAGCCAGATAGTAAGTCACAGTATCCGAGTCCTATGACAAGAAGAGAGAAATTGAGTTACCAAACTGCGCATTTACAGCAATAGAAACTTACCGACAGCCTTTTCGCACTTTCTATTCTAACCAGGCTGTGTTGACCGTTGGTTTTACTCGCCATTTGGGCTAAAGCTTCCTGGGCTACAGCGACCAACGCTGGGTCATGAAGGGGCACGCTGTTGGCGACTGTCGTCCCCACGAATGCGAGTTCATTGCTACTTTCTTGGCTAGCACACGCAATTTTGCCTGGAACGAGGCTACGACGTTTAGCCCATGGTTCGTCAGCCACAGCTACTTCGCAGAGCCTTACATATGTGGAATTGGTTTCATCACAAGCCGGAACGTGACTTGTGTCATTGTTGCATTCCAAGCTGAGCTCCAATGTCAAAAAATAGACTGCTGGCTGCAATACAAACATTATTACAAACATTTCAAGCGTTATTATATTTTATATGACTTGCGCAACAAGTGCTGCGTTGCAATTAATCATAATCTTACCTGTGCGGGAGGGTTAGGCGGCACGTATTGCGCATCTAATATTCTGTGTAACATCCAGGCTCCTCCGTCAATCGAAGGATCGACGATATCGTTCGAAACAAGAGTGCCAGCTGCAAATTCGGCTAAACTTTGCAAATAAGGATCACCTGCTTCCACATCTTGTTGTTGGCTACTTTCAGCCTTTGTGGCCGAAAACGCAACCAACGAAATAAAAGTTATACACAGCACTTTATGTCCCATTCTGGGAGCTGCACTGTACGTTATAATTAAAACGAACAGCTGTGTTTGTTTGGATTATTTGTTTGTCAACAAGCTCCCCCCTACAACCTCTCTTGACGGTTTCTCAACGACGACTGAAGCGAGCCAAGCGGCTATGAGGAACTTTACGCCGGAGTTCGAATCTCATATGCCGTATAGCGTACCGTCTTCGGTATGGTGTAAGAAAAAATTCCCCGCCCGGTATTTATACCATCCAAATGAAATCAACAAGTTTGTTGGGAATCGCCCAGAACTCAAAACAGGAGTCCGGTTTTCCCCCAGAAACCCATCCCCATACCATGTTTGTTTTGTTTCAATCTTCCATTTAGGTTCTTAGAAAGCAAACAAGAATAATGAAACAAATCGATTTACAGTAAGGAAACCGAAATTATTAACTAGAGAAAGCCGCTGAAGCACTCAAACTTACGAGGAAATATATCAGTGGACCCCCTAATGCGAAGATCACCTTGAACCTTCGCGGCAAACTCCCATGGACAAACTCTTCTTTTTCTACACACGAAAAGATTCTCTCTTCTTCGCCTAGAGGATCTTTTTTTGCGCTTTCTGCACAACATGGCCCTTAGACCTCCAGGACATGGTTTTGGACTTCCAACGCAGACGAAAAAAAGGAAAAGGAAACAAAAATATGCTGTCATGTTACATGGTATTTTCTTCGTCTGTTGTTGCCAAGGCGTCAAACAAAAGAGAAGTAACAAGGCCTTGTGCTATACCCACAATGTCATACATAATTACGAAGGGCAATGACAACAAGTACCTTGAAGACGTGAAGAGTCTCTCACGTAACTTTTCTACGCTTTCAAGTACTCATACCTCTTACACTACTGAGGATGGCGAAGCCATTTGAAAATAAAAACTGCTGAAAATAAAAGGGGAATTGAAAGAAAAAGTACGGCTGTTCGATTTGACATAAACTCGTTTCAGTTCGATTAAAATATGCCTTCAATCCGTATTTCCATGTGCCATACACATTGGTCAACGAACATATATGCCCGATGTAAGCTACGTAAACATTTTGGCTCGCGGTTTCCCATATGCGTTTATCGTGTTTCTCGAAAATGCAGCCATACACACATGATGAACAGTGATGGGGGGGGGGTCGTGAGGAGTAACTCCTCTTGGCCATGTTCTGGGGGGACATTTGTATGGGTTTGGGGGGGGAACTCCTCTTGGGCCTGGGGGGGGGGGGGGGTATCAGCACCTCTGATGATGAAATTGATAGACGCCAGCAGTAAGTGACTCAACGCTTCATGAGTGCTTTGTTTTTTTACTTTCTTAAACTGGGACATTTCAAGGATATACTTCCTTTTCGTTGACTTAAGCATTAGGAAAATCAGCTTTCCCTTTTACCAGCAAAATGCGGTTCGCTGAATTATCACTGACCTCACCTTCCTGTCCATAAAAAGCTAGGCGTTTACCACACAAATCGCTTAAGAAAATGCTACAAAAATTACCGAAACAAAACAAAACCACAGATACATACATGGTAGCAAGAACTATTGTATCGTCTTCTGGTGAGATTAGTTTACCTTGGCCCTGAATGCGTGTGATCAATGACCCTACCCTGTGGGATACCTGCATCTTCCTCATGCTTGCAGCTTTCTTCTTTTTTGCGGTGAAGACGATTGTTATCATGTAGAGCTAAGACTGGTTTATCTCAAGTGTAGCATTCTGGTGTGAATTTATTGAGTTTTATGTGGTCAATGCACCGTGTACTTTCTTTTAAAGTACCTCTTGATCTTCGCAACCATGGTTGCGAAGATCAAGGTTGCACACAACCTTGAATGTTTTTAAAAGTTTAAATGAACAATACATGATAACGAGAGAAAATGATGGTATCACTATTTCGTATTTGTTTTATGATCATGTCGGGGGAGGGAACCATGTACCATGTGTGAGATGAACACCTTTATTTCGTTTCCAGAATTGTACAGTCTACTTCTAGCAAAATTGGAAAGGCTTCCATACATCTAAAATAAGAAAACAAGTTTTAAAAACCACGAAGAATCGGATGAGTCGATCAACGATACATAAACTGAGGCATTTTCTTCAAGGGCAGCAGCTGCTGGAATGAAAACGTGGCGTTCATTTTCGGTGAAAAACGACTTGGCAAAGATGGCAAGACCACGACCCTTCGGGAGGCTCGGACAGTGGCGGTTTGAGGCAATACATGTGATAGCCACGGTCGCAATCGTCACAAAATAGTAGCTGCTCCTGTCAAAACAGAATACTTCCTGTGGAACACATTGCACAATGCCACACAGTCTTAACATTCGTGCAGAGGAGGGCAGATAGGATACAACAGCCCGATAGAAAACAGAATGCTAACCAGAGACAATGGGAAGGCCCCCGAAAAGGAAGGGAAGAAGACATCCAAGCCAAGCAGACTCATCCCATCCTTACACGTAACTTCTTTTCAAGCTGCAAACATCTGTTTTGTTGCTAATGGCCCCGACCAAGAGGTCAATGGAACCTATTTACTTGCTGGCATGCGAGTCTTATTCAAGCGTAGGCTTAAAGAATCACTACAAAAACAAGATGACGTTGGAAATTTTGCATTGCCGTCCAAGCAAGGACACTACGCCTTAGGGCAGTTTTCATGCAAGTGTACATGAGACGCAAAATCACGAAGGTGAATGAAAGTGACTTACATCGTTGTCCGAGTTGCCACAAAGGCTGCAACATTTGCATTCGATGCACTGCCAACGATACTTTTTCACCGAAATAATCATATTCGGCGTGAATTGCAAACACGATGGATGTCCTATTTCAAATATAACAGTTAATAAAAACATGCTCGTATAATTCGTTTCGTTTTGGATATACCAGAACGACCACAGTCGGAGCAAGAAACTAGTTCTTCCGAACAACCAGTTTTCTTGTTTTCGGTCGCGTCACCCAGGCAGAAATCGCAGTAAGGCGAAGGCATAGCGCGGGCTTTTTCTTCCATTTCTTGATTAACTACCATACCGCTTGTAGACGCCGCTGGATGGGGTGTCGGTAGAGGAGGCTGTGGTAGCAAAGCTGGAGGAGGCGGGCCATGCTGAGGAGTGGGAGCCGGGTTGGATCGGCGAACAGCATGAGATTCGGAAGGGGGCGGAGTATGCTGCATTGCCATGGGGGATGGAGCGGTAGTCGTGTTTACTACGGTTGCTTGGGCAGTTTGTCGAGTACTCCGTCCACGTACTAGCAAGCATCATATTTAAAATGCGTCACTATTACATATATATTTCGAATATGTTGAAAAAATGGTTTAAGAACAATAACCTGTTGACTAGAGATTCAACAAAGGCGAGCAGATAATTTTAGTATCCAAAAAAAGCAATATACAATGAAGACCCAAATCAAATATGAACGAAATATCGAACCTGGTGTTTCTAAGCCAGTACTAGATCCGGATCCTGACTGATCTCTTGAGGATTTGGGCGTTGAAGGAGTCGGAGTAGGCTCATCATCATCATCTTCGAGCAAGTTTTTATGAGAATGTGTGTAATGGTACGTTAAGCCAGGTCTTGTCTTGTAGCGGGCCCCACAAGCTGAAATAGAACACATGAATCACTGAGCACACGAATGTATATTAATATACAAATTTACTTTCACAAGAATAGGGCTTTTCTGCATCCACTGATGCGTCATAGTTGA
This sequence comes from Lepidurus arcticus, assembly GCA_003724045.1. NCBI lineage: Eukaryota > Metazoa > Arthropoda > Branchiopoda > Notostraca > Triopsidae > Lepidurus > Lepidurus arcticus. Next base: position 387,507 of record RJJA01000005.1, on the reverse strand, counting down.
CAGGAATTTGTTTTTTCCGCCCACGAGTGCTCTAAAAGTATTTCAAGCTTTATATATTGCGATGCAGTGGATATACTTGTAATACCTTAGGAGTCTTAGGAGGAATACTCTTCTTCTTCTTCTTTTTGTTGAAGCTCTCTTCATAATCCACATCTGAATCTGCATCGTGCTCTTCAAAATCACCCGTGTCGGGAATATCCAACTCGTCATAGTACCACGCTTCCTGCAAAAGGTAAGATGCTTTAACTCACGAACAAACTGGGAAAAAAATAAACAAATTACTTTAGAAGCTTCGTCTTTAGACCCTGCTGCCATGCTATCCTTGCTGTCTTCATTGCCAGTATCCCTCGCAGCACTACTAGTAAAAATTTCTGCTAGGCCAACTTCAGGTTCTCCTTCTGTTCCTTCCTTCTTTCTGGGTTGCAAAAAGGTAGTCAAATACTGTCGCCGACGTTTCCTCCATCTCTTAGCTGGGTATGTGTAAAGCTGGCCAGGTTGTTCACCTGGCATACGATGTCTGGGTGGCATCCAAAGATTACAATGATTCTGGGCCACACCTATAACAATTGAGTTCCTTTGTAGATCTAGGACCTGATATTGTGTCACATTCAACATACCCGTTTGGGCATCAAGGAAAGGCAGCCTCATTTTCTTCTCAAACATCAACCTGGTGTTGTAGCTAGCGGAGTTTTCGATCGCATCGCGATAAGCCGAGTCATTGTAGAAGCTAAAGGAATTAATTAGTATATTCAAAATGCATGGAGTCGCTTACCTTTGTAATTTTTCAACGGCTTGCCGGTTGACCACTAAACCAGCGGACGCCATTTTTGACACAAACAAGAAAACTCCAAAGCGTTGGACGGCGTCGCCATCTATTGAAAAAAAATGTAACCATAAAAAGGAAAACGTTTCAAATTGAGGTTAATTTTACATATGCATGCTTTTAAACCGGCGAATAACACAGTCATCTTGGATCAATACATATGAATGCGAAAGTTACATTATGCTAAACAAAGCGGTTATCTTCGCTTCTTTTCTTCATTTCTGCAAAATCGTATTCGGGAAGATTTGGCCTCATTTCGCTACCTGCCATTTGAAGGCCGACTTGCGGAAATACCTTCATTCGTATGCAGATAAGGTAATCCCCGTGTTCCTGGCAAATAAAAAGAATAAAAGATGTAAGGAAAAAAAGGGAATAAGCGGTAAGCATGAAAACGACAAACGAACCAGACTTCACCGTGGGCGGACTTCTTTATTGCTCTTCTCTTTTCCTTTTCAGACCCATGGAATAGAAAGGCGGTTCACATTTCTCTGGGTCACAGCATATGTAAGCAAACACAGGCTAAATAATTTAAGGTGCGTTCTGGTAAGACCTGCAAGACATAGTTGAGAAAAGGAAAAATCCTCGTGGGTAATAGCCAGAGGAACGGCTCGGGTTATGGATATATAATTCCTACTTCCTTACTCCGTAGTAGAAGCTCTCTAGGACACAAGTTTTCTCAGTCAAGTGCCTTGACAGCGGAAGTATTGTTACCATAGTAGTTTTGGATTTAGAGTCGACGAGTTTTAGATTGTGTGTGTCGGTTCACTTCACGAACATTTACCTTACACCGGCAAGCGTGCTATGATCTTGAATCAATAACGAAAACCACTTCGCTTGGTCAACTTTGGTGCATTGGATTTGCTCAGCAAACACTCCTTCGTTAACCTTTGGCAATTTATTAGTTCGGGAAACCCAAGTACAGCGTCAGCCAAGTTTTAAAGTGATGCTCTTCGGATATAATCTAAACACGGGTAACTTAATATCTTCTTGCAAGCTTCCCCATAAAACAGTTACAGGATATAACGCTGAATATGCACGAGCTAGAACAATATAAGCTGGCACGCAACCTCGTGCTTTTAGAGAGATGCTCTTTAGTATGACCTTCCCAGGCTTTACAGTCCATTTGGAATATGTTCCCTAAAAGCCAGCCAGCCCTAACTTCATCTTATGATCAGTTTCTGGTTCTACGACGTTACAAAGACAAAGAGGCGACAACGACGTTTTTTGCTGGACTTTCGGCAAAAGATCTATTGCACGAGACCTAAATTTAGAATCCCAACTCAATTAGGTCAGTTTTTGTTACCGAGCCAAGAACCACCTGTTGTCCTATATCTCTATGGAGACGTTTGCGTTTCCTGACGTTTTGCTCCGGCTTTACTTTAAAGTTCTAGGTATAATTAAAGTGTTTCATCCAGTGCAATCTCCACAAGCTCTTGACAGATATTACCCTCACTTTTCAGTTCACAAAGTCGCGCGTTTTATTTTTCTGTGGTCCGCTGTCTAGCTAAACGAATTTTTGGGGCATTAAAGAATTCTTAGCACGCCGAGTTTCTTCCAGCCCGTCAGATTACACATTTTTATTAGACAACGAAAAAGTAAAGCTTTCACCAAAACTGAAACGCACGATGAGATACATTATTTATACAATCCAACGTCTCTCTTGTAGACCTTGCGTCTGTGTATTCTTTTTAAAAATTTTCCATAAAAATACCCCATTGTAAAAGATTTTCTCTTTTTCTTAAACTACGCAAAAGAGTGCACGGTTTTCCCACCAATTTTTATGCAGATCAAATGTAATCAGCCTACGGATATTGCAGAATTGCCGGAGGTATATAACAGTATACCTGTTATGGTGTTGTGGTTTATGTCGCAGGTAAAATGGTAAGGTCACCGTGTAACTCGTTGAACGATAGGCTATCTCACGTACGGTAGACCATAGTTCCTACACAAATTTGTTTCTTGGCGACAATACAAGTTCCGGTTTGTTACACCATCAACTCGACATACTTCCGGCTCTTTAGAGATAACAAGCCAGTCGATCTTTTCCAAACCAATAATCGTTGGAGGGCAGCCCAAACCCTCTAGCGCTGTACTAATTGCTGTTTGAACTACATAAATAACCAGCCTGCCCTGGCGTGGGATCTTGAAAAGACTGCCACGGAATAAATACCTTAGAGGCCTTTCTTTTCCTACTTCCGGAGTGATGGGTTTACATATAATTGCCAACGAATCACCCCCACTATAGTACACCTTCGGGCCTGAAATAGAAATATTTTTAAATCTCAGATTCAAAAGTTTCTCATCATTCATCACGCGTCAATACATACACTAGTAACAGCATGATGAACTGTCCGACGACACGACAGGTAAACGGATCGTGAAAATTTCCAAACAAGCTGAGCTTCAAAACCAGGAATGTCTATATACAATGTTGTACTGTACGAATAGCTTTCCTTCCCTAAGTGACATAAATAACAAGAATTAAAGGAGCTAGGAGGTGGTGACATGAAAAGTTCGATATTTAGAGTTCCTAAGTAAAAAAGTAATACTTGCCCTCAAGTAATTACTCAATTTTTTTTCCATTTTTTGGAGTAGAAATTTAAGGGAGAAAAATTCTAAAAATCTTCCCGTAAATGACATAACTGTTTTGAACATCACGGAAGGCCTGTCTTTTCGCGTTTCGCTGTTCGAACGCGTCCAGAGTAAACACTGGCTGAGCAAAGTCTGGTCCAGCGGTACAGGGTCCCTTGGCATTGGCTGACCGTTCGGTCGTCATCAATTACAATATCAAGCAGAAACTTCATTGTTGATGATGACATCGTTTGCAGCCAATGGTATAGAACCTTGATTATCTCGGGAACTAGAAGGCAGTTCGCAAATTACAAAGTATACCAATACCACCGGAAGAAGACCGTTTTTTTTAAACCAAGTCATTTGTCATGTCACTCCTCCTTTAAAAGCAAATTCCTTACAGTTGACAAAAAGACATACATTTCAATTCGTACCCATCAACGAAAAGCTTTTGCAAAATTTAAACGCTTGTTTTCAATCAAAAATGCATTCGGAATTTGCAGAGCGTCTATAAAAGTACCCTTTTTATTCTCTTTCCCTCTTTTTATGAGTAGGAACATAAATCGACCTACATACATCACCACATTTGCTGGCCCCGATGCCCTTTCTGCACCCCGCAGAAGCAGCAACTACACCCGAGACGAAATGCTCCTCTACTCCCACGGAACTACTTCCTGCTTTATCCTATTGATGTTGGCATTTCAACTCCACTGCACTAGACAGCTAAGTGCTCCCGATGATTATCTTTCCGTTCAGGATCCTGTTGCAAAAACTGCTTCTCACCTGTCAGGTACAACACTGCTATCCTGCAGTAAAACTTTCGCGTTCCAGAAAAAAAATTTCCGCTTTTCTTCTGCCAGTATTACATCGCGCTATTTTTCACAGATACGTGGGACCTGCAGCGAGCGCAATCATCTCAACTAATACAGCCGAGTTCCAGACCCTCGAGCTCTGCCCAGTTCCGTGACCGATATCTTTACGGCAAAAAACTCACGCGCTCTTTCATGGCTGACCGGCGAACGCCTTCACAGCGCGATTTTTCAGTTCCTTCTATCGACTACGACTCGTGGAAGCCACTAGATTATGGTAATCCAATGCGACACGATCCCACGATCTATTACGTGCCGCCCACGTTAGACACAGTACGATTCCGCTCCGGAAGCATCCTACCCCCGCCAGTGCTACCAGCAACTGTAAAAAACTCGGGATTGCTACCAGTCGAAGGTATTACGACCGAACCAAAACCGGTTTCGTGGCCGATTAAACCCCAGAATCCTTCCGTACTCATCATACACACCCATCAACGAAGCGGCCACCCCCAGCCTATTTATGGAACGCCTGACGTGGAATTTTTTCACTTGAAGACGTCCGTCTACCCACTTGAGAACTTCGACCGACGAATCGACCGACTAAACCCGGGTTCAGACGGCGGATTAACGTTGATCAACGCTCCCCGCTTTGGTCCCCGAGCTAGCTCCACTTCGTCAAACTCGATAGAGCCGTCTAGCACTAAATCATGGGCCCAACGCCTACCGCGACCTTTGGTACATTCGACTTCTATGAATGAAGGGCAACAGGTACTGCCTCTCTATGCAAGTCCCATGCACCACGTGGTACACATGGCTGAGAATCGTGCGTCTCAGCTTTCTCAGGCTGAAGCTTCTAATCTGCTCTTTGATCCGACTGGAGCAGGATCCTCAAGCCAACAAAACATGTCATTGCCAAGCCCAGCAGCTGAATCTCCGGCGTCCACAGACTACACCGTAGAGCACGCATCGGAAAAGGGAATCGGTGAGCCCTATTCTTATGTAAACAAACATAACCATTTGAAAGTCCCCTTTGCTATCTTCAACAAAGGATCCCTACAAGATGAACCGTTGCTACGACCGCTTCCGTCGCCAATCTCTCTCCTGCAGCTGCAGAAACAGCAGCAGCAAGAAAAACCGGCACTTCATTCGGAATCGAGTGGGTATTTTTCAGTCCCAAATAGTTCGCACGACGACTCGGCAAAAAACGGTTTTTTCCCGGTCTCAGAACCCCTAGGGTCTTGGTTAGAAAGCCAAGAGGTAGCTGAGATGAAAGAAGACCACTCTTTCGACAAACTTTCCTCCTCCACTTCGTTGTTGCCATCCTACGAAAAGCGAATAAGCACCGATCTTGTGTTCCGGGGCCCATTAGAAGGGTCGCCGAGTCTGCGTTTTGTTGTCAGGAACACATCCACTATGTTGGATAGAAGCGGTGCACTTTCGACAGTTCCTCCTAGAACCGATTTGTCTGCTAATGACTTGGTTAGTGACGCCAGACGGGACAGACTGTCGAGTTCCCCCACAGGAGTGCCAGTTCATGCAATATCACAACCTGTGTTTGTCATCCGACAAGGACATTCCAAAGTTAAAACGTATGGCAGGAGTCGTACAGTTCTATCAGATGACCAATCTTAAATGCGTATTCCTAAAGTTTGTAAATTACTTTGCCCCATAAGCACATAAGTCAATTCAATAAAGCTCTCGCGAAATTAACAAGTTTTCCTCCAAATCCTATTCATCATTCTTAACTGAGTGTTCCTTTACAAAATCTAATCCGTCTTCTTTTTTACGGTAATTAGGTGATGCAGCTTTTGGTTATGACACCCAGCCCACTTGAACGCCGCTCATAGAAAACAAACTGCGAAGATGAGTGGCATTCCAGTTACCAACCAATTGTTCAACGGGATGCCATACATCCCTTTGGTTCTTTCGATGAAAATGGGAGAAAAACGGGAATGTGATGATCACGGTCATTTTTATTCCTCCCCCCATGTATTCGAGGAATGCTTCCGTACAAATCGAGCAGAGCAGAAAAACGAAAATGACCCTAACTTTCGGCATTTCGCAAATTTAGGGTCGCTTGGTACGTTCGATTTTCTTCGCCTGCGCCGGTAATGCTCTATATCGCGGAGGACCACGCAAAAAACCCTGTTCCAAAGTAGTGCGCCAATTCTTCCATTCAGGATGACAAAAAGCTGAAGCCATATTGCTTTCTGCTGACATCCTCTCACGATAGAACTCCAACAACTTAATTTGGACCGGGACCGTATCCATAAAAGGCTTTAACTTATTTTTTTAAAGGACTTCCGTTTAGCGTACTTACAGAAAATTTTCTAAAAGTACAAAATACAATGAACTGTACTTTTCATGCAAGTTAGGCAACGGGCCTGGAAAAGAAAAGTTTTCTTATTGATCTAGTTATATCGAGCATGAAGGAGAACAATAAAGTTGCCAGATGAGCACACGAACTTTCCTGCGAAGCCAAAGCTCTAATTACGGAGATAAAATCTTATCCGAACCTCTCTATAATCGTTTATGTCAGTACGAGGTGCGCCACGTGATCTGAACAACTCCTTCGTAGCAAAGGGAACTGTATAATAAACGCTCTTCATGTGGAAGCATTACTTTAAGTCGGGAAAAAGTGCTCATCAGCTAAGACTAAGTGTACCCATTGTTGCCCAAACTGTCCCTTTGACAGCAGAACGATCAGAGAGGTTGATACCTTCAGAAGCAACGAAATTTCATCCATATAACGTAGAGTGGGATGGTCCGGACAGCTCCACACTCCTTAAGGGATGCGAGGGATCCGAGCGAAAGCAAAGGATAAATTGAGTTGTAAAACAAACCAACGAAATTGACAGACGAGGGAAACAGTTTAAGCTCCAGAACGGAAATAACACCTAAACTAATGGCATGCAAGCAGATGTACTGTCATAAAAAAACAAAATCAAGTTAACCCAGAGAACGCGAACAAACTCACGATAATCGATAAGCTGAATGCATTATCATTCCCCTTGTCAGAACATTCCCCTTACTCGATTTTTTTTCCCTTGCGACTTTGCTTATATAAACGGGGAGGTGGTAATGTTGAAAAAGAGCCAGTACTCAATAAACTGGTGGCCACTCAGACATAAGAAATTATAGAAGAACTAGGGATTTGCAGGGTAAATAGGACGAAGAGCCTTTCTCAATCTTTGTCCCGAGGTGTAAGTAATTCCCATTTCGGAGAGGGATAAAATCTACTTTGGGGTAAAGGAAGATGGACGGCGGACAGGGTGAACAGAACGGGGTATTAGGTCCGTTTTAGAGCCATTTGCATAGTATGCACCCTTTGCCTTATTCGCTGGTTTTGACATAAAGCATTCCACGAAATTTCCAGAAGCGTGCCTGGAATACTTGGTAAGCATTTGACAGATATGTTGTAAACGCTCCCGTTTACTTCTCGCTATGTTACTATATGGAGGAAAGCTGGGAAAGGAGCTTATAGTCAAGCCATCAAGTTGACAGAAGTTGAATGAAGACACTCGAAGGCATTTTGCTTCAGTTGGGATGATAAGTTTGGTTAACAACGTAACGAACCCTGAGTAGCAGAACCCAAGTCAGTAACTACGGAAAATACATACCAACAGCCCCCCCGAGCCTTGTAACTGCCAATGTTGAATGCATACCTACCAGAAAATGCAGTCGCTTTCGCACAAAGTTTGGAAATCCCCAACTTGTACCCTTGAAAAGGCGTTGTGTGCTGTAGTTCCTCCCCATCCTCAGGTTTAGTTCCTAGCTATTGGGAAACGGACGATAAAAACGTTCGAAATCCGTGTACTGTTCACAGTTCTACACCAATGACGACAAGGATACAGATTATAGACGCTTCCTAGCTACAGGGGAATGGACGGAAAAAACGTTCGCAATCCATTTACTGTTCACCTTACCATCTGCAGGTAGAAACAAGGACTACGGTGTACTCGACACAAGAACTGCGGACCCCAACAACAGGACTACGGTTCCATAAGCTAACCTAACCAAACTCGAAATGCTAGTGGTACCTTGAAAAAATATGGAACCGTAGTCCTTGTGTCGCGTTGCTGTTCAGTTCCTAGTTTTTGGGGAACCGACGGAGAAAACGTTGGCAGTCCGTTTACTGTTCATACTTTTACAACCATGATGACAAGGATACAGATTATGGACGCTTGTTTCCCCAGATAGTTGACTGTTTTTGCTAAAAGCGTTTGCTGTGTATGGCGAGTATCAGGTGAACCGAGGGTTCGTGGTGTCTCTTGAGGCAGAGAGATATAGAAAGCCTTTTTCTGTTTGTTCAGCTGACCTTTCCCGAGCACAAAAACTTATAAGGAGAAGAAAAACGTAGTGACTACGCACACTTGTAAACCAATTTCCTTTTCCAGGGGTTCAAGATGAGCCTACTGGAGATGCATACATACTTTAAACTTTTTATTATTAAAACACACGATTGCAAAATGCCAATGATTCCTAAGGCTCCACATGACGCAGGTTTAGGCAAATGTACGCGTTGGAAACTTTGTTCTCAATTCGTTTAGCATTCGAAGTCAGCTAAACGCTGAACTGGGAAAGCTTTTAAGAAAGAGAGGATGAAAAGTTTTCTACATGAAGCCCTTTCATACAGCAGTATTTCACACACATAGGGAACTTTTGAGAGCGGCTCCTTTATTCTTTGGGGGAACCAAGGGCAGCATATAAAAAGCTATTTCAGTTTTCGCTCATGAGGAGAACTCGGCGACTTGGCAAATATTTCTTCGTGTTGAAGATTGTTTAGATAGTGGGGGCCAAAACTTGTTCGAAATGAGACAGCCTTAGCTGGGTTTTGCTGGTGAGGCATCCAAAGAGTATATTTCTGGTGACAGCTAACAGAAAGTACTGCGCAAAGGCGTTTAAAAAAACCGAAGACTTTGCTCAGATAACTCTGAAGGAAAAAGTTCGGTAATATGTTCATTTCGGTACCGCGTTGGAACCATAACTTTTCAAGTACATAAGTGACATCGGCCACATTGCATTGTTCTGTATTCTTTACGAAAGCGAGCAAGATAAACTTGTTGTATCCGTGTTGTATACAAAATGCGGAGGAAATGCCCAATAACTCCGTTCTGAACAGTTTTACATAGAAAGTCAATATTGACCTTTTTGTCCTTATTTTTTAAAATTCTTTTTGTAAGTATCTTTTACAACCAACTTGCAATTACTGTAAAACAAATCCACTAACTGTACTACCTCAGAATGCCTCAATTAATTTGGAAATCCCCAACTTGTACCCTTGAAAAGGCGTTGTGTGCTGTAGCTCCTCACCATCCTCAGGTTTAGTTCCTAGCTTTATCAACAGCCTTTATTAGGCCTTTTATCCTGTTATGTCTCAGTAAAACACAATTTTCGATGGAAAACGTGCGGAGGCAGACCCAATTCACCGGAAATTAATTATCTAGGTTCTCCAAGAAAAATACACACATGATTTGTATACACACACCTACGTTCGCCTTAGGCTGTTTTATTCTATATAATATATGCTATTCGGAACCCTTCTGTTTTGTAGCTCTTTGTAGTTGAAATATGGATCCCCGTGTGCCTTATACGCGTCGGATCGGCGCATACACGGAAGGTTTAGCGAAAGGAAAATACCCCTTCGTTTTGCTCCTAGTCTTTCTCGTGCAGGCGTTGAGGGAAGACGCACTAAAGCAGTTTGTTTCTCGTAAGCTTGCCTCTCGAAAACGGAAAACTAAATAAATAAATTTAAAAAAATATCCCGAAGAGCTCGAACGTTCACTTGCATGTACCTTGGTTGCTCCATGCCAGTGAGTCAAGATTTACTGCTTACTTCGGTGATAAAAAGACGAAGAAAAAGGAAAGAATGATCCTTTCCAAGTACACTTCCGTGAATTGGTGGGTGGGGGTGGCGACCTGGAAATACACCTAGGCATCACTTCTAACGCTCTAAGTACGCCTTCTTTGTTTAACATTCTAAGGTAGGGTCATACACTACTAAAAAAAAACATGTAATTTATTCAGCGCCCCATATGGCTATGAGTTTCATGCTCACATCGAGCTAATTTTCTCAAGAGTTTTCATGCCAACCGCACATTAACAGGCAGCAAGGGGACGCAAAAGAAAGCCCGACGTATGACGTACGTTACCCGAACGTGGGTTCGGGTGGTTGCAAGCTGAGGTATAATCAAGGAAAATCTATAGGTAAATTTCCCGAAGTGGCAAAAAGCTACAAGCTTTTGGAGGACAGAAGGGCAAGATAATTAGAGATATCTTGCAAGTAAAACAAATAAAAGAAATTTTGTTTTTACTGCTCTTCTTTCTCATCACTAGTGGTTTACTAAATACTGCTAATTGCTGTCCGCTTTCCAAGAATGCAAGAATGCAATTTGTCTCTCACTGACCCGGAGAATGCTTTAGTAGCCTAGTTTTCCAGCTTTCGTCCTAGACAAATTAAAGCGATTAGCGCCTTCACAGAACCTGCCAAAAAAAGCGAAAATACAAGAGGAAAAATTGAAGGGAACTAACGGGAACTGGGATGGCGTATTCTTTCCCTGGTACCCTACCAGCAGTGTGCATAATTCAATAAGGCATGCCAATTTGACAAATTTTGGAACATTTCCTGGCATGGACGTTGACCGCAGCACTGCTGCATGCCACGGGGTTCCCATTCGCGTTTCGTATAACTTAGTTTGTTGCCTTCGTAATCTTTCCGAGAAATACTCATTTGCGTTTGGCTCGTTAACTAATGAACCGTGTACTTGGCAAACCGTTCTTCTTGGCTAAGTAACTCATCATAACATAAGAATATATTAGAATAAACCCCAGCTTCAAACGATCTCTCAAACGATCAAACGACATTTGAATGATTCTAATAATGCTCTAATAATATGATTCTAATAATATAAACTTCGCTGTATACTTGTTCCTGACAATAAGGTTTGCTATAATTACAAAGCGTTTACTTGCACGTTTAAAAAAACCAAAAACTTGCAATTGGTACTATGGAATATTAAAGATGAAAGAGCCTTTTAGCGATAAAGATAAAGAAGTTCAGAAGCTTGATGGTGTGGAACTTACTGCGATAAAACACAGGTGGTACAGAGCTTCTCCGCGGTATCATACTGAAGAAAGTTATTTAATCGATTAGAGACCAAGATGAGCATGTCGGAGAACTGATCCCACTCGACGTTCTTATCGAGCAGAAGTTTACATTAACTTTGGACGTGGAGCATTCTGTATCTATATACACGATGGTCCAGCTAGACAAAAGCACACAAAAAGCTCATTATGGAACGCTTTACTTTACAGCTGCTAATTACAGGCTTGTATAACAGAAAAAGTTACTAAATTAAAAAATAAGAAAACCCTTTTACGGTGTTAGTCTGGCATCTCTATAGTCTATGGTAACGAATTCTACCCGTTGTTCCACGCGATAGAGACAAGCGTGGGCAAAAAATATAAACCGTAATTAGTAGGAAAGCCTTATCGTCTTGAATCTCGTCGAGGAGACTACCACGTTTCCTACACAAAAAATTACGACTGGGTCCTGCTGCCGTTGCCAAAAAAAGAACACCAAACGTGGCAGTAAGGAACGCAAAAGCGAGGATTTTTCTCCTGTATCTAGTGTACGTTGAAGTGGAATCCATAACTGAAATATAACGTTGACCGAGGAACACTACGTCAATGCTGCTGAAGGGATTATCGGCTCTGGAATTGCCCATCCTCTAGGATACAACACGCGGTGGCGTCTTTGTGCGACTCTAGAAAATAAAAGGCGGGAAGGAGACAAAAGATTCAGTATTTCGGGTAGCTTTCGGTCGCACATTCTTTATCTTTTGTAGCCACTTCTTCTTCATTTTTGGGGCTATTTCACCATGGAAACTGTATCCCTCTTTCCGGTTTTTCTCTCACCGTCTAGGAAAGCAATGGGCTTGTTTGTGCCATCTTTGCTAGGACGCTGCAAAAGGACCAAGTTAGGACAATTGTGCTTCATTCGAAGAATCCTACAGTGGGGGTTACTCTTGGCTTTCCTAATTGTAGCCCATGCCGAGGGTGTTTACGCTGCTGAGAACACGAAAGACACACCTTTCAGCTTTCGTGAAGTCAACAATAGCATCAATGTTGCGACATTTTCCTCAAATAGCCTGAATGATGATGCCCTTGATAAAAATGCTGACGACCTTGTCAGTAATACAAGTCCCAATTCAGATTCCGATTCCGAGGATGAATGGCTAATGCCTGGAGAAGATGTTGATGAAGATGCGATGGAAGGTGTATTCGTGCAACATGATGGCGGAGTGCGGCAGCAATTGGGGAAACCGGGAGGGAAAACCAATGGTGTTTACAGATTGTGTGGCTGCTGGAATACGACCGAAGATGGCGGATATATTACCGAGGTTGAGTGTAAGTGCAAAGGCGCCCAACTGGAAGCGATTCCGCAGAACCTGAGCCATAATGTCAACCGCATGTAAGTATCACGAATTTATTACCAACTGCCAAACGTTTCGATCGAGTTTTCAGCTTTTCTTTTTTAACATCGTCCTTCTGAAGACTGCGATATTTGGAACGTAGACAAAAGGACGACTCGACACAAGGAAAACCCGACACAAGGACGACTCGACACAAGGAAGACCCGACACAAAGAAGACCCGACACAATGAAGACTCGACACAAGGACGACCCGACACAAGGACAACCCGACACAAGGACTAAGGACTATAAACCGCTAACCTAACCTAGTCCTTAAGTCAGTCCTTTTGTCGGATACACCTTCGCCCTATTGTCCTTATGGCGCGTTGTCGTCCTTCAGTCGGGGTTCTTAGTCCTTAAGTCGGGTGCACTTTGTCGAGTCTTTCGATAATCCTTTTGTCGATTCCTCATTGTGTCACGTTACCCAACTTTAGTTTTTTGGGGAGGAAAAACAAGGGATACATGGTTGCAAAATGTCAACAAGTGGCGGCGCTGTAAACAGATTTAAGACGGGAGTAGTAAAACTGAGCATTTTCGCTTTTCGCTGTCAAGTAAGTTAGAGCAACGTTGGAACCGGAGAATGGTACCGGGCAAGAACTGAGTGACAAAACATGCTCGCGACGGAGCAACTAAAAAAAGAAAAAAAAATGTTGGTCCCAAAAATAAGTCTAATCGTCAATAGTGGCCTCTTGTAGTCTCGGAGTCTTTTGTGGTCAATAGCTACGACTTTCTAACCAGAAACGGTACCTTTAATCTAAGAGGCTGGTGTTTTTCCAGATTTTTTTTATTCTTACAGAACAAGGAAAAAGGAAAACGTGATTCCTACACGAAGAGGTTCCAGCAGATATCACGCTAAGAAAAAAATAATAATGTATGAGGACGCCACGAACTTCCCAACTTATTGGCGTCCATTTCTTACTAAATACAGTACTTACTAAAGTGTTCTGTACATTACTTACTAAATACAGTACATGCAAAAAGTTGTCCTGTTATAGCTAGAAATCTCTTTCCCAATTCCGACAGTCTTTGCACTCGGACCATTCCATCACTGCTGGCAACCACGTCTGCTTACTTGCTCCTTACGCCCCAGTTCATGTAAGCTGTTTCGACTATATGCATATAGACGCATGCCGTGTCCTAGAAACGGCTTAGCTCCTGTTTCACGAATAATCCCGAAGATACGATCAGGCTAATTATCGCTACCGAAATCCTCGCTTTTAGGGTTTGCTACGCTAAGATCGCAGGGCTAAAACCGGAGCTGTCTACCTCACTTCTCAAGTAATTGAATTGCCCAGTGGACCTGTTTGATGAGCCGAGGGATTGAAGTATACAGGCAAGTTGTACAGTACAGCTACTGCAACGTCACGTACGGAGCATCCTGCTGGATATTACCAATGCAGGGCCAGATCCCAGAGCATTTAGGGCTTGTTACAGTGAACAGACGTCGGATCATACGGAGAGCGTGTCGGATCCTGCCATACAAATGTGCTGATGGAGTTTCTATCTTCCAAGATCACAAAGATGCAAGGGGTTCCTCCTGTAAAACGTAATAAGTTAGGATGATTGCAATGCACCAATAGTTTGAAAGGAGCATATGGTATGTTCTGTCCCGTACTTTTGTTTCTTTCGGCTTCCAAATTGGTGGTTCGCTCCAAAGAAATTGGCTGACTGTGTTGAACTAGGAATTGAAGTTGACTGCAGCGAACAGCGGGCCAAAGTCTCGCTGTATCAAGTCCCACATCTAATGAGATTTCCTTAGGGTTCCTAGAATTCCTCTGTTTTAGTGAAAGAGCCCTCGCAACAACCTGTTTCAGTTCAGACGCTTAATTTTAATTATTTGGAATCTTGAAAGCAACTTTGATTTCAAAGAGAGCCAACATTCAAAACGCCTCAGAAGGTTACAATAAGAGACGAACAGGGATAGGCATGGCACGTTGGGCTAGCTTTTTGCCGTCTTTCTTGAAAATTGACGCTAAGTGGGCGTTGGCGGCGATTAACTCTCAATGGACTAAAAAGGTACCACCGTTTGAGGTAGCAGTAAGAATGGGAGAAAACAAACAACGCTTTTACGACTGAATTGAAGATCAAACGGCTTCCGTTTGATTACGTTCATTCAACCAGGTGCACGTTTACTCTGCGACATGAAACAAACTAGAAAGACGAATCACATATTGCTTTCCTAATTTGTTCACAAAGCCTCGAGTTTTCTCGACAGAGAGTTGACGGAGAGAGAAATAGAAATTGATTTTCTCTGTCGGATTCTTATTATAGAACCGTGACGGACGCTGGGATTGAAAGGGTGGATGGTCAGAGTTTACAGCCATACCGAGCCACGCTAACTGACTTGTAAGTCCAAAGAAAAGATTCAATTTTACCAGCTCAATTCCTTTACGATTCCTTTCTTCTATTTTTAAAAATTTTATATTTGGACTTTACTCTTCAATGGGGCACATATCTAGCGTTCTCAACAACGTCAAATCCCTCCGAAGTCTGCACAGCAACACATTCCACAATTTACGACGTCTGGAAAGAATGTAAAGTCAGCTCTCGCATCACTCTACTTACGTCTAATCAAAGACTGCCCTGTCTGTTCCTATAGATACATTCGTCATGCTCCTATGCTAAAAGCTCTGCCTCAGGATATCTTCAACGTCTTTCTGCCAGAGCTGAAAATCATGTAAGTAGCACTAAGCCTTCGGAGCCAAACTTTAATATACCGTAAATAAAGCTTGAAAAAAAAAATTAAAGAAGAGGAGCGAGATCAAAAGTTTTCTACAAACAAGAAAGTTTAATTTCGTCGGAATGATCCCGTTAAATGAAGGATTTTGCCTTGACAAGATTACGCCCTTACGGTCCTCTGAATTGGAAGTTGCAACTAACAATATTTCCTTCCTTTCTGCAGACAAATTGTTCGCACGGGCCTGATTGAATTTCCGTCCTTAGCTCAACTGGGAACGGGCTCGATTTTACACACTATGTAAGTAAACTCAATTATTTTCCTATTTCAAAGAATGGCTTGACTATCCGTCCTATAGAAAAAAGTTTTCCACGGATTAGGGGGACTCTGTGCAGGATTTGTTTTCTTTTTCTCCCGTTGCTATCGACGGATAACGAATTAGAGCAACATTGTCTACTCTAGGTTGAGCAAAGACCTAAACATGTATTTATTCCATGTATTTGCCCATGTATTTGCCCTTAGTGACTTTGAGAGTAATCACATCCACGCCATACCAAGTTACTCTGCACGAGTCCGAGCAGCTCAATTGTAAGTTTGCCGAGTTTTTTTGTCTGAAGTACTGTACAGCAAAGCGTTAGCAGATGCACTTGAGCGAGCCAAAACTAAGTCCAGCTTTCCATTTATCTCTTATAGCATTCTTGACTACAACGCCATTACCAGAGTGGAAAACTACGCTTTCAACGGTTCCGAGATTGCCAAATTGTAAGTATTGAATATACTCATCCCTGTTTGTATTTCCTCTTTTACTATAGCGCAGGCTAAAGTACACTTCGGTTCAAAGATCCACTAGAATCGAATACAAAGGCTCCCGTATACTTTAACTGGGCATAGGCGGTTAGCGTGGGGAATTTTCGGCACAACTTTTCGTGAAAACCAGCACATTTTGTGAAAAAATTCTACAGTAGTAAGCTTGAGCATAATAAGAGTTAGTGCACAATCAACTCACCATTTCCAATGCGTTTGCAACTATATGAAATACTATACGTTGCGTAAAAACATGTCACTTGCTTTCAAATCTGACGAGCCGTTTTCAAGAAATCTTGTTCCGAAAGTTCGACGATTTGATTTGGGACATTGTGCTGCTACAATCAAACTGTGAAGATACGTTATACTTTACAGAAGCAAAACACAGATATAAACTTTACCGGCAATTTGTTACATGTTTCTCATTCCGCACAACAATAACAAACACTAGCGCCACCTGTGACTGTTTGCATCAATAACCTAAGGTATACGGGAGCCTTAAGTCTTTAATTAAAAGCATGTTTAGAGTTAACTAGGTTCTAACAATTTGTTCTGACATTCTATCAGACTTTCGCTCTTAAAGTAATTGGATAGGTATTAATTATGACAGATATTAATCATAGAGTTGAACCATTTAGCTTTTCACGACGGATATGTAGCTATTCCTCCTTCAAGCGCAGTTCGGGTTTCGTAAGTACAAGCAGAGAAGCTTTCAGGAATCGTCACGCAAATGGCTTTAAATCTTAACAGTTTTAGTAAGGGTTTAAAGCCGCCCAAAGGAAAGTGGTTTTCTTGATCTGTATACGTGTTCTTTATCCTCTTTTGACAACATTCGGTGCGTGTAACGGTGAAACAAACCATATAAACCACTCGCTCTTGAATGTTTTACATATTTTACATCCTATCTTCCCTGGAAAAAGAGGGGACGTTTCGTCTTTTATTCATCTTTTCCTTGCATGTGTTGGCGTATAAACAGAAATGTTGACGACCGTACAAAAAGCCTCCGGCTGATAACCCCATTTCTTCAAAGACTTGCTGATGTGAACTACTTTAGGATAATTTACATGGACAAAATGTGTACCTCTACGGCAGGGAAAAATAAATCTATTTTCCTTTCACCTTAGGCTTTTTAGATTTTTTTGAGCCGTATGCATATAAGTCTTTGTTTATTTCCCACAGGAGCTTGAAAGGCAATCGTATTTTAACCCAGCTAGAGCCGGATGCTTTCGTGGGCCTCAAAAGTCTCCGAACTTTGTAAGTATTACCTTTGATTTATTCTTATTTTAAACCCCATGAGTGTGAAGCTCACGCTTGCTAATGCGATCAATGCTGGAACTGAAGTGCCACATAAAAACCCAGTGATCAGGGCTCAACCCAAATCCGCTGATCTCGCACATCGGAGCCGCGAATAGCTTTCCGAACTGTGGAAAATAAAAATAATTTTAGACACTCGACACCACCCAAGCTTTTCTTGATTGAATCTCTCATCTTATACTCCTGTGCTCCTAATTCAGCCTGAGCTTTTAATTAACGCATTCGCGCGTCAATTAGCCTGTTGTCTTCTAATATAGGTTTTCCGTCTAATTTGCTAGACTGTTGATGCAACAATAGCAATCGTGTTAGAACAGGCATAGAAACTTGTGTATATGGTCTTTATAGCTCATCTTTGCGCTACGGGTGGCTTTCTATTGATTCATTGACAACAATCTCTGAATGACATCGAGTTCCCGTTTTGACAGCAATGAAAACACACGAGAAGCACATAAGAAATTCACGCTCTGATAGCACGGCAGGATAGGACAGCGATAAAAATGGTTAATGGTCTCTTTGTAGCAGTTTGTCGTTGATACTTTTTTTAGCCTTTAATCTTTATAGCTTGGGCGAAAAGAAACGAAAAGGCGCGCAAATTGGTGAAATAGGTTGTACTTTCAAAGATGTCAGGGGGAGTGAAAGTACACATGGAGAGTACATATGGTTCGCAGTTCTCTTCTTTTCTTTTTCTCTTCCTCCTCACCAAAACTACATTAGAGGAAACTGTGTTTTTTGTTTTTGCTTGTGCAATCGAAGGTACTCGGATGTGGCAGCATCAGCTCAGCCCTTAAAACGAAGGAACAGTTGGGTGCCATAGCTAGCCAAATTGGGTCGTAACCCCGTGTCCCTTGCATGGGTGGAGTCCGTACGTCGTGTAGAGATCTTCCGTTCAAGTAAGAGACAGAGAGGTGTAAAAGATGTAGCCCTTTTACGACAGTCGGATAAGAGAACATCGTAAGTCGTAATGCGTTTTCAGTAAGAGCTCACGTCCCTTAACTTCGCATTTCCTTGGGCCAATAGCAATCTTAACTGAACCATTGAAACGCAGGAAAAAGAAAAAAACATCTTAGCGGTGTGGTACGTATAGTACACTTGACTCTTGGCCAAGAAATCCTCGTTTTTATGAAGCAGATATGTTTTTTTTTACTTTACTATTTTTAAAAACTTTATTTACTAAAAGCCTAAGATCCCAGAGAAAAAAAAACGTTAAAGAAAATAATGAATTCAAGTTTGAATTTAAGGTTAAAAGTGCAAGGTTAAACGATTCAATGAGAAAGTTTCGGCTGTTTAAACCAATTATACACTTGTTTCAGAGTTCCAAGCTTGGAGTCTCTGTTATGGAAGCATGAAGTTGGCGATAACAGATGGAGCTTGACATGTTTGCCAGTAGCTTAGTGACAATGTTTTGTCAATTGTCAAGTGCATACTTTTAACCCCAGCTTTCATGTTTGAAATCCATAGCTAAAAGCAAGGAAACTACGGCTCTCCCCTTCTTACGTATATTGTTTCCCTGCTGCTTTTACACACAGGTACCGCTCATGAACACTTCGTAATGTTGGGGAACGTGCGTAACGATCAACTGTCGTTCCTAAATACTTAATTGGAGATGAAATGTGACAGTGACATACGGACTTGTAGAATGCTAAGGGAAAGGCTTTTAATTTCCGTAAACGACATTTCAGACAGCAATCTTAGAAGTTATGTGCTGTATCGAGCTAACTCCTGTCAGTTTTCCCGAACTCGTACAAGTTTGCGAACGATAATGAAAGTCAACGCTCTCGTCAAGAAAAAAAAGCTTCCGACGTTCCCGTTTGGTCAGGCGGGACTTGTATGGTTAGTTCGGCCTGTCTGACCCATAGCACAACGACGCAAACCCGAATAATGAAAGTTTATCGAACGAATGTTGCTCGTGGCCGGGACTCGCCTTGTTTACCCCGGTTTGATATTTACGTCACTTAGGAGATTTTTTTATGTACAGATTAATAACTAGGTTGACTTGGGGTCAGGCCGGACTTGTAGCGTTACTCCGGTTTGCGTCACAGCTGCTCAACAATAAAGAAGCATTAATTAAATATACGGGATCTCTAAGTATTTGGCAAAATTTAGGGCTTAGTCCGCTACTTATAACTTAAAAAATCCAGTTACCAATTATCGAAATTACCTTCAAAGTTTGGGAAAAAAATAACAAGTCATGTATCTCGAAAGTGACTGGGCCGAGAAGCGGCTTTTAGGCATGCCGGAGCAACGCTCAGAAACCCGGGCAGCGGCCGGTCGCTTCACTCGGTCCTTTCCATTTCGTTGCTGAGCATACTGCGAGTCAAACCGGACTAACGCCACAAGCCCGGCTTAACACAATTCGGTTTCCTGCGTTCCCTTTCTTTTTGCCCCTTGCACTACCTGCGTCTTACTCAGGATTTACGATGCCTTGGTAGCTGTTTGCTAACACGTTTTGTGACTAGAAGCTTCTCGGACAGTAGGCTACAGAAAATCCGTTGTTTTTTGAACATTTGAAGTCCCATCGGTGCATCCAATCGAACTTTTAAACAAACGGCCACCATTACATAAAGCATCGCCCCAAGAAAGATATACTACGGAAGAATGTGGTTGATACACAGCCATTAAATCATCCGTAATTTTTTCTCCAATCTGTCAGCTGATCAGTTTTAAAACAGCCTAACTTACAGCTTCTCGTAATAGCTTACTTCGTGGAAAAAACTATTTATCATGCCAAATATTTTGTTTTCTCTCTACCGATCCGGAAACATGCCTTCATACTTTTTTTAACCGGAAAATGTTTTTAATACTATCATAATGTCTCATCAGTTTTAAGCTTCCAACGATATATGTAACCCTGCTTCATTACCAGCAATTGTCTCCAAGTATTTGCATATGAAAAACAAGCGTAGATTCTAAAAGGCTACACAAATTCTTGTCGCGAAAGTCATTAGCAAACGCCAAGAATAACCTAACACGGAAGCTTCCCTCTACTGATAGCTTTTCCGTGTCTTGGGCTAATTTTCAATTTTCTCCTTTCAGGGACTTATCCGAGACGTCCATCAGCGATCTACCCACGAGGGGCCTGACAGATTTGGAAGTTCTTCGGCTACAGGATACGGAATCACTCAAAGTTTTCCCCTCAGTCTACAATTTCCAAGCAAGTTTTTCACTTCTTCTCCTTCTTCCCTGCCACTAAAGAAATAAAGAAATGAATGTCACTAAAGAAATGAATAATGAGCCATATACCGGTTACGAAACAAAAAAATAAAAAACTCTTCGTCCTCGACATCCCTTAGGTCTAAAAATTGATGAACAACATTCGTATCCGAGCCACGATTTTTTCTCATTTCTGGAAAAAAGCTATTAGGAACCTTGGCAGTTGCTCGCCGCTCTAAATTCTATTTCTCGGAACATTCTGTCTCGGATTAGGAAGGTAAAAGTGACACGACACTATAGTTCGGACTTTAATTTACCAATGGTCCAGACTACGTATCTATATTCTTGTTCCTCTTCTTTTCACGTTCCCTATTCTTTTCCCTTTTCAAGAATCTCTTCGAGTACAAAAGACAGAAAACGGAGAAGTACGTACACTAGACTCTTTCGAGGAAAACCCAATTTGTCACAAGACTAGCCGTTATGAAGACGAGGTAGAATACATGCAGTCAATCCCCTATTGACTCGCAAATATGAAACAATGAAAACTTGGCGTACTGTACAGTACAGTACCTAACCTAAGCGCTCAGAGAAGAAAAAGGAAAGAAAAATAAACAAAAACTATGTTTCTTCTATTTATCTCCACTAAACAGAGCATTCGAGAGGCCTGGTTAACGTACCCGTACCATTGTTGTGCATTTGAGTTCCCAGCGACCCACGATCCTCAGCAACACGCTCGTTACCAAGTAAGTAGATCATTGTTTGCCCTTTTCTTCTCCTCCTCCACGAGGAAAACTTTCGCATGTGCTATATACATGCCCACGCAATCAATAGTCTACTATCGCAGCCTAATGGGGGATCTACACTGTTGGCCTTCACATCCCAACTTGAAACCTCGCCATGCAAAAGCAAAGTATAATAGTCTCGCCCCCCTGTTACCACTACAAATATCGATTCTTGTGTCAGCTATATTGCTATTTATAAGCCCTGCACACACAAGCGCGAATACACACTCACACACCTTCGCCCAAGTTAAGGCTGCATTTATAGCCGCAATTCATTCCTGAACGACCGTCCTTAACTAATGAAAGTCTCTCGCGTCCTATACCATCTTACTTTTTGTAACCCTCGCTATTTCCGTCTTGCAAACACACGAACATTCTCATACAAAAATTATACTTGCTGTGCCTGGTCCTACGCCTTTTCTCGAATTTTTACTTCTTACAAAATCCTAAAATAATTTTCCGTTTTTCTGCCGCTCTGCCCTTACTTTTACTCTGCATTTATTCACGCGAGGACCAACGTTCCCGAGAGAAAGCTAAACGTACCGACCCGCACCATGTTAGCTATAATAACTGGCAATAGAACAAAAACCAAGTTTGCCATAAAACTTCTATAAGGATCTTGAACTTAATACGGCATGATCTTTCTGAATGCAGAAATTCCGGGAAGAAATGCAGAAATACTGCAGCAGCTCCGGCGAAGAGGTAGTAGTGTCGTCCTCCGACTCGCCCCTGCCTGTATTGCCCTGGACACAGCACCCAGTGGATTCCTTACAGCACGCAGCTACACGTTTTGGCCTTCAGCAGCGGCAAGTGGATTACGACGAACTTTTGCCTTATACTCACGTGGGAGTTCAAGGGGATGCTTGGAGTAGCACCGGTGAAGTGATGCCTAAACACCAACTTCGAAAGCGGGGAGCGCAATATTACCGGCCAAATTTGGGTTGGTCTACAACAACAATTGCAACACCAGGAATCTCATCAGCGTCGTTGTTGCTGGGCGATCAAAGAAAGCACGAAGCGGAGCAGGAATCTTTACCCCGCATCCCCACTAATGCTGTTGCTGGCTTTGATCTCATGCCATTCGAGACCGGACTGGGATTCAATGGCGAATTTGCGCCAGGTTATGAGCTCGATTCGACTCGTGCTTCGCCTCACGGCTCGCCCGGTGAAGAAACCAGAGATAAAATCGGAAGAAGAGGCGAGGAAGAGGATCTATTTGGAGGCTTTGGCAGTGAAGGAGGTGTGTTCCATCCGAGCACAGTTTCTCGACCCCAACTCGTTCAAGCCTACTGCGGAAACCTGACTAAGCTCTACCGTGATGTACAATGTTTTCCCCAGCCTGACGCTTTTAGGTAAGATAAATATGGAAACGAAACGAACTGTCTTCCCTATTTATTTAACCCTTAAAAGAGGGGAAGTGATGCCAGGAATCCTTTGAAAACGGAACTGTAGATCAAGCCAGATTGATGCAAGGCGTGGCCTGATTAATGATGGCTCTTTCCTGCTTTCAGCACACGGTAACAATGTTGAGCTAGTACAAAAAGCTGGGAAAGGAACCAAAGCTAAATCAACGCTTTTTGCACTGTATACTACGATACCTAAAAAATGATAGACGCCTCCACCCTTGGCGCTGCCCGTGCTTAGGATCAGGACCCGACATTTTGTCAACAGCAGACAAGAGAAGTCCATTTATTAAAGCCGGTTAGGGAACTCCCAGAGCCTGTCTAGAGCTCTCTGTGGTTTATATAAAGCTTTGCAAGATGCCTACAAAAAGGGTGGAGACGTAAGCCAAAATAAAGTCTCGGAAATTAATGGTTCCACCCTACTTAGAAACATTATCTGTTTTTACGACTAGTATTAACTCAAGGATCAGAAACTTACTGCAGAGCTTCCGAATCAGATTAAACACTTCATTAAGACTTAGTAAACGTCAAAATTGCTAATATTATTTCTCATCAGACCTAACTAGTATGGTTGGAGATTTCCATCCATTTGACCATTTTCCAATATTCTTCATTCCTGTAAATAGAAAAACAGTTATAACTAAGCGAATATTGGGAGTATAGTTACGTTCTTTCAAACAAAACATAGCACAGCAACCTCCGCGTCTTTTTTCACCTTTATTTTGCTTGTTTACTCGCCATTTCTGAACAAGGTCAACACCAAAACAAGTGACGGCGCGTTACTGCCACACCTTTGGTCTATTTGTAACAGTCACGCCTCTTGTGGCGGGAAAGTGACAAAACTTTAAGGTTCAATACCTCGTGAACGGCTTTTCGTATAAATGTGAAACAAAATGCATAATTCTTTTAGACTACAAGAATCATTCAATATCTCAAAATTTGATCATGCTCCCCTAACCTTTTAGCCTTTTCTGGAGAGGCCTGTAATGATATATAGTTATGTTTTTCTTCTTTTATGTAAACGATTCTTTCTTAGAAAGGAACACTGATTAGTATTGCAGTGTAGAGCTAGTACAAGCCTCCATACTTGGCAGTAACCGAGAGCTAATTTTACAACCCAGCAACTAAACTCATTCTTTCACAAGATGTCAGAGATGAGAAAAAAGCCATCAGTCAAGCATGCCCAAGTTTTGTTGTTTCGGACAATAGTAAGAACGCTAATGGCATTCCCGTTTTAGCTCGCGACAATCCCAGCAAGAACCTTTTGCTTGGCATTTTCATCCGATTTTTGGTCTCCAAGGGGATTTGTTCGTATAGTAGTTGTGACGATTTAATGAAAGACCAAACAACACCGAGTTTCCTTTCCCTCTCACAGTCCTTGTGAAGACATCATGGGTACCATATGGTTACGAATCGCCGTTTGGCTCGTCGCGGTGGCTGCCGTTGTTGGTAATTTGGCCGTAATGGTGGTCCTTTTATCGTCCCGCTTCCGTATGACCGTTTCCAAACTTTTGATGGTCAATCTAGCCGCTGCGGATCTCTGTATGGGCTTGTACCTCCTCCTCATAGCGGCCATGGATTTGCATACCATCGGTGTGTATTTTAACTACGCTATCGATTGGCAGCGAGGTAAAAGAAATATGAAAACAATATATCTATAGTGCGTGCATACCTAATCGAAATATTTTTTCTCCCTTGTCCAGGTGCTGGTTGTAAAATCTCGGGCTTTTTAACGGTCTTTGCTAGTGAACTGTCCATATTCACGCTGGTAGTCATCACTTGCGAGCGGTGGTATACAATCACGTACGCTATCCATCTCAATCGACGCTTACGTCTGTCCACAGCTGCCAAAGTTATGGCTATTGGGTGGACTTATGCATTAACCATGGCCACGTTACCCATCTTAGGCATTTCCAACTTTGCCAAAACCAGGTTTTCTATTCTTAAAAAACAAAATATCTTATTGTAAAACTTTATGAATCTTTTTGTTTCAGCATCTGCTTACCACTGGAGACGAGGGACGTGGGAGATACAGTGTATTTACTGGTCTTGCTGATTACAAACGCTGTCGCCTTTCTAATGATCTGCGTATGCTACGGGCATATGTACCACTCGATAAGCGGACACAACGCAGCATTGGCGTCCCACTCGGATGCGACCGTCGCCAAGCGCATGGCGTTGCTAGTGTTCACGGATTTCGCTTGCTGGGCGCCTATTGCCTTCTTTGGACTTACTGCCATGGCAGGTTTTCCTCTCATCAATGTAACCCACTCCAAGATCCTCTTGGTGTTCTTTTATCCCTTGAATGCCTGCACCAATCCTTATCTTTATGCTCTGCTGACCAAACAATACCGCCGTGATTTATTCCTACTATTGGGTCGTTATGGCTTCTGCACTCAGCGCGCGGCACGATACAAAGCCGTTTTTTCGGTCGGATGGAATGTAACGAAGCGGGCAGGTTCGCAATCCGGGGCCATTAATCGAGGATCAGGACACACCATGGGATCGTCTGTCGATAACTACAAGGTAACGTTGGCCCAAAGTTTCCCAGCAAATAAGCTTATTCTTCTCTTCATTTTACTCAACTAACCTTATACTAAATTAGTAAATCAGAAGTAGTAACTTCATTTTTACTAGATTTGACGAAACGAAGTATTCAAGTTAAATGTTACTAAATTAGTTTAGGAATAAATGTTATCTTGGTGTAGTAAAAGTTCGTAAATGAAGTTAGTACAATTTCAGTAATAAGTCAGTAACCTTAAATCGTGAGTAAATTCAAGTAAATAAATCATAGAACTAAATCGCAAAGTTTATAATAACTTAATCTACATAAAAGTAACTAATTTAACTTTCCTTGGATGAGTTTCCTAAAGTTCTGCATTATACTCCCCCTAATCTAGCACTTTGTCTCACTTTCTAGATGTTCAAGAGGAAAAGTTCTTCGACTGACAGCACCAGGACTATGATGAATTCGCCTAATCATAGAAAAGCCAGCGACTCTCTCATTTGCACAACCCAACCTGATTCTTACGTGGAACTCATACCAGTCCCGGCCGTTAGTACCAGCTCATCTAACAGTGAAACTAGATTCATTTCTCTTCGGCGGTGCTCAGCTAATGGTAGTAGCGGCTCGGAACAAGACCGCTGTCGACCGTTACTTGAGCCCGCCCCTCGTCGTTTAAGCATGGTCCGCGAAACCAGCCAAACAAGCAGCGAGCACACTTTGGATGAGCCAAACGCAGTTGCTTCGACTTCCTCGCTCACCAGCAATGCTACTTCGATTCGACTCAACAACAGCGCCGCGGCAGTTAGTAACACTAAACGCGCGACTTTGGGATCACCACATCCCGTCAAAAACTGGCACACACATGTTATTTCCCCTGCGAAAGCTGCAGCTCCCTCCAACTCTACTGCTCAAGCTAAAACTTACAAACGAGTTATCCAAATGAAAGATTTCACCACATAGTTAGGAAATTTTGTCTCATTTCGAAAACCCCAGAAGCGAATTACTTGGAATTTATTCCTTTACGAAACACGATTTCATACTTTTAGATTACAGTTCTAGTCGAGGAAGATTTGGATCTCATCCATGCAATTTGTCACAAGCTTCCCTCCTTTCTGACAAAGGAGCTTGTGGTGGGGAAATAATACGATTAGCCTGAGAATAATTGAAGGGGAAACACGTTTGAATATCTGTGCTTATATTTATACCCAGACTGGGCTTTTTCACGTACGGTAAATAATATTGGCCAATTAATAGTTGTTAC
This sequence comes from Lepidurus arcticus, assembly GCA_003724045.1. Taxonomy (NCBI): domain Eukaryota; kingdom Metazoa; phylum Arthropoda; class Branchiopoda; order Notostraca; family Triopsidae; genus Lepidurus; species Lepidurus arcticus. Next base: position 360,932 of record RJJA01000005.1, on the reverse strand, counting down.
AGTGTATAATGCAGCAGAAATTTATAAGCGCTACTTCAGTGGAGTTACTTTTTCTCACAAACTATTCACGAGCTTTATTACGTCATCGACTCCAAGTTCCTCCACAATTTGGCGACATAATACAATTCGAAATTGACGGCTGTTGTTCCTATTTCCTGCAATCAGATCTATTCGTATACCATAAGGAAAACTACACTAAAAAAGGCTGAATATACCTTTGATTTTCTCTACGTTCAAAAGGTCGAATTCAGCGACAATAAATTACGGGAATGTGCCATTCTTGGAAAGAAAAAGGGAAAGAAACTCGCTGTAATTCCCTGATGAGCAATTGGGAGAGTTTTGCGGTGATGAACACGCACAGAACCGAGGAGAACGGTATTCTAGGCACTTCCTAACTGGTGTTTTAGAGTGCCAGATGCCAAAGAAAAAGGCGAATTCAGCGGTATTTCCGAAGCACGTCGACTTGGAGATCCAATTTATGAAGGCGCAAACTACCGTATTCAGATGCCTGCCTTTGCCTTTCCCCCCAGGCTCCATTACTGCTCTACGAGCAGCGATGCCTTGCATTGCTTCGTGAAACCCTGGATGTGGGTCAGCTTAAGAAATATGTATCCATAACGCTGACCACGGCGGAAATTATGTACTTTAAATTAGAAATTAAGATCCTTATTCTGGGTAACATATAAACCAAAGTACGTCAAAGTGTGTCCCTTTCTTGCACTAAATAACTTGACAATTCTTTAATTTATTCATTTAAGTCTAAATAACTTTTACCTGGAATTCATTTCGCGGGCTCAGGTCCAGTGAATGGGATGAACAATGGTAGAAAAGGATGTCGATTCTCCTGGTACTAAAGCTTAACGCGCCTCATTGTTTTCTCTATCTCGGATTCCCTGGCCGAGATACGTGTAACTACACATTGCTGGGGGAAAATTCAAGGTCGAAGGGGGGGAAGGGGGGACAAGACTGCCTTTTCTCCAATCAAGCACTCCAGCTTTGAATCCTGTTGCATGGTTATTAGAAAGGCAAGCTTAGTTTCTCGAACCAAGGCTTTTTGGACTATAAATTGGGTTCGGAAGGTGTAACAAATCACACTCCTCCTTGGATCGTTCTCCAGTTTGTTTGCATCCTCCAATTCTGTACTCTTCCATCATGACGAAGGTAATTTGATACTTATTACTTTTGGTAAATTTCAATTTTTTCTTATAGACTTTTGCTTAATTATTACTAATTTTAAATCTTTCTTTCAGACAATTTGCCTGTTATTCTTGGCCACTTTGTGCTGCGTTCAAGGTGCGGGACTCAGGCCGGAAAGTGACGTGAGTGAGGACGTTCGGTTTTTACCCAGCATCTCCGGCACTGCTCAAGGAATCAAGGACTTCTTTCTACCTTCCAAACCCACACTGAAGCCAAAATACCCAGCCTACAAGCCGCACTACAGGCCCTACAAACCCTACGAGGAGAAGCCCTCCAAACCTGTCAAGATTCTAATTCCGGTCCCTCTCCCTGTCCCAGTTCCCGGCAAAAGAGCTCCGATCAAGCTTCTTGTGCAAGTAGCAAACATCCAAGAAGCCGGCGGTGTAGGAGGTAAACTCGGCAAGGGTGGTTTCGTTGGCAATTCGATCGGCAAACCTTCGGTCCCCTCCGCTGCACTCGGTAGTGCCGTTGGCGGTGGACTTGGAGGTGCTTTGGGCGAGTCTCTCGTTGCTCCTGCCGCCGACGTAGTTGGTAACGTCAACACAATCAATGGCCCTTTTGGACGGCCCTTCCAACGCCCCTTCGGTAGTGTAGTCGGTGGTAACTTCGGACGCCCCGTTGATGGTGCTGGTAACATTCTCGACGGATCATTCAAAGGCCCAATTGGTGGCGCTAATGATAAAGACGACAATTTATTTTGATTGTTATGATTGTGAACCGCAATAAATTATCTTGATTATACAGCTTTTACTCCTTAACCTTCATTACTTTTGTTTTGAACACAATATTTTCTCTGAAATCAACTGTCTGGAATTAGGCTTTCGTAGTTGCTTTAATGGATTTTTAAAGCTGCAATTTCTTTCACTGCTCCCTATTAAGGTATCGTATAGGAATAGCTTGTGCACTACGCAAATTTTATGTCGGTAGCAGCACCTGGGTTAATATTGCCTTTTTTGCTTTGCTTTTCACGTGAACTTTTATATTTTATACATTCGCGAATGGTTAGTCCTGCAATTTTAGCTGCACTAACATTTTGGTACATTTTCCCCTTATCGTTGCGTTTTCTTGTATCACCTTTCCCTCAATACTTTCCCTGTTCATTTGGTGCCGGCCAGTAATAGTTCAAACAATTTCACACCGGAGAAAGTTAGGCCGAAGTTTTAAAGCAAATGAACTCATCTGACTCAATACATAATTGAATTAATGATACAAAAACCAGTGTTTTTGAACCAATGAACTTTGTTATAGAATTGCATAAGTTCATACGTATAAACAAATTTCGCGAATGATATTCCTGAGGATGTAAGTACTAGAACTTTGATATTTGAAGTATATTCAACTTCACTCTGATGCCAGCAGAAAGAGACCATCCCAAAAATTATTCCCATTCTGTGTTAGCATATGGATTTCTTGTTTCTTGGAAGTTTTGCTTTCTTGACTTCATTTGGTTTTCCAGATGAACTATAGGGTTTCGTTTCCTTAATTAACCTGCAAATTGCTTTGTAACGATCATATATTGTCATAGTTACTAGTTGCAAAAGCAATGCGAAATGCAGAACCCCAGTTTGAAACTTTCTAGCAGATATCCACGAATATGTAATACAAATACCCTATTATAGATGAGACAACATTAACCTTTCTAAAGTGTACCCTTCTCACTTTCTATAAGGTGTCGCAGCTACGATTTCAGAAAGGTCAACAAATCCTATTTTAGAAACAAAAGTTCAAGAAAGTGAATACAAGTATGCAAGTTGCAGCTTCACTGCAAGTTTATCTATGCCACGGTGGAAGGGTTTTCCATTCTCCACAAACCAAAGCCAGTACCCGAGTGAATTAGAAGATTATACCCGTCACATCCTGATTTCCTCAGAAACCCTACGCAATTCAACTCACTTTCTTTCTAATCGAGCCCCAGTAACGATCGTTTTCTCCTTGGGCCCCTTATTCGCACACTTTTAGCCAGAAAAGGGCAACTTATAGCGAGTTTCTCCGCTTGATTTAACTAGTATATAAGCTCGAAATAACATCAAGAAATAACATCAGTCCATCTTGTTCTACAAACGTTCAAACAACGCAAACCATTCCATCAAGAACACCTCGATCAACCTCTTCGCTCCTACCATGAAGGTAAGAGTGCATTCTCGTCTTTTTTGCGTTTGTGTTTTTATTTTGTTTAATCCAACAATATGATTTATTTATTTATTTTATTTCAGCAGCTTTCCCTCGCCATTCTTGCGTTCATTGCGATTTGCCTGTGCTTCATTTACCCAACATCTGCTCTTTCGTCTGTGGGAGATGCCGTGGACATGCAGGTCCAAGTTACCAACGCCCAGTCTGGCTCTGCACAAAATCCTCCGAACCTTTCAAATCTTCCAATGCTACCAATGGCTGCGCTACCACTTGAGGGCATGAGGGCAGATGGAATGATGCCCGTTGGAATGCCAGCGCCAACGCCTAATACAACGCCCGCGTATCCTACCACGACTGGACCATACTACCCACCTCCTGAACGACGATAATTATTTCTGGGATGACGCTCCTTGTATTAATAACTTATGACTGGGATAATAAATCCTTTTTGGACACATTTCTTCGTGTTTGAATTTCTATGCAATTACATTTGTTTATGATACCTTCATTTTATTACTTCTTTATGGAACAAGAGAAGTGAGATTTTACCTTTTTCGACACAATACGTCTTCAAATCTTCTGCAGTACTCCAATACGCATACTAAATATCTTTCAATTGTCTTTTGTATACACAAGTTTGTCTTTGCTATAGGAAAGTTAAAAGGGGAACAATAAACTATTTTATGTTACCAAACGAAGCAGTAGATCTTACTGAATAAAACGCAGCAGGAATAATATGTCTAAATGTAAGGATTGCTTAGATATTTTCGGATTTGTATGTGAATTTGTCACAGCGGCAACCCCAGCGGAAGCCATCATCCCTAAAGAAACGCATTGCGGCCTTAAAATTTTAAACGGCTTCCTCTCTTAACGTAGGAATCTCACAGGCCGATGAAACCCGGTCCTCCTATAGTGGATATAGTGGATTCTTTTTAGAGCCCATGTCCATATTTTTAATTGTAAAAACTGATTCTTAAGCGAATTTTGAATTTGTGGATTTTAACCCTGCTGTCTGGTCAAACGAGCGTTTTACAAGGATGTTATAACTAGAATTACAATGAAAAATCCCAAAGATGCAGATTTGGATTCATAACTAGATATTCAGAGGATATTCCTTTTGAATTCAAATTAAGTATTCGAACTCAATATACAAAATTAAGATTACATAACAAAATAATTTGAACTCAGTAAGATGCATTCATAGTATACATCTGTTTTAATATCGCGAAATTGCGATTTTATAGTAAATTTACTCGAAGTTTACCGGGAGACAATATCCTCCCAAATCAAAGAGTTTTCGAAGCAATCCTCCCAAAGTTTCGACAAACGGAAGCATTTATCCCATGTGAATTAAATACACCTCTCACATCCTGATTTTTCTCTAATACCTGCAAACAACCTCATAGCAATTAAACAGCCTTCTTTCTACTTGACCCCCGGTTACAATCTTTACTTTCTCCAAATGCCCAATTTCATATTCTGTTAGCAGGGAAAAGGCGAAAGCTTATTTTCTCCGACTGACCTGACTAGTATATAAGCTTGCATTTCCTCAATATAATCATTCAATCGTTTCCTGCAAACGTCTACCAAGCCATCGAAAACTCTCCAACTTCTCCATTACAACAATGAAGGTAAAAATTAATCCAACGTCTTACATTGCTTTTCCGAACCTGTTTATCTGACTATTTTACTCTTATCAACAGGCTTTCGTCGCCATCATTGCCTTCCTTGTGGTTTCCGTAAGCGTTAACCCAACATTCGCTCAAATCCAAGATGAAGTGGATATGAAGGTCCAAGTTACCAATATACAGTCGGGTCGTCCCGCTGCAAAGCCCGCTCCTACTCTCGCTCCTTATACGTACCCTACTACAACTCCCCGGCCTTATACGTATCCTACAACCACTCGCCGGCTTTACACGTACCCTACTACCACACCCGCCCCCTATACCTATCCCACACCCGTCCCCTATACCTATCCCACAACCGCCCCCCATACCTATACCTACCCAACACCCGCTCCTTATACATACCCTACTACCACACCCGCCCCGTACACTTACCCTATGACAACTGCGTTATACTATATCTACCCGCAACCAAGTCCTGCTCCTGCTGCGTCTCTACCCGGTGGACTTTCCCTCGCTAGTTTGGCTGGACCGGCTGCTGCTCTTCCACCTCTCTCTTCTGGTTTCCCGGGCCGACGCTAAGCAAGAAATGCCAGTGACATGCACTTATGATAATAATTTATGTCTGGAAAATAAATTAATTCTGAAGTTATTTGCTCGTTGTTTACTTTTCTCTTTTCCTTTCTAATTTGTTCTAAAATCCATTTGCGACTATGATATAAGTTCACTAAAAAATATTCTTTGTAATTGGTAATTGCAAAAAGTATTTATAACCCAAACAGGATATACGGCCCAAACTAAGCCAAAATGTTTTTTTCGGGAAAACTTGTTCCGAATTTCGCTGCTTTAACATCCTAACAGCTTACGCAGAGCTCTACCGGGCTAAAGTATACGAGTAGCCTTTCGATTTTTAAATCTTGCAGTATAGCCTCCCGATTTTGTCATTTTCGTCAACTTTGAAGCTAAGATCAAACAGTCCTTTCTCTTCTTTTGCTTCAGTTAATTCTGAAATCTCGTCAGCCTAACTAGAGCTTGTAGGGCAGTAATTAGTGAGGGTATTATACGAATAATTCACGTTCCATATTGTTTAATTAAATAATTCATGTTGCTTTGCCAAACATTTCGATCTTTATTTATGTATAAACCAGAACTTGATATATCAACTACTTCGGAATATATAAAAATTGATTGGAATTAGAACGAAATGGATTGGAACAATGCCCTCTCGCGTTCGAAATGTTCCAATCTTCTCCAAATCAGGTTCGTTATAATAAGCAATTAAGTTTTCTCTATATTATGGAAAAACTTCTCACAGACCCTTACAGTATGCTTTCTCACCCCCTTCCCACACTTACCCGTTAACTACGGCGTAATTAGGGGTAAAGGACAGTTGGGAGAAAGCGATTAACTGATTGATCCCTTTCTAGCAATGAACCCAACTAGTATAAAGGTGGGAGTAATGCCTCATTTCTTCACAGCCCACCTTGCCTTCAAACAAGAATAAGCCAACTCAGCTTACTTCTTTCTTCCGAACGAGTCCTCCCAGGATCTCCTCGCCCTTCATCATGCAGGTAAAGTGTCTTGTAAAACTTTGTTCTAACGACTTGCAGCAATAACATTTCTTTCCTTTCTTTGTTATATATAGTCCTACTTGATCTTCGTTGCTCTCTTCATCGCTAGCGTGTCTGCCCTTCCTTTGCCACAAGCTGAGCCGGTTGAAGGCCGACAACTCGGTGGTCTGGCCGACATTGCATCTTTGTTTGGACCCTTGTCTGGACTTGGTGCTGGACCCTTGTCTGGACTTGGTGCTGGACCCTTGTCTGGACTTGGTGCTGGACCCTTGTCTGGACTTGGTGCTGGACCCTTGTCTGGACTTGGTGCTGGACCCTTGTCTGGACTTGGTGCTGGACCCTTGTCTGGACTTGGTGCTGGACCCTTGTCTGGACTTGGTGCTGGACCCTTGTCTGCTTTTGGAACTGGACCCTTGTCTGCTTTTGGAACTGGACCCTTGTCTGCTTTCGACGCTGGATCTTTTGGCGAAGGCCGCCAACTCGGTATCGCTGGTCGGCCAACCCTTCCAATTGTACGTCGAACACAAGGCGCCCCGGGCCGACGCTAATAAGAATCGCCAGTGAACTGCAACCACATAATAATAATATATGTCTGGAACAATACATAATTTTAAACTTGGCTCTTTGTTTACATTTTCTCTTTTAGTTCTTTTAGTTTGTAGTTGTAGTTGTGAACAAGTGTAGTGACCCGACTCCCTTGTCATTGTTGGCCCCGCCCCTTCAAGAGCTAGACAAGTTACCTAGGTCTGTCAACAAACCGAGTTGAGCAATAACGTGACTCCCCAAAGTGCACTTTTCATTAAATATCAAAAGCATCAGTGATCATCCTTGGATATAAACGTCTTGGATATTAACTTCCCAAAAAATAATTACTGGACGAGAGTACACCAGCTAGGCAATACACCCAGGCCCCCGTTTGCTTTAGCCATGCACGGGCATTTAGGATGGTCGAGTTAGCTTGACACAAGCAGTTATAACTGTTTTGGGAAATTCGCAACAACTGTCTGCTAAAATATATATTCTGAGTACTTTTTAACAGTAGTTACTCATAGTCAACACAGTAATTTTTTCATACTAGCAGTAGTTAGTATGAAAAACCTGGACTTAATTCCATTCCAATTCATGATAAATTGCCAATATACAGGTTATCACGCAAACTTTCGAAATTCATTTGTTACTAAATGTCGTAAGCTCACCGAAGCAATCCCTTGATTGTGCACTTTGTACTGAAAAAATAATATTTACGGCCCAAACTAAATGTAAACCAACAAACTTGTTTTTCGAGCAAGCTTGTTCCAAATTTCGCCGCTTCAGCGTGCTAACCGCTTACGCAGAGCTCTGCTGGGCTAAAGTATACGACAGCCTTTCGAACTTTTCCTAGAATTACAGGAACAATGCCCTTTCCCGTTGGACCGTTCCAATCTCCTCCCAATCAGGTTCGTTATAGTAAGAAATTAAACTTTCTGTAAATTATGGATAACTTACCACAGACCCTTCCAATATGCTTTCTATACTTCCAACTCTTCCCCGTTAACTACAGCGTAAATAGGGTGAAAGGACAGTTCGGAGAAAGAAACAAAATCACACGATCCCTTTCTAGCAATGAATCCAATCAGTATAAAAGGTGGGAATAATGCTTCATTTCTTCACAGCACACCTCACCTTCGAACAAGAAAAAGCCAACTCAGCCTACTTCTATCATCCGAAATAGTCTCCCAGGGTTTCCTTGAACTTCATCATGCAGGTATAGCACCTTGTAAATAGCTTGTTAAAAAGACGTGTAATAGTAACAATTCTTTCGTTTCTTTGCTATTGTCAGTCCTACTTGATCATCTTTGCTCTCTTCGTCGCTGGCGCGTCTGCCCTTCCTTTGCCGCGAGCTCAGACGGCTGAAGGCCGACAGCTCGGTGGTCTGGCCGACATTGCATCCCTGGCTGGACCCTTGTCTGCCCTTGGCGCTGGACCTACTGGCCCATTCGCAAGTGTTCTTGAGGCTGCACGTCCATTTTCCCAAGCCGCTCAAGCTGTTGCACCTTTGAGTGAAGCTGTTTCTGCTTTAAGGCCTTTGGTGGCAGCCGTAGCTCCCTTGCAAGGAGTTTTCCAAGGTACAAGTTCTCTCGCCAATGGTTTGCCTTCGTAAGCTTTGACCGGTACTTGTGACCTTTGACTGCTATTTGTAATTTATGTTTGGAGTAATACAAGCCTATTTGATTACACATTTTTACTTTCGTGTGTTAATATTCTTTTTTTACCGCAAGTATAGCCCATGTAAGCTGAATACTGCTGACCGGACTCCAAGCCTAACTACGGTAAGGCTTGGCCTTACACGGTCGGCAGCTTCTTTTGGGGACGCAAGAAACCCAGGTTACCCCGGACTTGTAGCTTTACTCCTGCTTACTTCGCTCGACGACAAAGAAAAAGGCCGATAGCATCATTTCCTCTAAATTCCAGAAAACTTAATCCCTTCCAATACGCTTTCTCTCCCCCTCACAACTCTTACCGGTTAACTACGGCGTTATTTGGGGGGAAGGTTACTTGGAAGAAAGCGATTAACTGACACTGATCCGTTTATAGCAATAAATCCAACAAGTATAAAAAGTGGGAGGAATGCATACATTTCTAAGTCAATACATTGCATACAAGTCAATACAATACAATGCATACATTTCTAAGACAAAAATAAGTCAACTCAGCCTACTTCTATTTTCCAAACGAGTCCTCTAGGTTTTCCACGCACTTCATCATCCAGGTAAAGCGTCTTCTAACACTGTTCTAACGACTTGCAACAATAACATTTATTTCGTTCCTTTGCCATTTTAAATCCTACTTGATCATCGTTGCTCTCGTTAATTGTTGCTCTGCCCTCGGCGCTGGACCTGCTGGTCCATTCGCAAGTGTTCTTGGGGCTAATATTCCACTTTCCCAAGCCGCTCAAGCTGCTGCTCCCTTGACCGAAGCTGTTTCACAGCCGCAGCTCCCTTGCAAGGAGCTTTTCAAGGTGCTAGTTTTCTCGCAAACACTTTTTCGACACTAAAACGCCTCAAATTCTAGGTTTGTAATGTCTAAATTCTGCTTTCGCATGGGGAGGTACCATACCGTCCATAATAAAATAATGAATATGCAATAATGAACACTAAAAACAAAATGCACAAACGAGTACTGCTGATCGAGACTCCAAGCGCAGTCGTTTCAATGCTCGGTAGCTTCTTTTGGGATGTATACGATTACTTAGTTCAATGGGTAAGATAAAACAAAGTAGGAGACGCAAGAAACCCAGGTCATGCCGGGACTTGCAGCTTTACTCCGACTTGCCTCGCAGTGGCTCGATAACGACAAAGAAATAGTGCCGAGTGCATGTCTTCTATCAACCGGAGAATTCGAAGTTTCAAAGACAGTTTGAAAACCGCAAATCATAAAAATTGCAGTAGATGTACGCAATATTGTAATGTGAATTGAGAAATAAAAAAGCACTCGGGTAAAACCTAACAACGTGATTGTAATAACCGAAAACGTCACGTAGTCAACTTACTTCCACTAAGTTATCAATTCGCTAATTTAGCTCTACGGATTTGCCTTTCCCTCTCAAAATACAAATCCAGGTATGTATTACTCTTTTTGACAGTACCTTACATCCCTTTTGTAAGCTTTCTCCAAATAGAAGGGTGATTTAACGGAGAAAATATAAAACCTAACCTAACCGGATGAGATAATAACAGGTCAAACCAGGTGAGGGAAAGGGTGGTAAAGCCTGTGAACTTTCCTCCAACTCTTGGTATAAAAGCGCAACCAAATCTAACCATAATCATCCACTTCTTTACCAGCTCTTCCTCAGCTAAGAACATCTGGTTCAGCAATTCGGACTCACTTTCATCCTGCAGTAATGAAGGTAATGCTTCTAAGTGTATTGTTTATTTCGATTAACTATTCCAACTATTCCCATTTTGTAGCCAAATACTTTTGATTAGTTTCTAACCAACTCCTTTTTATTATTCAGATGTTGGTGTTTACCTTGTTATGCCTGGTCGCAGTAGCCTGTGGGCACGGTAGCTACCCACATTCGTACGACTACAAATCCTCCGACGATTACAAACCATCCTACGATTACAAACCCTCTTACGACTATAAACCCAACTACAAGCCCTCTTACGGATACAAACCTGACTACAAGCCTGTGGGAGCCCCGAAAATAGTTCCCATCCCCCTTCCCATCCCTCTTCCCTTCCCTCTTCCGATTCCCTCAAAGAAGAAAAACCCAGTCAGACTCTCCGTTCAAGTCTCCAACATTCAAGACAACACGAGACCAGGCTCTGGTACACGGACAGGGTTGGGTACACAGACAGGCTCTGGTTTGTTAAACCACCTCAGCCCACAGGTTCGCCCCACTTTCACCGGCAACTTTTTGGAGGAGCGTCCCATTCCCATTCCTAGCAAGTTCGGAAAACCTGATGCTTTGAAGTCTGCTGCTGATTTGGCTGCTTTCGCGAGCCTTATGAAACCCCTCATCCCTTTGTTTTAACCAACCATTATTAACACGATTGTTATTTATGATATGCTGGCCATAAATAAAAATTTGACTTACTCTGAAAATTTCGGTGTTTTTCAACTATAATTACTGTTCCAAGAATCCAAAATAATGAAATATAAATAATTCTGCCTTTTTATTTTATTTCCCAGTTAAAGCTGCATGACAGACCTAAAATCTAACGCATTCCCAGATTCTCAAGTTTATTTTTCCATCGTGTACCTATTTTTTGGTGCCTGTGGAAATTTTGTAGCTGTGTGGCTATTTTCTCCGTAACTCCCGCCAGGTGGCAACCTTGTATTGAACGGATTAGTGTGAACGCGCGTAAGCGGGGATGCACGACAATCTGATAATACTCCCCTAATTTGCACTCTTTTTTTTTATACAAAGTGAACTAGTTCCTAGCATGAGTCCACATTTGCAATTCTGCTTCTTTCACGGACGTTTTTCAGTTGCCCTATTTATTTTAAACGAACCAAGGCAGAAACTTTAGATAAACCACCTTTTCCGCCATTTAATGTAAGCTATACTTCACCAAAGAAATTTTCCAGAAATCTCCTGTCCTTTTTAGCTAAGAGTGTGTTTCTTACCCCATTCATATGACACGTGTCGTAGAAAGCTAAGCTATACAGGAGCATATTAGTTGTATTGTGTGAGTACTGTTTGATCTTACTGCCTTGTGGGGATGACGAATACAGTATACAGTTAAATAATCAAGTTCAATTAATATGAAGCTAAGTAATAGGAAAAGTATTTTTCCTCGATTTGAGGAGCGCAAAAATTCAACAATTCAATTGATATCCTCCTCGTCAATATTTCATGACACGCAACTCCGTATCCCTGTGGAATTGCTTTTACTAAAAAAAAGTTCCCGTCTTACTGATTTAAGCTTACACTAAACTTATCGTTTTCCCTTCTCCAAGCTTTCACCAAATTTAGAGAGGCGATTATCTAGAAAAAGGAACTACACAACCCGGACCAGATAGGGGCAAACGAGGTTGAGAAAGTGCAACTTTTCCGTTTTCTCCGTACTGATTATTGGTATATAAACCCCAGCTAAACCTAACAATAATTGTTCAGTTCTCTACCTGCTCTTGGTTTAGTAACTTCAGCTTCGGTTTAACAAAGTCAACTCCAGCTCTACCCGTTATGGCGGTAAGTTACAAAAATACAATTTACTGAATTTTTACATTTATTTTTCTAAATTAGTGTTTCAAATAGTCTAAATTCTTATCCAAACATTTAATGTTTCATTTTTTATGTTGCAGGTATTGGTTTTTACGCTGTTCTGCATGTTCGCAGTGGCGTACGCTGGAGATTACGGCTATGATTCTTACTCTGGTCCTCCCATGTACGACAAGCTCGAAGCCTACGATCGGTACCCACCCAGCTACAAACCCCACAGTCAATACGACAACAAACCAGGTTACAAGCCCTCCTTGCATGCCATGAAGAAACCGTACTACAAAAAGCCATACGCCTATCGACCCTACTACAAACCCCAGATCAAGAAACCTAAGCCGATTCCGATTCCTATTCCTATTCCGATCCCCATCAAAAAGCCTCCTGTGACTCCAGTGGAAATCGCCGTTCAAGTTACCAATATCCAGAGAGGAACCACAGCAGCCCCTCCCGGAATACTACCGCTGCCTACGTTAGCCGGATTAGCAGGTGGTGGTGGCTATGGAAAGGGCGGAGCGTGCGCTGGTGAAAAGGGCGGAGCTGGCGCTGACAAGGGCGGAGCGGGAGCGTGTGAGGAGGTTCCACCCCCCCCTCCTGAAAATTTCCCTCCCCCACCTCCTCAGAACTTCCCTCCCCCACCTCCTCAGAATTTTCCACCCCCACCTCCACCTCCTCAGAATTTTCCACCCCCACCTCCTCCTATGAATTTTCCAACCCCATTTTCGTTTCCAACCCCCATTTCGACTGGTTTGCCACCTGCAGCACCATCTCCTACGAATGTACCTTCACCACACATGACTTCGCCATCTAGTATGAAGACTGATAGTGATCCTGCGTTTTCAAGATCCAAAGCCGACTTGGCTGATCTTGCGAAGATCATGCAGCCGCTTGTTTCCATATTTTAATTTATTTCCAATGCATCTAATGCCGTACATTCCCTTCTTAATTTATGACTATGTTCGGGTGCAAATAAATCTGCTTGATTCCCTATTAAAATTCTTTTAATTAGAATTGTTATTGACTCCCTAACGCCTACCATAACAAATTGTGTTCAGGTCCAGTTCCAGTCCTGCGCAGTCTTTGTTGACTTTGTCGTCAAGGGATACGGAGCAAAAGACTTTCACAGAAAACTCGTGATTCAGTCTAAAATCCATTGAACAAAAAGACACAACGTGCTCTGCCCAAATCCAGCTGAATGTTTACAAAATGTACCGAAAGGGTGTAGGGTGATGAGGTAATCAATTAACTAAAAAAGCAGTATCATTATGGAAGCACCTTTAATTAACGACTACAAGCTGGACTTGGTTAAGAGAAGACTATGGCAGACCTTTCTGGGGGGACCAAAACTTCGCCTTGTTTTTCCTGCTCGCTTTTACATCTATCTCGTGCAAATCCTGTTCCTGCTTATTCCACTTTGTAGTGGTATCTTGGTTTCTTTCACCTGTCCAGACAACCTAGCTACTCATCTCAGTTTTGGAGCTGCTTGGGTTATTTACAGTTTAGTTCTCCATATCCTGCGACGAATACTGGCCAGGAAAGGATCAACATTACCGCAAGTCAAACTAAGCGGAACAGCTTTGGGCGAAGAAGATACCATTCCTGTCGGAGGGTGTTGGGGCCAAGATACGTGGTTGTACATAATTCCTCCGAAGAAACACGCGATAAATGTTATTTTACACACTTTGGTGGGAAGTGTCATGATGGCGTTGGCTATGATGATGCTCATGCCGGATATCTTGCTAATACTCTTCAAGGTAACATAGAAAAGAAAATCTAGAAAAAATAGACGGAATTTTTTGTTTTAGAATACCGTAACACAATGGATTTTGATCCTGAGTGGCTGGTTTACAGTTGCGACTGCTTTTTATTCTTGCGTTATTGCAACTCCCCCCGAAACAGCCACATTTCGAGCATACGACCCTTATGAAATCAATTGCCTATCCCGTCCTATCCACGTTATGATCTTCACGTCGGTCCACATCGTACACAGGTAAAAGCTACTTTTGTTTTCTTTCTAGCTCAAAACATTTCGACGCAAACGTTACAAAGTAATTTCACTCACTATAATAAATTAGCATAGTTCGTTTTCTACCGGCCGTAGAAATTCTGGGGGTTTTATTAGTATAATAAACTAGCAACCGTTCAACATATGTATTTGTAAACACATACGTATAGTAGCGAGCTTATTGATCGCTACATGGACTTTGCGAATCGACCAACCACATTGCTATCCCTTCTAAATGCACCATTCAATTAAAGTTCAATTCAATTAAATAACTGCCCATTTAATTGACTAGGAATAAGTTTAGAAGGAACTTCCCTGCTGAAGATGGTAGTAGGCTAGAAATGACTGGATTGGTTTAAACAACGGAAAAGCAATGTGATTGGTCAATTTGCAAAGTACATGTTGCGATCAATGAGTTCGTTACTGTACAAATAGTTAAAATAGTACAGACAACGATCATAACATATTTGTTTGTTAAACTAATGTAAGGGAAAGAAAAACCGTGTTCCTCTAACCTTACAAGAAATAGTATAGTATTTAGCTTTATATGCGTCTTCCCCACCATCTATTGCTAGCTAGACGACCTAAAAACCCGTGTCGGAGAGTAGAACATAAACAAAGTTAAAATTTGTTCAAATCTTACAGGTTTCTGGGCGACTCGAACCCAGCGATTTACTCAGCTGATGTCATAGCCCATATCAGCTTTTCATTGTTGCCATTCTTTTGGTTATGCGGCTTGTTACCGCCTATCGAAGCTTTGCTATTATGGATTGCCGAACAAGTAAGATCCAAGCATCGTTAACCTTAACCTCGTACGTAAACTAAAACTTATTGCTACAACTAGATACACACATTTGCCTGTGGAGGGCCTACATCCTCGTCGCCTGCGCTTTTGGTCGTTTCTTTGGCCATGGTTATGGTACAAGCCATTGCTATATCCAACCTCATGTCCCAACCTTTCTTACTGGTTTTGATTGGTTGCATTTCGGGATATATCAACAGCAAAAACAAAAGTACAAGTACCTTGAATATCTCGACGTTTTGGTTTTCAACAAAAGCTAATTTACTTCCTATATGTGTAGAATACCGTCTCTTTTCATGCTGCTGTGAAGGTGAAGATCGTGAGGTAGAGCCGCCGAAGGCTCAGGAACATTCCTTGGTGGCTAGCATTGCCAAGAATGTACTTATGGTTGGTACGTGCGTTGGACTAAGCGTTGTACTGCCGTGGTTAATATTCAGCGATATGTCCAATGAAAGGAGCAGCATTCTGTTCTCTTCCAATACCACCTACGACATGGCAAGCTATGCGGTTGAGAGAGCAAGCTTCAATCTGGGATGGGCCGTTTTTGGCGTACTCATGTTGAGTTGCCTTTTATCTGCAGTTCAGCAGATATTCATCCTCGGATTGTTTAGAAATCCCTTTTTCATGGAAATGGGTTCCGCGCCTTTGAAACGAGTAGTAGAGTATACTCACAAGTACTTAGTTTACAAAAGTAAATAGCTCATAATAACCCTGGACTAGTCTTATGCATTTATCCAAACTCTTTTCTTTCTAGTTGTGCCTTTACTGCTAGCAGCCTTCCTTACATGTAACTTGTATAGCGAAAGAAACAAACTTTTAAGTCCAAATGAAGGATTCTTGACGTTTCTTAAAGTACTATTCGTTCTTCGTTCCTACCGCTGGGTAAAAAACCTTCACAACGCTTAGTTTATTGCTGTGTACCCCTTAACTTTGGTTAGATATGGCAAGATTCCTACTCAGCCATGTGGGAAACTACAATATATCACATTCTGATACTCATCGGTCCAAACCGTTTCTCCATAGACCAAATCCCGGGTGGATTCTGCCTCCAATTGGCCTTAATAAATTTCCTGCGACATCGCATCCTTAATTTCCTAACCAAATCTCAAGCTTGTCTGCTATTCTTATTCGCCCGACCTGGAAGCCGACACAACAGTTGGATGCCTCCCCTACAAGGTAATAAAACGAACTCTTTGTTTTATAAAAAAATATTAACAAATTAATGTATCGTCTATACAGCGTTAAGTGTGATCGCTTTCCCTGCCATCGTGGTCATGATGGCCCTAACTGCCCTATTCGCAGCGCCATTACTCCCCATTTTCACCTTACCAGTTTTCTTCATGAGTTACCCACGCCCAAGTTCGTTCTGGCCGAAACAACAGTTTTGCCGCCAGTCAACCAGCCTAACATCAGAGGCGGCTGATGCCGTGTACTATCAACAAGCGCTTTCCCACGTCACTGCCAAGTTCTACAATGCGGCGCAAGCTGGCGCCTTAGGTAACATTGACTTGTTAAATTCCTTCCTTCAAAGTAAATCTTGAAAATCTTTGTAAATCTTTCTTTAATAATCCTAACCATTTAAATGTAAAGAATTTATATTTTTTAAATCTCTTAATAATAAGTTAGAAATTGTTTAATATTTTAATAATCGGAATTGTTAAATCGTTTTAAATTGCTAGGATCTGTCAAATCGGGGGACCACTTTTTAATTCGATTCGAAGATCGATTGATGTGGTGTTCGGTAGCAGAACTGGGTCAAAATTACCACGGCTACATCGTACGCGGTTTGGAATTGCAGGAAACTTCATGTCATACGCTGGAAGCCGCACACATTGATGGGATCTTTGACATCGCATTCGGCGACCCCGATTATCCTGACCGTAACGAGTACGCACCAACTCTGAACCCGTATATTCTGCACACGTTAACGCCCTTGACCCAAACCAGGGCCAAACTGTACTCCGATACCAAGAACGTACTAACTGGAGTCATTGATTCCCCGCATACGTTACACGTGATGGGGGAAAACTTCTGCAAAGTCCTAGTTTGGCTCTTAGTCAAGCAAAGCCTCGAAAAACTGCCCACACTTGATACGGAGTCGGATTATGGAAGGAAAAGTCCTCTTCCGCCCTTCTTGGCGCTCAATAGTCCTATCCGTATTGCGAGTCAAAACCAATTTTACACCCCCAACGAGAAATTGGAGGAGGAGCCAACTCGCCATGCGTACATAAGGAAGCTGTTTCGCTTTCGCGTCCAGCAAGTCGTTAGGGATGAGCTTCGTCAACGTCGAGCTGCCATTGAAAGCTCCACTAGGACTCAAGAATCTCACCGCGTTTTCAAACGCGTCCTCGAAGACATTCCTCCGGATGCAGGAAAAGTAGAGTTGGATGAAACGGATGACTTGGATTTAATAGACACCGAAACTACTGAAACTCCACCACGTGCTGGAACCACGCGAAGTGTAAAAGCGAGTATTTCCAGCTTAGAAAGTTGGCCGGACGACGACGACCCATTGGAAGCCTCCGCCAAGTCAAGAATGGGAAGAACTTCCCGCAAAAGGCCCACCGAACCAACAGCAGGCGTGGCGGCCAGCAAACCGGGAGGCAGAATGCATTTAGCTGACCTTGTTTACGAGCTAACCCTACCCGGCTTGATTAGTGACAAATCTGAGACGCTAAACGTCCCTACCCAGCCTTCGAAAACCACTTCTAAGAAAAGGGAAAAGGAAGCTACCAAAATTCCTACATCTGATTCGCAGTCCCAGCGTGTTCCTTCTATGCTGAATTCCAATGCGACCTCAAAACTAGATTTGCCACTAAGTTGGCGACAATTACCTGTATCTCTGCAGCCGAGGCAAACAGTCGCACGTCCGTGGTTGCGTCACTGTCTCAGGAAAGCTGTGGTTCAAATGCAGCATCAAGAACCTATAGCTTTACTTGGTCCGTCGCATTTTGCTCAAATTGACGAGGAAGTTGATAACCTGCAAGAGCAATACGAGACGTTGGTCAATACGTGTGCGTCCATAATATCCCAGACAGGTACATTAAATGCATACCTGGTTAATAGATGTCGTTGGTTATTAACCACTACTAGTAAATATTATGTTTCAAGTAGTTGGACGGTGTACTTCAAGTAGTTGATTTGTGTGTCAAAAGATGGCGCTGATGTCATACCTCCCTTATATGAGAACTATGCAGTTTTAAAGAAAACTTGAAACAGACATTTAAAAGAATTTTAACGATACAATTGAAAAAATATCTGAAAGCGCTGCGTCAAAAGATATATGATTTATTTAAACTGTTCATAACTTGAATAATTTCAAATAAATCATATATCTAGATATTTGGATGCAGTTTTAAGAATTTTAAGATATTTAAGAAAGATAATTTTTTCAATTTAGATCATTAAATTTCTTTTCAATTTGTGTTTTAAGTTGCATAATTATCTTGATATAGGGGTATGGCATTAGTACCATCTTTTGACAAGAAAGATCAACTACTTGAACTACACCTATATAAACATAAGAAAACTAAATATTATACATTTTATTTATGTTTAATTTGTAGCAATATAATTGTAAACATACATAAAAAATTATTCTTTACTTCGTATTTTTTCAAGTTTTAATTTGTATACCCAACTCCTCACCCCAACCCTTCTTTTGAAGAAATAGACGATGACAGGCTTAAACTTACAAGCCGTATTTAAAAAAAAATACCATATGTTTAAGATTATTTGATGCATTATTAAGTTTTAATTGCCATTTTTGTTATTTAAGTAGGTTTCGGTGACGAGGAAAGGATCTTTGTTTTTCCAAGAGATTGCTACACCTTATTTTCTGGAGAATTACCGACTTCGGTGGGCGCTGATTGGTTAAAAGGTCACTTGGACTTATTCCGGCTCGTTCTGAAAGCACATAGGTAAATTTACCCTGTATATACACCTAAAAGGTCGGATTGCTGATCTTTTGCGTTCTTCTCAGGATTTCAGTGAAACTAAGTCTGGACCAAGTATTGACAGGGGATTCTTTCCTGATCAATACCGACGAAGTGACAAGCATGACTGAACGGGACGAGAATGTAAGCGAGTTGGAGCAGTCGTTGCAAGACCTAATGGGCAATTGGTATGTGGGTCCAGAAGGCGAAGATGAATGGCGGAAAGCCGTTCTGAAGCAAGTACCGGGCATTTTTGGCATTGGTTATCATGCTGTCAAGGTAAATGCCTTCTTCCTGGATCCTGATTTCCGAAGTTTTCTTTTGTTCACTCTCCACCTCCCAAGGTGTTACAAACATCAGTGATATTAATTGTCTGTCGTGTTCCATTATCGCAGGCCACCTTCACGAGTCGGTTGCTCACGTTACAAGACATGCCTGTTCGCATTGGTCGTCTCAATGCCGAGGTGGTCCATGGCATATGGGCGTCCTTGGCTTTGGAATTACTGTACCTGACCAACGACGATGACGAGCGATTTAGTATTCAAGTAATGGTTGTCCTTTTCCTCTTCAGCACCGAAATATTTCTACTAAAACCCGTCAATTTGTTTATTTTCGTTAGGCTCATCCTGGGCTATTACGCAATTTGACTACCCAAGCGGCAGATCCACCATTGGGTTATCCCGTTTTCGTTGCCGAAACTCTCACCTCCTAAGTCACTCGTTTCGGAAATTTCTTTTTTTTTCTTTTTACCGTTTTGTGTAATGTATGAATACACGACTTTTCCACGAGAGTTTTGCCTTTGAAGTTCTATCTTTGGCCGTGTTTAGCGACTTGAATGTATAGAAAGCTCCCCAAAAGTGAAGACACCAGAACATAACAAGGGCCTGGATTTTGGGAGTCTCTGTCTATTGTTTCGTGTCAAAAGCTATGGGTGAGGTTATTGGACAACAAAAGCTGGTCGTTGCTATCACAAAAGGCGCTGGTGGTACTTGGGTCGCAAGCCACGCAGAAAAGCCAGGCAACATATGCCTTTGAAGAAGCCTCTTTATGGATAAAAACTTCTCTGTCTTCGCATTGTTCGGCTCCACAACTTGAGGGCAACAGCATCCTCGCAAGATCCTCCGCAAAACTTATGCGGGCTATATCTCAGCTAGCCCTCTCATTCTCACTCACATGAATAGCAAAAAAGAACTTAAACTTGATTCTTTTAAAACTTCGGGTCTCAGGAAGCCTAGCCAGGGCATTCCTCCCCCCTTTTCTACACACTTGTTGTTGATTTTAAACTTTAAAGCTTATTGAGGAGCATACGTTCCCTCGTTGAGAGGGAAGGGCGTGCATGTTTGCTTTCAATTAAATCCTCTTTTGTCCATTTGATTCGAGCTCGAACGCTCTGTACCGCGCGCACTTGCCATAAATTTATCGCCGTCAACACGAAAACTTTGACTAGAGGGGCGCGATCGTACATTAGGTAACTCTTATTTGTGAAAATTTAATCGCTCGGAATTGAAGGGTGTCTTTTAACTCGGCTTTTGTCTACGTACTGCTGAACTTGTACAAGGACTTTGAGCTTGGTATTAGAGAGCAAGTAGGCGGAAAACCCATGGCTTATATTGTGATTTCAAACGTTCTTCAGCATGCTCAATTGCTTTGACAACGACCACAAAAACCGTGGGATCGTCGAGCCAAAACTCGGGACTTGGCTTAAAGGGCAACAGCCACCAAAAGAATAACCCTGTCTTACAAGTAAAGAATGAAAATTCTACTTTTTATTATGTTTCTTTACGTCCGCACGAAGCATTAATTGATCTATTAAAGACAGAAAAGTTGAAGAACGTAGGATCCTTAACGTCACACAGTATCAACGGTATCCGGCAGCATTGTTTACTATGTCAAGTACGAAATAAACAGCAACCATGGTAACAAACGCCGTTAGCCACGCCATGCTTCCTTCGTGACGTCACGAACCAAAGTTCGCATGCCAATAACCCGTGAACGGCTCTAAAATACAGACTGAAACAAAGTCCGTCGTTCTCAGTTTAATGTAAACTTCAAGATCTCATAAAAAAAGTATGGCTACTGCGTTGTTTGGCACTAAAGCAAAGGACATAAATTACCAAGAACATGAAACGTATTATTTATTCATTTCCAAAAAGTGTGTATAAAAAAAAGGAAGCTTATATCTTGACTCATCGACTCGGAGTACCTTTGGCAAATCCCGTGGTTGTGTAGAGTTAAAAAGACCCAACGTTTTTGTGTTAGTCACGTAGCTTTGGACGACAAGCATCTGATAATGAACAGCGTCGTTCAATATTTGCTGCTGAGTTGTTAAACGCCAACAAGACTCGAGTGTAACTCCAGCCAGAACAAGATATCTACAATGGGACCCAAAATTATCTCGAGTACGGCCACTTTGGACTCTCGGAATTCAATAACTTGCTCTATGCACTAGCCCACAGAGTAATACAAAAAAAGTCCTAAAAAGAAAACGAAGAAAGAAAAAAATTCTCCAAGCTTTTCTTTTCTCTTTGTCGTGCTGCTGCGGTAACTTGCCTGAAAGTCCAACCCAACTGTCTTGTACAAAAGGTTTCGTAGCTTTTCGATGACACGATGACAGTCGCAAGACCATCAGAACTCTTGCAAGTCTTGCATATATGCTGTGTTAGCATATACCAAAATGAGCGTTCCAAACGTACGGGATCGTGCAGGGGGAGGACTTCTTTAAAAGAGACATCGGGAACCTGACAAGACAACTTATCAAGACACTTTCATGTCAATTAAAAAAAGCAAGCCTATAGGTCAAGAAAATTCTTCCCTAAATCATGACACTGTCGCCAAGCCGCATTGTTAACATTATAAGAGAAGAAAAGATGACGGAGAACTTCTACCAATGGCCCAAGCATCAAAATCCACTGTCGCTCTCATCACTCGCTCCGGCACCCCGTCGTCATTCGGAATGCCATCACACAAGCTCAACAAAAGGCAACGGACATGGAAAACTATCATAGGGAACATCACACCTAACCTTTTTCTTACCTAATTTTTTTGCTGTTCCAGAATTTCCATCGTTAAAACATCTCCGCAGTATAGACTCGGGAAGTTTGGAACCATCAAAGAACCCTCCAAAAGGGATAAAAGACTGGGAGGGAGAGAAAAAGGGGGGTATACAGCAAAATCGTTGTCTTTTGGACACTAGTCGCATGTCAGTTGAGCTTAATTTATGCCTCGTTTACCAAAAGCCACACAAGGCAGGCAGCTTCCTCCACGCACAAAATACTTTCACTGGGGCGGTTATATTGTTTTTTGTTAGCAATGTTACGGTACTCTTGGTACCTGGACCTATAAAAATATATACAAGGTTTTTAACTGCCCGGAGTGCCCTTCGCCAAAAATCCTTTAACCCTATGTAAAGTGTGGTTTTTTCCATTGTTTTATTGTTCAACGCACAGGATTTTTGCCAGCCAAGCGAACAACTTTTTTGAGGATGGGACAAGCTCGTTGATGCAAAGTTCGGGGAAACGACAGGCGTTTAAAAACAGGAAAATGTTTATGTCCTTCTCCGTTGACTGAACGAAGACAAGATGGGTCATACGATAAACTCCGAGGTGTCACCCAGCTTCTAATCTGATCCAGAAATGAGATTTAAAGCTTGAAAAGTTCCAGATTCAAAGTTCCGGGAAGAACTTTAGCATTGAAAAATGCCAGCAAACATACTAATAATGAGTGGAATGATTCCTTCTCTATTCCTTCTCTTATGTAAACGGCCATTGCCACCAACTTTGTCTTAAAAGACAGGGTAAGAATTGTAGTTTGCGAAACGCTAGCTGCATCGCCAAAAAACAAAGCTTCCTTGTGTTTTTTGCTGTGAAAATCAGGCGAAAACCCTTAGTATAAAAGAAAATTAGAACGATAGTGAGGTTCTTTTTACAGGAGACACATTCGCGAAATTAAATTATTGTTTATAATGAAATATATTTACGCCTTACAGGTATACGTGTCGTGTTTTACCGGAGGTTTACGTATTTCAACCGCTTTCGCTTGATCTAAACTAAATTTTGTTAATCCCAATTCAAGTATTATTACTTACCCTGAACCCTGTGCTGTTGCATTAGGGATTAAATAGGAACAAGCAAGGAACTGGAACTATCTTCACGATAATTGTAGGTACTGCTATTGGCATTGACGGCTTCGTTTGTTTTTCGGATCGAATTCCCATGGCTAATTGTCATTTCATTGGAAAGAAAACAATCCTCTGCTACACCCAGCACTGTTGTTACACTCAAAATACTGGACAAAGGCAATTCATGTTTTGTTTCACCTTTATTTTGTTCGTTACGCGCCATTTTCTGACAAAGGTCAGCACCAAAACAAGTGACAAAAGGCTTGACAGCGCCGCTGCAGCCACACCATTCTGTGTCTACGTCACGGTTCTTATGGCGGGAAAGTGCCAAAACTTGACATTCATACCTCTGGAACATCTTCTGGAAAAAAAATATAAAAAAATGCGTAGTTATTAGAAAAAAATATCTAGGAATTTACCTAGGAATCTAGGATCAATCAATATCGCAAAACGTATTTTGGTAGCTACTGCCCTTTAACGCTTCTTTCTACCTGAGCAATTCTTGTGGAATTTTCGCATTTCCTCTAACCCCGCTTGGTGCAGCACAGATTACCGACCAAAACGAACATCTTACACGCTTTTGTAAGGCCGTCATCTCCATATCAAGCACCTGAGCCCATCCACTATGGAGGTTTTCTGCAGGTTTCAAATGACCCCTTTTGTGCTCCCGCACTCAAATGTCTTCCAAACAGCCCAATTTGTTGGTCCCAACAGTGCCGAAATATAATACGGTAGGGGTAAAAGATCCCAACCCACAACCACCCCCGTTCATTTCGTTCCCCAGTAGAATACAAAGCTTTAGGAAATTTGCTTCCTTGTTAGCGCAACGTGTATGATGTACTAGTACTCTCTCCGGCTTCGGGTAAAAAGGAACATCATTAACGTTCTGTGGTTAATCCCCTTCCCCCATTCCTTTTGGCTGTAGCCCATCTCTTGGGCAGCGAAGGCATCGAACGTTAAACCAGCATCCTTTACCCTTTTAGTACGCGAGTTAAATTAATAGCTATCATTAATTTCCGTCGATGGCCGCGTCACAGCCCCCTGTTTTAAGGATGCCCCTAACAAGGCCTTTTAATTGCGTGGCGTAATATGTCTTTATGAGCAGGGCGTGCTAGTACAACGTTGCATTCCGTCATGTACCCTGCCGCAGATGAAAAAAAAGATGACATGAGAGACCAAACGACAGATTGGGGTTATAGAAGAAAGTAACGTCTGGGATTGCGGGGTGCATCATGTGGTGCATAAGGTTTTGGCTCCGTTGTTATGTCCTACTTCGTCTTTTTTTAGTATTTCTTTTCCCTTCGCTTGTAGCCCGCACAACCGAAGACCACAACAGCACCAGTCGCTTTGCAAATTGATTCAATCAGGCAGTAAACACGCATTGGGAAGTTGTTACCGTTGGGCCTGCTTGGCCCCTTGTTATATATGGTAGCAAGGCGTAGAATAAAAAAGTAACACCAAGCACGTCCCAGTGAATATGCAAGCTAGCAGTTAGAACTCATAAAAGCTCTCTTGACTCCCTACTTGTGTATGTCTGTATTTGGAAAGTATAATAAATCCAGCCTATAGATACAAAAAGGGTTAGTTTATCGTTTGAGGTTCGTACAAAGAATTGTATACGTAAAATATAAGAAAATAATACGAACTAAATACGGAAATAATTAAAGGAATCATGAAATGAATACGAGTATATGAAATAATACGAATTTTATACGTATTTTGTATTGTAAAATGTAAAAAATGTTGGCAGTGTGCGGACTATTATTGCATGCGCTTCCAGTATTTTGTAAAAATAATATAAACTTGAAAGGACACATTTGGAAGAACAATAATATATTACAGACTAAGCGATTTGAAATCAGTTCGAAATGGGGGTTTGATATACGCTAAGAAGAGGGCACGGAAGTGTTATCTGATGGCCAATTGTTGGGAAGAAAAGAGAACATTTAGAGGGGCGAACTGGCATATTATGGCCTCCCGTGGATTTCTAATCCATCAAGCTGGTCCATAAATGCCTTGTCACGTTCAAGTCATCTTGTTGAACTATCCTTTTATATAGCGGTGGGCTCTCCTACATGGGCCCTCTTTCCCTTCGTGTTACCAAATACACAAGAACCTCCACTTCTTACGCTTCTTCTATAGCTGTATTATACCTCACCAGCTAAAAACCTGTCTTTTAGCCCCATCGCTTGCGTCCCACGCACGTGATCAATAAGCTGTCCGTTCGAACTCGCTCCCAAAGTGTTGGTAAGGTTTCCACATTTGCACGCATAATGCATAAATAATTAGGTAAAAATAAGCCCGGAGGGAAACCTTATAAAGATTTATTATATTTATTTTATTTTATACTTGTATTAATTCCTCAATTGATTTCCCATGTCCTCTCTAGCTCTCTCTCTCTCGGAATACATTGAAGCGTCCCAATTAGTCCGAAGGGTAAAAGGCAAAAATAACGGACTTGATCAAACGCGCGTGTCAACAAACAACGGCTCCAGGATCCATCTATCCAGGTCCCAATTAAGGATCTGGCCGGATAAGAGT
This sequence comes from Lepidurus arcticus, assembly GCA_003724045.1. Lineage (NCBI taxonomy): Eukaryota > Metazoa > Arthropoda > Branchiopoda > Notostraca > Triopsidae > Lepidurus > Lepidurus arcticus. Next base: position 335,305 of record RJJA01000005.1, on the reverse strand, counting down.
CCCTTCAGAGAAAAAGCCCGGGGGGTAAGCTATAGGGGGGGGGGGGTACTAGCCAAAAAGAATGGGGCTAGAATACGGCAACTCTAGCATATGATGGCATTATCAAAACCAGTCATCGCACATCGAACGGAGAGGCGGTCGCCTGATTATCTTGTAAATGTATATCTCTTATTGGTTAACAAGGAAACAATCGAGTACCCGAAAGCTCCACAAAAGGGCCAAAACTGTACTCTATCTCAATTGGAGGCTCTGATCGCAATCATTACCCATCAAACCCCGCGCCTAAATTAATACTTCAAAATAATACAAGAAATAAGTACGAAACAAGTTCGATAGATTTCAATGCGAAAGGCTTTACTCTTTTTTTCCTGAAATGGACAGCTGTCACAGTGAGGAGGACTCGACTTAGGGTTTTAAATTTCCCTTGTTCATCTTCGTAAAATCCTTTTTAAATAACAAAAAAAGATGTAACGGAGCGGGATAATAGCGCACCAGCCAGGCTGGACTGTTGCCTGTGCTCTGCGGGACACCGAACAGTCTTTGGGGTACCCTTGATCCAAAGGTCCTCGTTGTTCGGTGATGCTCTTTAGGCATCACCTAAACGAAACGCGAACAAGACAGATAATAGACTTCGGGCAGTTCTTGGGTACAAAAGGCTCCCTAAAATATCCGTCTCACAGTTGCTGGAGTATACAATTTGTGGGTTATGTTGGCGTCGAGGACGTCGTCACTGTGCTGCACACGCGCCAGTTCTTTTTTTTTCACCTAAACTCAGCAGGGAGGCTGTTATCATCATTTGTGCACCAGAGACGAGGCCTGCGAACTGCAAGTGGATACAAGAAAGGTATATATACGTCTCTCTACTGTCATCTCTTATGAAAACTTAGCTACACACACACTCACAAACATAAGGTTCCCCTCTTCCCTTATATTCCTGGCGTGATGCGCAAAGCGGGGGTGCAAGGGTGCGAGGGTGCAGGTCAGGAGGTCATTATCATAAGCGTTATGGCACACACATAGAAAAGCCATACAGAGCACACAAGATATACACGTCCGACCCCCAACTGTTGGGAAAAGAACTATACTGGCGGTTTGATGAGCATGGAAAGCAACTTACTCTCGCATATTAAGCCCGTGGATACGGGTCGCGCGTTTTTGAGGAGGGAGGATACTAGGTTCAATGATTGGAAGTGGAATACCTAACCTTTCTAAGAATTTGTATAAAATAAAATTGTGTTTGAGAGTAGAAGGTTTTATTTTCTGTAATTTGCGTTAGTGTGGGTTAATTTTGTGTGCGTTGTGTTGGAGATGCGGGTAAATTTATGGAACGTCGACCAGGCGCCGGGTTAATAAAATGGACGGATATATGGATGCGTCATTCAAAAGAACCACAAGGTTTTGCTGTGGAAGCACAGGAAGCTTCCAATTGTTTTCAAGAGACTTGTGTCGCAAGGTCCTGTGGGGGAAAGAATGAGCTTGTGGCTTGTATTGTGATGCTGCAAAGGATTCAGAGCTGTTTCATCAATTTAAGTTGCTCCCACTGTTGACGTAATACATCGTGTAGTGTAAGAGCCTCCTCGCCACTCCATCACGTGTTAAAGGGCTTCTATATTGGACTCGGACCGGATGAAAAGAATTTGTTAAACAACGCGATACGGGCTCTCTGTCTGCTAACATTGCTTTACCCCAATTAAGATCACTTAAGCAATATCCCGCGTCATATCCTGTCTGCTGTGTCTCCATTTCTCTGAGCAATTACTTTTCATTTCACCCAAAAATTGCTTCACAACACCCGAATGTCAAGCTCGGAAGCAAGAATAATTTTTTAAAAAATAACCGACAAGGCAAAAATAACATTGTGAGAAACATCTCATTCTCGTTGGGAAACGCAAAGGAATTTTTTTTTATCCCATTTTTTTAAGAGAAAGAAAAATAGTCTATTTATGAGAAAAAAATTACGAGGACTTTGGCACGACGATGTTCGACGCAGTTTACTGGCTTTTGGGGGCTATTTAGATGGTTTCCAATTAGTAAGTGGGTTGGTTCTTGTCAAAGCCAGCTTTTGTTTGCAACTTTGGAGGAGCAAACATGGTAACACGCGGGAGTGTGTATTAGGATAAGCATACACACATATATACAAGATAACACCTCTGCAAGAGCCATGCCGCGCTGCGCATACTGGAATCGGGGGAACCGTGAGAGAGTCAAGATAGACCGGTATAGGATGACTCTGCTCAACCGAAAACATGAATCTTGCAGCTAGCGAACGTTTTTTGGAGGTATGTAGGATAGCCAGCCTTCCCCAGTTTTCCCTATGGATGTCCCGCGTATGTAACTGACGGGGGCAATGGATATAGACAGTTCGAAATCTTGCGTATCAATGTGACGGGTTTTAAGCAACGCTCACCGGGGTTGGTCGGCCAATGTTGCGGCGCCAAACCGGGAAACGAAAAACAGCCTCGACAGCGTCCCAAGATGTCGGAGCGCCGACCACTCTCTGGGGACGATGACAGACGCGCAACAATCCCGCTTGTAAGCCCAGGCAAGATGAGATATTCCTAGGATGTTGTATACAAATGTGGACTAGGCGTATATTCTAACTTTGCACGGGGAGAGAATTGTTTGTTGAAAAGTGTGCATCCGCAGTTGTGTGAAGCCAAACAAATAAATGGCAAGTGACAGCTTCCCTTTTAACTCTCAATCTGCAGAACAAGCCACGCCTACATACACACGTTTCAGTGGCTTTTCGGGAAGAACTTGACTTGTTCCAAACGCGGCCTTTTGTCGCTTTCCCCCAAAGATAAAAGTGTAAGAAACTCAGTAGGGCATGCACAGAAATGTAACGTTCTCTCACGGTTCACGAAGGACAAGGAAGAGCATCCAGTTCACGAACTAACTGGGGAAAATATATTTAAAAAAAATAAAAAGTAATGGACTCGCTTTTATGAGTTATATTCCAGCCAAAGAACTTTGTAGTATACTCCAAGGCGTTTCAGCACCAGAACAGTAAGACAATGTGGGATGACAAACGCACGGCTTTAAAGTTACCAGTTAGAGCATGTTTCCTGTTTCTGGAGCCCTAACATCAAAGTTTTAATGTAATACGCTGTGCATTCGGGGTCCCGTGACGGAAGCTGGTCCAAACATTGGTGCTTAAGAGTTGAGCACATGTAAAGAAAAAGCTAACACTTTTTCATTCTTGGCAAACCATCTGCTATTAAAGGCAAACATCGTGCAGCGTGTTTATTAACCAAAAAGGCAGAGCCCAAAGGGGACGAGTTACTATAGGCTGCAAAGGATGCTGACTCCATAGTAAAAAGGCTGGGACTTTGGGGGGAAAAGATTGACAGGCACAAGTTGAAACCATTTGTAGCAGTAAAGCATCTCCATTTCCTAATCCTGATCAAATTCCCTGACTTCAAAAGCCACTGAACCGACATCAAACTCTCCATTTCATCAGCCCGGACGACATTTTAACTCAGACTGGTCGATTCTTAAGGGTTAGAATATAGACAGCAGCGTCTGATATTAATTACGATCTCTTTAAAGAGAGAAAGAGAGGAGAAAGAGAGAAAAAAATAGTGTTTGGGCGACAAACTTAATGGGTTGCGGTCAGGGTCACCACATAAACAAGACACACTGTCTTCAAGTCCTCGCATCAAGCCAAGTAATGATATGGTGGCTCCAATTAAGTGCGCCAAAACTGATTCTGCTGCAGTGTAAGAGACTCGCGGGTTGGAAGACGAGAAAGATATCGTTAGAGTTGACAGCTTCTGGAGGCTGTCGTCTGTCAGAGTGGACTGTATGTGTAAGCAAATCATGTTTATAGGCGCCGACAAACTCTGGCAGCCGACAAAGGTACAAAGATATTTAGGCCTGCTGAGAATTCCCAGCAAGTCCTTCCTTCCTTCTTGAAACTTACCCTTTCGCTTCAATTCCGTCAACGAAGATATAGTCAGATTCCCAGGCCTGGGTTCACCACTGTTTTCCGCTCCAATTCTCCGTGAAAGTACAAGCAAAACTGTGACAGAACCATCACTAGACGAGTCAACACGATAGCAAATATTGTGTACTCTACTCGAGGGGAGTGAGCGATCACCTTTTCAATTATTTTCAATTATTTTTCAATGTCCAAAAGTCGTTAAAAATAAGCTATAAATCCTGCACAAATCCAGATCAGAGATCGTAGTCAACAAAGAAGATTCTGTTGGAGTCTAAAGCGGCGGAACCTAATAACTTCCCAAAGAGTAGAAGCGATACAGGGAAAACGCGGTACACCATGTGACTGCAGCGCTATGTTTCAGAATAGAGACCAAATTTCTTCATTGTTGGGCTGGGTAAAGGTACAAAATCTTGGAGAAAGAGGGTCAAAACGACCAAACCTCTTGATCACTCTCAAAGCATCCACAAAGCCAAGAAGCCTTAACGACATTTGGCTTTCTTTGGAAACCCAGTGAGGCGACGATGACCGTGGACAATCCCTTTGGATTCTGTTGTATCCAAAGCGGATTTTGCACGACGTTTGGGGGTAGATTTGAGGGCTTGTCATTTCATTCGGAGAGTAGATAGACACATAACAGAAGCGAAAATACAGCGAACAAACCTGCCTCGATTGGCCCGTACAAAAACAGGCCCCCCAATGTCGGCAACAATGGTCAACCCGTGGACTCTTCTCGTGTCAGAATTTAGACAGCAAATAGATCCAACAATGTTACACCTGGGATCATAATAGGACCCCCCTCTTACCTGCCTCGCCATTGATTGACAGGATTTTCTTTTTAAACAGAAAAATAACCAGATCTGATCTGGATCCTAAAAGCTGGGAAGATGTCCCCTCCACCCCACAAAGATTTCCCAACAATGCGAGTGTTGATCAAGCGTGCGAACCCCCCAAAAAGGAATGGATGGGATTGTGGAGTGTTAGCTGGGCCCAATGTAAGGGAATAGGAATAGAGCACGCTTTTAATTAAAAACATTTCCTATACCTCGTTTTATTGTGCATAGATCCCTTTACATCCGCCATTGTTGACGTAGGGACCAGCAAAACGAGGTTTGTTTAAGTCCTAACCGGATTTGCGAGAGATTTTATGACTTATGAATGGGTGGGTTGGCGCACCGGGGTGTCGAAGAAACATCACCTGCACGGATCATGAAAACAGAACAGAACTTGCAGCAATGTACCAGGTATGTACTCCTGGGAGGAAAAATAAACATATGTTCTAGCGCGTCTTTAGCATGCTTGGATAGACAGTGTAAATCCAGCATTTCCGCCGAATCGAAGCCCCGAAGACTTGCGCCAAGAAGCAAGGGGGAGAAAATTTCGCCCAGTCTGTGAGCCCCTGACGTGCGGGCAGTCTTTTAGCTAGTTCTCCAGGGAGTACCAAGTAAAGCGATACCGAATCCATACAACAATAAGCAGAGCTTTTTGCTCAACCCAGGCTAAGAACACAGCCAAAGTGGTGGCCATCGCTTGGATATGCAAAGCTTGTTAATCAGACATGATATCCCCCCATCCCCGGTCCAACCTAGCCAATGTTACCATCAAAGGAGGAGTTTCAATTTTTTGTCTGTTTTTTTGTTTTTCCGAACATGGTTGTGGGGGTCCTATACTGTAACAGTGTGGAACCGCGTGAGCTGCGCCGGTTTCCGGTCGCTCGTTCAGTAAGCGTAGCAAGCCCCGCCTCTTGTTAGTGTTAGCCAGCCACCCGTCCTCCCTGCTCATTGGCTGGGAGCTGAACTTGCTTTTGTTACCCAACTTAAAGAGACCTTCCCTATGGTCCAAGTTGGAGGGTCTGTAGTGGGAAAGGAAACCGGGAGGGGATAATCCCAACTGAAACATGCCAAGCCCCCTTCCAACCATGGGGCCTTGTAAGCCACCACCGCCACCCAAAACTTTGGACCATCACCACCACCACACCGAAAACCCAAGCATCCTCATCAACAACAGCAGCAGCAACCATAGCTCGCCAACCCATCAGCCAGATCGGACGTTTCTTCTACCCAAGTCTGTTCTTTTCAAAGTGTTTTGGCTTGTTGTGATACCGAGAGATCGTGTCACCTCCCAATCTGCCGTGCTTTACCTTGTTGCGTGTTCACCAGTTGATCACCAAGACAGAAACCCATATAACAGACAAAAAACCTCGCTGCAGTTCAGTGGGATATCAAATGACACACATTCAAACCTTCTCACAAGTGATTTACTAGGCCAAAAGTGACTACTTAAGTTGGGGGCATCCGAAGGAGCCTAATCCGCACTGGCCACTAACAGTACTTATTTGCATAAAATGGTCAAAGTGGAAGGCCCCATGCCCGTTCCATTACATCCTCCTGCTATGGCTCGTGCTCCGCCGTTTTCCATTTTGTCCCTATTACCCGAAACAGCCGTGGCTTCGTCTCCTTCCGCCGCTTCTATGAAGATGGATCACCTGAACTCTCGTCATCTCAATGAGCATATGACTGATCTAAGGGCGGCTCAGCCCCCTCACCATCACCGTCGTCATCTTGCCAGTCAAGACAGTGAAGCACATCAGCGTTGCATTGAACGGCGCTTCCAAGGACCCGGTATGGAAGATCGTGAAGGTAACATAATCAGTGGTTCCAGCGACGTGGGCAGTGAAGACTACATAGACAATTACACGGATGAAGACGAAGAAGACTTGGACGTGGAAGGGATCATCGAAGACCCCGACCAGGATCACGACGATCGTCACGAATCACTTTCAATGGACGAACCCGATGATCTCCGTACCTCCCCTTCGGATGTCGAGCGCAAAATCAAAACCGAGGATGCCTCATCTTCGGCGTCACCCACCTTATCCGAAGCGTCGCAACGAAAAAAAAAAGACAGCAGTAGCAGCAGCAGCAATGGATCGGCTGGTGATACGAAGGAAATGTCCGATGAAGAGAAACGGAAAGCTGAGGAAGAGAAGAAGAAAAACGAAAAGCCTCCCTTCTCCTACAACGCACTCATCATGATGGCCATTCGCAGCAGTCCGGAGAAGCGACTCACCCTCAACGGCATCTACGAGTTCATCATGAAGAACTTCCCGTACTATCGGGACAACAAGCAAGGCTGGCAGAACTCAATCAGACACAACTTGTCCCTCAATAAGTGCTTCATCAAAGTGCCCCGGCACTACGACGACCCGGGGAAGGGAAACTACTGGATGCTGGACCCGTCCAGCGACGACGTCTTCATCGGCAGTACCACGGGTAAGCTTCGTCGGCGGACAACCGCTGCTTCACGATCTCGACTAGCTGCTTTCAAACGAAGCTTTGGATTCCCGGGACTCATGGCCAGTAACGGCTTCCCCGGCATTCCAACAGCCATGGGTGCACCCCCGAATGGACTAGGATTCCCCAACCATGCCAACGCCATGTCAGGTTACCATCACGCGGCCGCATGGCCTGGTTTGGCCTCGCTGTACAGGTACACGGCAGCGGCAGCGGCCGCGGCCGCTGCAGCGGGTTACATGTATCCTGGTTTCCTACCCGGTAACCATCATCATCCCAATTCATTAGGCTCGGCGAGTCACAGCATGGCCCAGCAACCCCCTCCGTCAGGAGTGACGGTATCTTCAGCAGGCCCTAATGCGAGCTCAGCCCACTTACTCAAATCACCGGTCAATAGTCATAGTTTCTCCATGGATCGGTTGTTGAGCAACGACTTGTCGTCCGCGGCGGTGTTTGCCGCCGGTCTGCATCCAGCAGCCGCTGCTGCTGCGGCCGCTACCCTTAACTTGCAACGCGCTGCCATGTCGAATAACAACTACAGCAATCTCTTCCAACCTCAGCAGCACAATCACCCCTCCTCATCCGTCATCCCCCACCCTCACCATGTACCTTCGGGAGGCTCGTCGCCCTACGATCTGTACAGTGCCGCAGCCAACAACTTGAGAGCCTTGGGAGTAGGCATGGCGGGATCCCCGGTATCGGCAAGTAATAACATGCCCTCTCCGTCGAACGGAGCGCCGTCTCCCTTACTATCCCAACACCGACCGGTATCGGGGGCCTCCGTCTCGCCTCCGCACCACGGATCTTCCATGTCTCCCGACACCACCACCAACTCGAGGAACGCGCTTTTCAAGCCACCTCATCAACTCATGGGCCAATTACGGTAGTTAACTGGATCACTTTTGGTTGATAACGAAAATTAACTTGATATCAAAAAGTCTCCCGAATCATGTTTAACTCATTTCCCTTTGGGCACTCCAGTGCAAAAAAAACCCTTATTGTCTCCTGGCACTTTTACTTTGTCCAGAACAACGCGGTTCCAATTTCGCCCTTCAAATTATCTGTTATTAGTGTAAAGTCAACCGTAATTAGGAGATTCTTCTGCCTCCTCCCTTTTGTATATAATCAAGTTTCTGTTGTGTGTAAATTTGAAATTTGCCTTGTGGAAATAAAAACCCATTGAATATAACAAAAAGAACATTTCTCGCTTTCTTTGACTGCTCTGTTAGGTCCCTATATGCCAGCCTCTGAGGTACACGACGCTCTATTTATTCTCAGATACTTTTCACCAAGATAAGAAGTCTAAATAAAGGTAACGAAACGAATTCACGCAACTTTTGTTGCCCAACAATTGTCAGGACTCTTCACACTCTACAGGGCGTCTTACAGGTGATATTTGTCAAACGTTTGTTCCATTTCCCATCTTCTTTGGTACTAAGGTAGCTAGCTACCTTCCCTCAAAAAAATAATCCTAAGAAATCCGCGGCCATAGCCCTTCGAAGATTACTTCTTTCATAACCTTGGCTTCCAAGAATGAAAAAAAAATCAACAAAGGCAATTTTCTTGATGCCAAGCAGTCTGGAAACACCAGACATCATTTTCTCTCCATTAACCAGGGTAATTTGGGTCCCGAGCAGTTCTCCCTGTAGTTCTCAAAGCCAAAGCAACGGTTCGGTTCGGCAACTCGGGGGCTTCTTACTTCTTGTGAGTTTTCCTGTCGTGGCTGAGAGGATATCTCGGGACGCAATCGGAACAATTCCAAAGGGAAAAGACAGGGGTTTTCTAAATGCTGAAGATGCGTGGAGGACGAGACAAAAAAAGTAAGCTTAAGAGCCGCAATAAGAACACTTCTAGCTGTTTTTATGGACGCTATTAACCCGAGCTGTGAAGGTTTTTGCGGCACTCGTTTCTTTTAATGAAAAGCGAGGCAGATTGTGAATTATGACGCGTTTCAGGATGTCTCCAACAGCGTCAATATTACCTTTGAGGGAGCAGCGGCATTTCTACCCATTGTCGGTTAAGGGGGGGGGGGGGGACACGAAGAGAGTGGAGTGGGAATGCTAAGATAAGGAACCACTGTTGGGTAACCCCAAGTTTACATGAAAAAAAAAGTATAAATAAACATGACGGATGTGTGGTAACTCTTGCTACTTGCCAAAAATTATAGCAACAATCATCGCGAAACCACATGTCGGTATTATTTGTTTGTTATACCGACGTATATCCGTTAGAGCAATGAGTTTGTGTGGCGCGTTTGAGGAAATCGAACGTTTTCAAAGTCCGTTGCTGCTCGGTGCCAGGAAAACCGCAAGCGAGTGCAAATTGAAATCATTCGAAAATTCAAAAATGGCCAACCCCCAAGGACCCACAGCACGGAGCCAAAGGACACCGAGGGAAAGGAAGACCACACAAAAAATAAATAAATACAAAAAATACGTTTCCCTCAGAAATATCTTTATCTGATCGACCCCTTTTGTCGATCGGCGCGAAGCAGAGTAGTTCATTGTTGTTTCATGTCAAAACTAATTACAATAGTCCCTTCCTCCACGAAATGACCATTGAATACACGGCCTCAAACCGAAGCCACCAAACGTAGGGGGACAATTCTGTTTCCAAAAAGGGATTGAACTCTTGGAAAACTGGTTTTCATTGACTTTTTCTTTCCCAATCAAACCTCGGCAGGTCTAGAAATTCCATTCCTCTCCCTCCTCTCCAAATAGCGCCGAATCGTGAAGCTTCTTATTGTATTAAAACGTGTCCCTCCACAATGCTATTAATTACCAGCGCAGAATTTCTGGAATTTGCTAGCCGGAGAAATTCGGAAGCATTAGAATTCGCCACGGTTTGGGTTAAAGAGTCTATAAAAGAGTGCTTCTCGGGTTGGGAGATCTGTACTCCACTTTACATAAGGAAGAGAAGTTCTTCCAGCATGGAGCCCAAGAAAACACACCAAGAAAGGGAAAAAACCAGGTGCGAGGTAACAAGTCAACCTTTCCGTGGTGGGCAAGTTGAGGCACAGCCAGCGCGACGACATGGAGAGGCAAATAGTTGAGCTCATTTACCGACATCATAAATAACGATCAACCTTTCCTAACCCGGCAAGATCCCGCTTCATTCCTTAGCCTAATTGCCTTTAGCCTCTAGCTCCCTTTTCCAAAACTTGTATGTTAAAAGCGTATATGTGGAAAAAGGTCTCCCCGAGGTAGCGCCAGGCAGTCTGGGATGGAAAAAAGGATTTCCCCTCTGCAAGGTATGCACCATGCACACATATCCACACAAGGTATACGGCATAGAAGCTAGAGCTGAGCTGAGCGTCTATATCGAACGAAATGACGAAGAGACAACCTGCCGTGCCAAGACGAAGGCCGAAACGTCCCAAAAACCCAAATGAAACAACCCCGCATGCCTTTCTACCGGGGCCCCCGGAAAGCTACCTCCTCCCTTCTTCTAACTCTCACAGGTGTGAAATGATTAACTCAGTGGTAGGGCTTCTCCCAAAACTCCTTCTTTTCTTTGGCTGCTGCTGGCAAGCACACATATATATATACAACCGTCATCAGCTCGCAATTACAGCAGGGGCCCAAGCCGAATTTGTAAAACCAGAAAAACTAGCTCAACAAAAACGTGCCTGTACGGTAGCTGGTAAAAAAGCAAAAGTCAAACTTATTCTCCCTTTTTCTAATAATTTTAACAGTTTTTCTAGGAAGCTGTGCGTTGGAAAAGGAAGGGCGCGAGCGAGAAAAATTGACTTAATTGACGTTTTCCCATCACAGCAAGGTTTCGCCCTTTGTTCCTTCTTACCTTGTAAATTCCATGTTGAAATGACTGAACTGCTCCAGATTCCATTAATGATCCATCTTTACCTAGTTTTCCGGAGCAGATGCAAGAATAATTTGGAATTATATGAAGGGGTGTTGTCAGGAAACCCGAACGCCGAGTCAAAATATGGGCTCTATTCTAACGTCAGCAACTCGGTAGGACATCGCGGTCCGGCGGAAGTGGCAACTTTTACCACGCAACACCGGGAGGTGGTTGAGTGCAAAGTTTTTTCATTTTTTTTTACATTTTTTTAATGTTCATGTCTTCTGGGCCCCCAAAATAACATTTACGGTGACAAGTGTAATACATCATGTCTTACATCAGTAACCGGATTGCTGTACCTTGGCGATGATTTATGGTGTTACTGACGCGGATCACATGCTTTCAAGCAAAACTGTTAATGCTGAAAAAGGCTGAGCCTGCACCATTTTTCCACCAGGAAAAGTTTGGCAATCATCTGGAAAGGAGGAAAAAATCCCGTTCTGCTAAACGTTTATTTTCTTTATTTTTTTGTAAATATATTTTTAGCGTTTTTTTAAGGGATTTTAGGTGTAATATAGTACTGTTATGCGTCAAAAGTTCCGTAAAGTCGCAACGGAACTTTATTGTATAATTATTCCGCGACTGCTGCGTCATCCTAGCTAATCACGGTGTTGGGAATTCTTTCTCGCCCGAGGCCCCGCAGCATATAGTGTTAACAATCGTGAAGAATCGCCGCTTGCAATGCACAATACGATAAGGAGTATGGAATCAGCAATATTTGCAAGGACACACCATGAAAAAAAGAGAAAAAAAATCACTTGGTTAATAATTCAATTTTCATTCCGAAGATGCCTCTTCATCCTTTCGAAGCGACGTTAGAACCAAACCTGAAAAAATCGGCTTTATGTATATGCGGCATGATCAAAAGCCACCACAAGACTCCCAAACACTGATTAACTGTAAGAAGTTTGGCGGCGGCTGATACCGAACTTGCTAAAAAAAAATATTAAACTATCCTTTTTTGTTGGGTGCCCATAACAGGATTTTCACTGGCTGCATGCCTCCCTTCAATGTAAGAGCTCACGCTTTGGAAATTTTGTGAAGCATATTCCAGAGTCCATAAACAAATGAATGCCACGCTATGGGATTCTCAAATAGCTGGCAATCTCCAACGCAAACGCAGCGATACATATATCTACTGTCTATATCTATAGAGCATATACGTTTTATGTTGCCGAGACTGACACATTTTGAATAGGGCAATGATGAAGAGCGGCAGTCGGTACTTGCGCTTCCATAGGAATGCTATGTCATAGCGGATTATGAGTCGGTCATTATTTCAATAGCTAACAACGTCACGGACACCTCTAACTAACACACCTCTTCTTCTCTCCCTTTCTCTCGCCACAGTTTCATGTTTGCGGTTTCGCTTTTAAAAAGTGGTGACTACTGTGTTTGGGCGCCGACGTTAGACATGTTACATGAATGGTCTTCATTATAAGTTGAGCGTCACAGCACTGCAAGTATCCCAAGCATTCTTCTCCTCTCTTCTCTAGTTTTTATAGAGTGTTTCGGGAGGTTCGGGAGGCAGGCTATGGCTTGATCATTATGCAGCAATGATCGGAACGCGAGGACTTGTCTTCTAAGGACTCGGGGAGAGTCCGGAGCCCTGTATAAGAATGTCAAAAAAGAACGAGTTGCACATTCTTGAGGATTGACTTTGGCGGCTTGTTGGCCACTTTGGGAGTTTGATGGGCCTCTTTACACGTCTTGACGTATCTCTCGTTCCCCTTATTGACATGGCAGCATTGGGGGTTTCATGGATGCTTGTGGGGTTGCATGGCCATATGCAGCAATGGCCGCAACCAGCATCATCGATATCGGGTCAGACCATCAGACAAGCAGCATCTTGAAGAGAGGTTCTTAATGGACTCGTTAAAGCAACTGTCATGCGTTATATACGTGCGGCTAGCAACAAATGAGAAAGAAGGGGGGTTGGTTTTCATGGCTATGATGATCTCAAAGGCGGTACGGTATAGAAGAGACCGCGCAGCAGCAAGCAACCTGTTATGTCAAGTACCGGCACATTCGAACGCATAGTTCAGGTGGGGATAACACTCGGGTGTGTTGCGAGTCACCGCTATCGGAATCTAAGAATGTAGCCAAAAACTGTCAATCTACATCCGATGCTGCCACGCCTCCTGAACTACCTCGATCCTCTTCGTCTGTTTTCCCTCAATCATCCTTTTATCTTCGGGTTACCACCAACCTTAACGCTACAAAAGCTCGAAAACCCTCCAGAGACCTCCGTGGTACATTCTTCTCCAAGTACAAACAACTTTTTTAACATTTCCTTCCATAACTTTGTCCATTTCGGAAACAAACGGAAGAACACAACCTCTTCCCCAATTTTGTTCGATTTCGGAGGGAAACTGAGCAACCGAACGAATGTTTGTTAAAATTGCCTTCCCCAATTTTGTTCGATTTCGGAGGGAAACAGAGCAACCGAACGCTTTTTGTTCGATTTCGAGAGCAACGGAAGAACCAGAAGACTCTTAGCTAAAGCGATGGGACAAAGACTCGGTTCCAACTTCCACCCCGGAAAAGCGATTCTTCTCGCAAATGATCGTCTTGATGATGCTCTAGCCAGTGCCTGCCTGCCAGCAACCCGTGACAGTTTTACAACAACCATAAATAAGTCCAACCGGACGACTCAATTTGCTTTGGTGCCCAAAAAGCCAGCTACCTCTTCTTTGGTCGGAGTATCTACTTCTGCTAATCAGGAGCACAGAAAATCCAAACGCAGAGTTGGGATACCAATACCTCTCCATTAACCAAAAACCCGGGTCCTCTGGGGGTAATGACGGAAGTTTTACTACCTGTGCCCAGTATACTGCCAAGACTTATTGTGAGGCACAACACAAGTCACTGGTTGGCGAAAACCGGCGCCTTTTCCCCCGCTCTTTGAAGAACCTTTGAAGAAACCTTACCAGCAGGAAAGATACGAGACCATTCTCCTCGGAAAAGTCCTAGGCACAACTGTTTTTTGTCCCAGTACCTACCTTAGTCTTCTCATTTTCTTTAGCACCTGGGGGACCCTGTGTGTGATCTGTTTCAACGACAAAGTCAAAGCCATAGCGCACCTTGTAATTTTCACTCTCCCTCCCACCCCCACCCGTTCTTTCTTTTCTTTGCCCCATCCCTATACCCTAAGCCACTCAACAAACGTTGGGGATATACTATACTCCACCAGCCATCAACTTGAACCAATTACCGTACTCACTCCAGGCGGTCGCCAAGAAAATCAGAGGTTTTCGTTTAGTTTTTGGAGGCAACTGTGTTGTCCTGATGGATGGCTCACTAGACCCGCGATTCTTTTTTGCAGCTTTTCGGAGGGCAAGTCACCGGCCTCTCTTGTAGTATTTGCCTGATGATGGAGCGTGACATCCTATTGTTGGACAACAATTTGGACCAAAGGCGCCTTTTTTTCCTACTATTTCTTTACCGTACTGCCAAAGGTCCATGGGTTTTCAAGCTTCTAATAGGAACTGATGGGGGAGAGCACAGCAATAAAAGGAAAATGACCTTTTTTAAGCTTTTTTGCTCATTAACTTCCGAAACCCATTGTGGGTCCCAAGGAAACGACAATAATGTACCGCGAAAGACAATTTACCCCCAGTTTCAAAAGTTTCAGTCACCTTTAAGTTGGTCTTTATCTAGTATATACACTGTCCAGTACAGTACTATGCCATCGGGAAACTGTCCCTGACCCGGATTCGTAGTAAATAATACAATACAATACATAATAAATAAAATATATAATATCATAAAATAAAATAAATAATATCATAAAATAAAATAAATAATATCATAAAAATAACGACTTTTTTAAGCTCGTATGCTCACTTACTTCGGGAACCCAATGTGAATCCTAAGGGAACGACAGTAATGTACCGCGGAAAGGCAATCCCCCAGGTTTCAAAAGTTTCAATCACCTTTAAGTTGGCTTTTGTCTGGTGTAAACTGTACTACGCCATTGAGAAACTGTATAGCTGAACCGGATTTGTCACACTGAGTAGTGTACCGATGCTAATGAGAAGCCTTGCATGGAACCATAGAGCTCTAATTAGATGTGGTTTACAGCAACCAACCTTCTTTTGGGGTGTAGGGAAGGTCTCGGAAAAGTGAGCTAGTGTACCCACGAAAAAGTTTCCAGATGAAGAGATGAACAGTCCACCTTAATGGTCCCCGCCCCGGAAACTGGAGTCCCCCCTTTTTTCTTCGCTTGCTTTTTCTCGCCTTAAAAGAGTGTTTCTCCCGGTCCTGGTTAGCGTCAGGAAACAAGGGGGGAAATCGTCAGTATACAAGTTTTTGCTGTTGCTCCCACCCAAAAACAGCATTGTCAGCAGTCCAAGCCGATTAAGGCGAAAAAGGGTTGCAACAGTGGAAAAAAGGAGTGCACACAGACCTGTTGAAAGGTTGTCATTTGGCGGGCTCAATTTGGGGAAACATGGCATGGGTCACTTTCCAGCCAAACGCCAAAACCAAACTTTACCCCCCCCCCTTTAAGTATACTAATTTAAGCCTCATGCACAATGTTCTGGACTTCCGCTCGTTTCGGCGCAACAAAAGGTACCTTACAATGTATCTAAAGTCGGCCGCCAAACTTTTATCGACAATTTACAATAAAGAAAATCCCAAGTCCCGAGTCCAAACGTCTTGAGAACTCCCACCTGAAATTTCTTAGATCATTTTTTTTTTGGCGGGGGGGGGTTGTTCCTTTCCTCACTTATAATATATATAAATGCGACAATAAACGCTATCCTGTGGTCCGCGTATCAAATCAGCTATGGGATATAACAATATATCAAGGACTTTTAGAGCAATAAAAGGCGATCTGAAAAAGAAAAGGAGAAAACCGGCATGGAAACACGTCGCTTCGAAATATAACCCCTGTTGCGAACAACCCCAACGCTTCAGCATCGAAAATCGAACCTACAATTTGCCTCCGGGCCATCGCGTTCCTACAGAACGTCTCAATCAAGCGTTGGTGCATGTGATGAGAATTTAGTAGTCAAAATGGCAACCCGCTGGAAGGCCCTTTTTTATACTGAACACAAATCATCCTACGCAATATTCCCCGAATTATTCCATATCAGAAAGGCTCAAATTAACGCTAAGATTGTGTTGATATCCTTTTTGCGCCGCTGTTCTTTTATTGACATTGGAATCGAATTGTCTAGGTCAGGCGGCGAACATGGAGCAATTCTTGGAAAGATTGGCTTGCAAGTTTTTCTATATACTAAAATACTAAAACACGAAACTAAAATACAAACTAAGGATGCAAAAAACCTGACAAATGTTGACAGACAAAAGCAGCGGTTTAACTGGTTCGAATTCTCTGGCGAAATTTTCATTATTGGCGTTGTTGAACCAACTGTCATCAGTTTTCCCACGCAAAAGTGTTCGGATTTTGATTTTTTTGTACTAGTTCATAACTTTTGGTTGGCTTTAGCAACATTCCCAGGATTCAAGATGGCCGCGGGGAAGGCAGGTAGGGGTGGGGAAAGAGTTCAAATTAGCATCCGCGACCTCACACGGTATCATGACTCCTCGTGTCAAACGAAAGGAATGTCCGTGTGTTGTATGGCGAAGCTCAGAATGAAATGTTTCATTTAGGTTCATGTATGCTCACGCTGCCCCGTTTTACCTTTGAGCATCGTATAGCCTGATGGACAGGTTGAATGAAGAACGTCAAAGCGTTCTTGAAGACCCATCAAACGTGTCCGTGTGTTTGACTGACAACCCAAAACTTGAACGGAGGAGTTTTGCGCACCCCTTTCATATAGCCACAGTTCTCGCATTTATGACTTTCAAGACCAAACAACTTAACTATATTCTCTGGACAGGGGGAACCCAGGGTGGTCTATATGAACAAATCAATAACAAGTAACAAGGTAATCATAACGTTCTCCGCCCTTAAACATGGATGCATGTTACACGTTGGGTATTGGAATTTCCATTTCCCGTTTCACAAGTCTGTAAACACATTCAACCCTTTCCCCCTTAAAGGGGGGGGGACATGGATACGTACATTAATTACAACTGTCGTTCGTGAAAAGCCTACAGCAATTACCCATGTACTTGTGCGACAGGCTGTAAAAAAAGCTCCCGAAAAATCAGTCTTATGTGTCCTCGGGTTGAGCGCCATCTGCCCGTATCTAGCGGCCTAATAGATCTGTTTTTCCAGCTGTAGAAGAGTAGTATGTGTGTGAGTTGTTAGAGAAAATCTTTTGTTGAGGGCACCACCGGGAGGATGGTGCATATATACAACACAACACAACACAGTTGCAAAGGGCCTTACAGCTCAATTAGCTTCTTTCTTGTGATCAATTTAATGGGCAAAAGGGAGTGAGGAAGGGGGGTGCACCCGCTTGATAACAAAAACGACATTGCTGTTTTTCTGCCCAGCCTACTTCTTTGGCCTATGTGCTCACAGAGTAGTCTAGTGGTGCTTTATAATGTCTATACATATGTGCCAACCCTCTCTCTTTCTCTTTTCAGAACCAACAATTGCTTTACCCCCGGAATACCCGGAGCAGAACCAACACCAACACCCCCAAAACCCCTTGGCTTGATGGTACATTTACCACATAGTCAGAGGGAAGCGTTAACGACCTAACCGACAAACTTTTTCTTTTCTTCAACCCCAATGAGTTAATACCAGTTCAACAATACCGGGATTGTCACCAAACGAATCAGAACCACACTCTTCTGGGGGTCGAAATAAGTCATACAGCTTACAACTACACAGTTACACACGAAGAGTTATGTGGAAATCAGTTCAAAGCTTTTGGCTGTTTAGGATACTTTCTGTGCGTCTAAAATTAACGTAATGGAACTGTTTCCAAGTTAATTGGCAGCTAAAGCAGGGCGAAACAAGAAAGGGTGTCGCTTCTGCACACAGCTGTGGTAAGATAACGCCTCTCGTTAAAAAAGGGGCTTTTGTTTTTTTTACAACAGGCCCTAAGCCGACCCACTAATACCGTGTAGCGTTAATTGATGATGGATGGGCGTGCCAGGATGGTTGGCACACACGCGGACACGACTTGAATCGTGTAACACCTCCTGTTGCGAGTATGGGACTGGCTAAAGGTATAACACACATACAATCTACCCGAAACGCGGCGAAAAGGAATTGTTTCAAAACCCTTTTTTCCTATCGTAGCCATTTTCCCATCCAGTTTCCCAGCCAAAATCGTGCACAGGTGCGCCCTGCGGGACACGAAAAACTCTCACAGGTTAATATCCTATTAACACCTCTACAAGTCCTCTTCTCTTCTCTTAGTAAACCTTAACGATGCGTTAGACTCCTAACTGCCGCGGTGTGCAATGCGGCTGCGAGTTTTTGACTTCTCATTAAGGTAATAAAGACCTAATTATCATCTTTCTACTCTTTCTACGTCCTACCTCTCTCTTTCTCTTTTGCTTATTCTTATTTATTCATGCTGCATTGTCGTGGAGATACGGTGGGGGTATATTATCAACGGATGGTGTATTGAATACAAGATATTAACGGCAAAAACAAAAGGCACTTGATGACAATGTTCGGCTGCTCTGCTCCGTTTGTTTATGTCCCTGACCTAACACCAGACCTGCTAACCCGGGGTTAGTGCCATACTCGACAGTGATACCCCGATCACTACACTGCATCCAATGCTTGTAGTTTCTAACTGTACAATATTGAATTGGCATCAAAATACTGCAATATGGACTGGTATCGAACCCTTATTCCAAAAATGCTACTTAATGCTAATTTAATATTTTTGTATTATAATATTTTTATATTTATTATCACAATTTTATTATATTTTATACTAATACATTAATATTTACATTTTTTACTATTTTTACTTTTAAACTTTTTATTCTTATGATTACTGTAATTTTTATATTTGTGATTACACCATTTTGTTATTTATGCGATGTTAACAGCGATGTTAACACGGTGCTTCATACCTTAGGAAAAAAGGCGATGCGAAACAAGGACCCCGTGTACCCGACGCAAGGACGCCGGGCTCCGACAGAAGGACGCCAGCGCCAGGTTCATAATCTTTTAAGGGACCAGTTGAGTTTCGAGTTTAAGAAGTCTCTGCTCGTTGGTTAAGCGCCAAGGAGATTAGGCATTAAAGCGGAAAAGGCACAGTTTTCAAATGCGAAGGAAGAGCCAAGTCCTTTGATTTTTGAATCCCCAAACGGTGGCACATGCAACCCAAACACCTTCACATGAAGGTCAATCGCGGGTACCGGAAAGCTTATCCTTTTCTTCTTAACACGCGAATTGATGTGTTAATACGCGGCCATCAGTACAATTCCAAAGTGACCCTTTAAACAGGCCACATCAAAGGGTCCCGACACTGGCAGCGTCAAGATTTCCATGATCTATTGAAAATCATTGGATTGTCGTCTTTTGTCCACCCTCCCGTTGCCCCGACAGTGGGCCCCATCCATCTCCAAAGCAAGCTCCAAAATATCTATATCTCTATATACTATATTCTACCACGGAGCCCCCTAATACCCAAAGAGTTGGTAACCCCTCAATCCCTTTCTCTCTCACCTTTACCGAGTCAAAAGTCATCAATGAAAAGTCACACAAGGAAAAAGGAACCTTTTTAAAAAAATAAAATAAAATAAAATTGTTCAAGCCTGAGCCCTTTCGGCTGCACTAGTGAACCCAAACTTTTACAACAGTGTCCCAAAGCTTTTGGGTTCTAATCAGCTCAATGGAACGGAGATTTTTCAAAGTTTGGATTCGCTTATATGTACGGTACTGCGCTGTACATGCCCAACTCGGCTCGAACAGGCTTCCACCTCCTTATGTTGTACTGTTAGTATCTCGGTTGGGGGAACACGGGCAAAAACATGCTTGCTATCGACACACCTATTGTGCTCCCATGCCAAACAAATTTATTAGTCTTTTTCCAACGCTCTTTCCCCCTCCCATCAAGTCGCCTTGTACTTGAATACGTATACCTGTGCGTATAATACGCTGGGAATTTTTCTTTTCCCGAGACCAGAGATACATATACAGACCACGAAGAGGAGGTCACTTAGTTTGGGCTCTAAAGGAAATCTATTTTTCACGCGCGGCTGTGTCAAGCGGACTTCAAAAGGATCGCAACTTATGCCTGCGTCAATTCGGAGAAGCTGGAAAAAAGACATCACCTTTGCTATTCTGTAACATAAAAGAAGACCTCAGCAGTAACATCAATTGTAACAATACCCTTGCTACAATCTCCAAAGGGGCTCCGAGCCTTCGAATAAAAAAAAGGCGGTCGGCATCTGAATACTATAACTACCGAATTGAGATTCAGCACCTTAAAAAAGCTTGTTTTCTATGAGGGTGAGAGTTATCATCGTTATTTTTCTGCCATAGAAAGAAAAAGGCCGGTGGGAGAGATGAGGGCTCATCTTTTCCATCCTGAAGAGTAAAATTTAAAACCTCCAAAGTACTACAAAAGTGCTAATAATTTGAGGGTTTCCCTGTCCCATAACAAAACAGGACAACTTTGCCATAGTATACGAAAGATAGCCTTTTCCGGGGCAAAGCACCTAATAAAACTGCATCCTAAAAAGCAACCCAAAGGAATCCTATTTAGGTATACTTAGCACAGCCTGCCATGAATCCCAATCCCTCATCGAAGAAACAAAAACACACGAAAAGAAGGCAGTAAGTATTATATTCCCTTTTTTAATAATGTCTTTCAGAAACGGTCGCTCGTTTGACAGTTTCACCCTTTTTTTGTTCCTCTTCCAACTAAATTACTCTGGCACTGAAACGGTCGCAAGCGTCGATACACATCGCCATGTACGGTACATACTTTACCTGTTTGGACTCTCTTCCACCAAAAAAAAATAAAAAAACGGACTTGGGAAAGGGACGGAATTTGCATTCCACGAGACTTTACCCTAAAACCAGATAAGAGCGAACCTTGCTCGTTTTCAGTTTTCTATGGGTCAAGAATGGGCTTATACTGCGAGAAAACGTTTAAGAACTTGTGCGCTAAGCAGGTATTCTATGAATCATGTGTTGGTTAGGCACTCGATTGCGAGGTAGAATCATAAAACTCGGGCTAAATATGGCCAACTTGCGGGCTGATTTTTACGCAGAACTTCTCGCTATCGGCCAACTGGACCTGAACTTAACAGAGTCAAAACGGTCAGAACTTGGTACTGACAGGCTTTTAGCACCGCTAAAGCACCGGCCCCAGTTTTCATTTTCCCAACTCACCTTAATCAAAAACTCGAAAACCTGTTGGCGGGGCTGCCCCAAATACCATAGCCGTCCAAATAGCGTATAAATCGAGGAGTTGTTTGGAATGGGAATCGTCTTAAAAGAGAGAGACAGAGATAGACATTTGCATAAAACTTGTCAAGGGGAGTACCAGTACACTCGTGTCTTGTTCTCCGTCAAAGAATGACAAGAGAAACACAAAAAGGACGCGCCCCTGTCACAGCTTCACAGCAACAGCAAATATGAAGCCAAAGTAAGTCATTTCTAGACTTGTTTTACGCTCGTCGTACTTTATACAATACTTTGTCTCACCAGCGTCACATCACACCGTAACTTAAAAACCCAAAAAGAAAAAGAAAAAAAACATTGAGGAGAGAAAACTCTTATGACATGAATGCTTATGATAACTTTTCATGCTTGCTAACCCAAGTATTTTGGCTACGGTCATAAAAGCTAAAAAAAAAAAAAAAAGAAAAAAAAAAGGGAACACTGACAAGAATTATTAGTCGGGTATCTTGTCTCTCTTGTCCAACACACCTCAAGTCCTGTGACCGCTTTTCTAGGACCATCAAGATCAAGCTTTATATATATATACTTCCCAAGCCACTAAACTCCCAAGGCTGGGCCGTGAATGTGGACAAAAAGTTGTCCGGCTAGGGTGAGGGAGATCGGGCTTATTCCCACCAGCCCAAGTAAGCTTTTGGGAGCTCGGGGTATTTTATTTTTTGGAAAACGCGAACTTTGAGTTGTTGTTTTTTTGTCCCACATTGTCTTAAAAAGAATCACGCCACAAACCCGAGTCGAGAGAAATCAGTTGCGTTTGCCAGTACGTTGAAGAAAAACGCGAGGAATCTACACCAGCTGGTAAACCCTTGAGGTATAGAATATATAGAATACCAACTGTTCAGTATCTAAAAATTCGACTCGCCCTCTAATCTGGCTTTAAGCCGCGAGCTCTGTAGAGCTGACATTCTCTCGCTGTTTGGTCTACAGTGCCCCCTGAAAGTATTTTCCCTTTTCTCGAGTTAACAATCGGACAATTTAACCAGCTCTCATCACATACAACCACAGTGTCCCCCAATACTAATGAGACAAGCCGCCGAAGCTGAAATAAATAAATAATAAAAAAAAAACACTCCTTGGATCTTTTGCTCCCACACACACCTGAAATGGCACGGCATGGGGACCAGCAAATGTATGAGGCATCCAAGTGGAACCCAAAACAGCCTCGAGTGGAGTTGAAAAACGCAGGTGTGTGTAATGGTGAGCAGTTCGTTAACGCTAACGCCGGAGACTTCCATGTCTTGCTTATCAGTCGGGTTTTTTTGGAGCTGCATGAGCTTGTTTGTTATGTGTGTTGTATTACAATTTTCCTGTTTGGCTTAAGCAAGACAACACGTCGCCTTATAGAAAGTGCGTGCCGGCAATCCGTTCTTTTCCCAAAGCGACACACGAGCTAATTTGCTGTACGTATATATGGCTGCTCTTTCTCTTTTTTTAGCTTTTGGTAGCTGAAAAGCGTAAGGGACTCCCTTCCTTTGTATTATTTATACGAGCTTTTTGGGCGCGATATCCTTTGATTAAAGGGGCAAGGTAGTCGCCACAGCTCTGACAAGTGGACGGGTATATAGCTTGATGAATTTCAAAGGAGAGAGGTTGTGACGGGTGGCAGTGAAGCTGAATTACCACATAGTCGTCTTTCCCGTTTCCATGTTATCAGATGGGGAAACATAACCACAGAGAAAACTGGTACCGTAAAGGGTCCGCCACAGCGTATAAACATATATAAAATTTCGTTGCCTAAATAGTACACAAGCTTATAATATGCACAAGCTTTGCCCGGTAACAAAGCACCAAATTGACAACTTTTTAATCCTGGGCCTAACGTGGCTTCCTCTTGAAAAGAGTATTAAAAAAGTGAAGAAATAAAATTTAAAAAAATTCAAAATGAATAAATTTTAAAAAATTCAAAAGAGCTCTCCGCGCTCACGTCAACTATGTCTAACAGTCCAAACTATGCAGGGAAATCCCGGAAAACAGTTTCTCACGCTAAGGATTAATCTCCACAAATATTTTGATAGGAGGCCTAGCTCGTTAGCATCTCACTTTTTATATCTAAAGGACGGGTGTTTTCCTTTTTTTTTTTAACAAGGTCTACTATACCTTGATTTGAAAAGAGCCGTCCGCCAAAAAAGAAAAGTAAAGAATACAAGACTACTTTTAAGTAAAGACTACCCTTCCCTCGTACTTTTACATCTTCATCAATTATGAATTTCTCATCTAAGTTAAGAGCCGGAGTTACTTTCTTGATTAACAGTAAAGTCAAACATAATAACGTTGTCGCAACAGACACTGGTCGTATAGAGTGGACACGCTAAACACGCAGCCCGAAACTCTTTTTTAACATCCCTAAATTAGATATATGCACGAAAACATGTTTCATTTCTCGCGCGCACACAAGGAGGAAAAAAAGAGACTTGTGCAATAAGGTTCTCTTTTCAAGACGGGTGTTTATGACTAGAGGACACCCTGGGACACGGTCTATTCATCAAGCAGGCAGGATTATTCATGAGTTTGCATGTATCACACGGTCACATGCCAAGCTGTGCATGTGCGCGCAGCTTTCAGCCGTAATTACTACAACTCTGACGCTCCTCCTTTTTTTATTTTCTGCTTTTTGTATGTCTGAATCTAACAGAACAACGTAAAGAGCTCAGTACTGGGTAACAACCAACATTTGGTTTCCGTAACTAGAAAAGACAGGTATTCATGTATTCAAGCGAGATAGTTCCGAACCTGTATCGTTGAAGCCAACAAATTGTCAGTCCTGAAACCTCCCAAAAGTCCCGCCCCTAATTCTTTGGGGTCCCGGGACAAAACCGCCGCAAACGGAGACAAGTTTCACACACAAGAGCCCAAAAAGAAAACGAAAAAAAACAGGTGCCGAAGACACGACAGAGCAAGAAACGTAAAGCCAACAAAGATCCGCCGCTTTCAATAGAAGTCCGAGAAAAGGATATGACACTTAAGGTAGACGCTATTGCTGTAAGGATCGATGGGTGTCACAGACGAACATTCCCGCCGTCATAGATTCTAGATTTGGAACCGCGGAATGATAAGACGGAAAAGGTCGCAATCTTAAAGTGGCCAATACTCAGCCAAATCCTGTGTGAACATTCTCAATGCACTCTTTTAGTCTAGATTAGTCTAAAAACTCTGAACTTGCGTTTCAAATTCCTGCGAACAATCGCTTACGCGTTCTTGGCAAGCAAACATTCGATGGCGTGTTTTACGGCGCCTGTTACCATGGTTACTGTTTATGTTCCATGCTTAGATTACAGTAAACAGTAAAACAGTAAACAAAAGGTAAGCATGGATGCTGACACGTCTGTGACGTCAGAAAGCTACGTGACCTTTCTTTCTTCTTCCTTTTCTTAACAGCCTAATCATACTTCGTGCATGATCGACGATAAAAGATCATGCAAACTACAACTGGTAACTAGATATTATGCTAAGTAGTTTCTAAAAAAGATGAATTCTTGGGGATTTTTTGGTGGCTATTGGCCTTTAATGTTTTCCAAGCGTTCCACCTACTCTTTGAATGCTTCCAACGTTCTTCCACCCCTTTTTCTTGGGAAATTAAAAGGAAACGGTCCTAAAGGATCTAAGGCGGGTGAGACAGAATCTTTAACGGGTGTTGAGAGTGGATACCCTTGTTGACTAAAAGGCCCCGAATCTGTGCCCTAGCCAAGGCTTTTTCAAAGTCCTTGGAATTGGGTTGTATAGAAGCCTTGGCATGGGTCATGATCGATGACGCTGGCCAAAACGTGGTCATTTGTCTTCATTTTCACCTCCGTGCCACTTGTCGGATCTCGGCAGGGAGCTCCTCTTAACTCTCCCTCTGATGCCTAAACCATTCCAGCTCAGCAATTGAGACATTGCTTATAACATGTCATGGAACCAGACATGAACACTGATGGTCCCGCGAAGTTGGCTCTATGGACGCAGTAAGGCAGTAACCGAAGGCGAAGATGATCACCGACAATGCAGCTTAGGGGAGCCACAAATCTTGGCTGTATGGTTCCAGAATCTTCCTTTGCGATTCCTTTTTAGCGACGAGGATGTGCAAACCATTCTTAAACTCCCAGTGCAGCACCAAAAGGTGCGACATTAGGAACGGTGATTTGCCTATCGAGAAGGGAAAGAAAAGGTATTAAGGAATTGCCAAAACTTTTCACGAGTACAAGTAAGTATACGTCGGATGATGACTCCCCGGTGTCTTTCTCGCCCCGCATGAAGAATGCGGCATACCTTGTCTCCCTGCTGGTACCACGGGTTATAAATCCTCGTATTCACGCCGGGCTCTGATCACGCGCCCGCACCGGCAGTCGGCATTGCGATTCAATACAACACCATACACATGCAAAGGAAGGTTCCTTTAAAAGCTTTCGCCATTTTTTTTCTTCTCGCTTGGCAGCACTGGCTGTATTAAAAACAAGAGGATGCAATTGCTTTTAAAACCCTATAAAAAAGGAAAAGGAAAAATTACTTGCAGTAAAGTGAGGAAAAAAAGATCCGAAAAAACGCTCGAGTCATCACTATAGAGGCTGTATATAGCGTCTGAGGTGGGTTGTAAAAGTGCACTTGGTCTGCTTAACCTAGGCTAAAAGCAATCCCCCTTGTCCCCCCTACCCAGGGGGGGAAGGAGTAAGCATCGATGACTTCCGAGTGTCATTCATCAGCTCCCAAGTTGTCTGTACTGTTTTGGAAATTTTCTCTGGCTCGGACCTGGCATTGTGCGTTGTCAGTGTTGGTCATCTCGGGTTGCTGTGACGGTTCATTTGGTTTGTGGTGACTAAGGGTGGGGCCAGACACGATTTTGAGCTGCTGAATTTTTGTTCGTGTCATAAACTTTACGAAAGGTTTTGGGGACCTCACTTGTCACTGTGGTAGGTCCTTAGCTTCATTTAGGGCCCACGCTACCATCATGTTCGTCGCTTTTATTGTCTTCTTCTTCTTTCCTTAATCTCAAGAGTCAAGAGTCGTTCCCCCCAACAAGAAGAGCAAAAAGAAAACTGCTTTTGGAAACTTGGTGAAACTTAACTCGGCAGGTCGAACTGCGATTTCCGATTTGCTGAGCTGCAATTTGAACAAGACAAAAGGAAGACATTGCTAGCTCCCTACGGTGTGCCAGCAAATAGGAACTGGAACGAACCGAAGACAGTCACGAGACCAATAAAGAAGCATGATGGGCCACAGCTGAGACCGTTTTACGACTTTTGCTGGATTTTTTTGGCTCTTTTTTCCCCACTTCGTCTTTGCTTGTGTTATTATGGAGAATTGTGAATGCGTTAAGAGGAGGAGCAAACAAAATAAAAATCGGTGGGTCTCATTAGCATCGCTCCGCAACATTAGGCGTAACTAAGCGTATTTCTTATCACACTATAACTTTCTCTGGCCTTGCACGGTGGTATCCATATGTGTTAACGGAATACTCGTTCACGCTATGCTATCTCAAGCCCCATGTTGTATATGAGAGGCCAAAAGGCAGCATGAAGGCTTCATTAGGGAAGCAACGGAGCCCGTTAACCATTTCGTGTACTCGGGTAATCTAGAACAGGTGAAATAATGTGGAAACACCGCCTCTTGTTGGTCTTTGTCGAGTTTTAATGATACCTTTGGTCTAAAGTATCCTCGTTGGTTAACCAGTTATGCCACCCGAACGGAATCTAGCTCCTCCCCGTTTTCAGAATACCTGCCACCTTTTTATTAGGGTTTGATGGCAATTTCTTTCCCCAAAAGCCACACTGACCAGCTGTGGCTCTCGCTCTACACACAGCGCGGGTTGATAGCAGGTAACTCAGCCGCGGAACTTGCCATTAAGCGGACACACTAATTGGAGTAAACGACTCTGGCCAGCTGGGTTCACTATTGCTTTCAGGAATGATCCCATTTGCGCATAATTTACATCTTAATTCACTCCATTCTCGTTGACTTAACCCTAAAACCCTAGTTATAGACGCTATTTTAACCACATATCAAGTATAAGAACTACTATAAGAGCTAGTATCTGGTAGCTTTTATTTAAAAGTACACGAGTACGACGAACATTACAATTAACCATTGAAAAAAGGATTCTGAGGTAACTCACCGTAGAAATTTGTGAAATTTTCAAAGAATTTTAATACTTTTTGACGAATTTTGAAACTAACAACAACACAAAGTATTTCCGAGGTTTCACGGTTGGAATGTGTGACATTTTACAAAATCTTCCAAGTTTTTAACTCCATAAGGGTCCTTTGCAATATTTTATTCGGAAAATTAAGAAATTGTTACACATTGACGTTACTTTATGGTTTTATTAAGGACATTTAGAATTTCAGAAAGATGTAATGATAAAAACAACAAATACACACATGTAGATTCTGGAACGACTTTATTTTTCTTTAAATAATATTAGCCTGATTTCGTACTGGATTTCGTTTTGGACAATCTTAATTGCGTAAATCTTGAAAGCAGAGCAGAGTGATAGAGAAAGAGAGAGAAAATTGCGTCCAGTTTTCAACTTTTTAAGTGTTCCCTGGAAAGGATGGGTAGAAACAAGGACATAAAGATGGGTAGTGTCGATTGCCACTGGTAAAGGATCGAAGAACAACGTTTGGGTCAGTTGTTGAGTCTGGAGAATGGAACTGGTCGGAAACGCAATGGGGTGTGCTATAGCAGCTCGGCACCTTAAGGTAAAACCGTCACGACTTGACGGATTAGGTCAACGCAGCAGCCCGTTTTTCTTGAAAAAGAAAAAGAAAAAGCAGATAGGGGGAGGGGGGGCCATAAAACGCATGGACAACAGGAAGATGTGGTTTTTGCAACTCTGGGACTGTTTCATGTCTCGTGTTTCAGCATTTGGGGCATCAGAGGATCGTTCATTGTGACCTTTTTCTAATAAGTCCCGTCACCAAATGGTTTTCTCTCGGCTCATTATGGGCTAGGAGCTACTAAAACCTCCGTAAGTCCTTCTTTTTTATGGCAGCTCCTTTTTCCTCCACCCAAACTTACAACTGTTTCCAACAGCGTGTGCTCTATTACTCCTTGAGCTCACTTTTCGTCGTCGTAAGTTAAGAGCTAAAGCTGAATGACACCCTGGCACAGCAGTTTGGCTCCCTTATGCTCATCCGAAGGAGCAAGAAAAGAGGAGGCTTTTGGGAAAACTTGTAACTTGCACAATGGCTTCCACTGGTTTGCCTATTGTAAAAACACCCATCTATAGGGTGTCACATGTCGCGGCCTATGTTCTCTCGCATAATACTTTTTGTCTACGTGTGAACAGCATGCAGCAGCCGAGGATTACAAGGGCCCGAGACTCTACATAAGCCAAAAATTGCAGGGAGAAGGATCAACGCACCTTTTAAAGAAGCCCCAGACACCGACAATCCCAAAATTTCTTCCCTATCCTCCCCTTTACAAGCCAGATTTTGTCGCAGATAAGATGCCACCATGCATGGTCTTTACGGGAACAGATTACTCCACTTTATCAACATGGAAAACAACAAAATATCCCACAGACCTTCTTTCCGTCATTCCAGTGCTGTGCTATGCTGGTACAGTAAAAAAAAAACGACAACAACAAACCATACTATCCTAATGGCCAGCAACGGCGTTTCTGGCAACAGTGCTGCGAATAGCCCTAATGTTGTTTCGTAGTTCTGTTCCCAGACGCACAGTTGCAGGCCATTAGACGGTACGGTTTGTTGGGGTCGTTTTGTTTTAAAAGTACTGTACACAACCCTGACCACCCTGATCTGGCAAAAGAAGGTTCTGCTGACATTTAGGCCTGTGTCAATACAACAAATTGTATAGTTTCTATAATAATTTTATTTTTTAAAAAGGAAGCAAACCTTCCTTCCGTCATTCCGCTGCTGGTTTTTACAAAACCTGACCATCCAGATCGGACAGAGGAAGGTTGTATTGATACTTAGGCCTCGGTCGGTACAATATTTTTTTAAAAATAATTTTACAACAAATCTTCCTTCCGTCATTCCGATCCGGTGCTATGCTGGTTTTACAAAGCCCTGGCCACCCATATCGGGCAAAGGTGGGTTCTACTGCTATTTAGGCCTCGGTCAATAAAAGAAATTTTATAGTGATGATGGCCAGCAATAAAAAGTTAGGCAGCCTTCTGCCTGCGTTGGGTCCCTTTGGACACGCTCGGAGCCCCGAAAGGCAACAAAAGACACTGTTAAAACTCCCCATGAAGATGTCATTGATAGGTGTCGAAGCGTATTAGTTCCGCAATCGAGACCCGGAATCCATACTCACTAACGCACACCTCTAGGTGCAGAAAAAAGCTCTAGAAGCAGAAAAAAGACTAAGAACGGAAAATGTCCTATACTAGCCTCTGACAAGCGTGACTTAACGTTGGGACTGTTAAAAAGCTTAGAGGTAACCCCGAAAAGAACTTGCGGAAACTCCCTCGGTTTTGGTCCATTTTTTAATATTTTTTTTATGCCTTCTCGCCTATTCAAATCCGGCCCTGAATTGGGCTGACTTGTCCGAGAAGCGGAACCAAGTCACGGCTAAGGGGAGGATATGTCTCACTCATCTCTGTCCTAAGGAGTCTTTAGCTGCTCTGCTCACCCACGAAAGAGCGAGAAGAAGAGAAAGACCTCCCGGGAAGGCTTGGGAAAGTTAAAAAAGTGCAGCGTGTTTTTGCCACGCGAAAATTTTGCGTTTTTTTTGGGTCATCTAAATCTGCATTGTCTGTTCCTAACCTTTCTAACGAGACAACGAGACCATTTCCAATTGCAAGGTGATGAAGACATCTGCAGCAGGAACCGCAGAAACGCAGTACAGACACATACACTGCCATGAGATGATAAAAGACTCCGATTTGGGGGTAAGAAGGTGCTGTTTTATCTAGGTTTTTCTTTTCTTGGTCTGTGGATTTGCACATGGATAGGGCTGGGGGCTTTTGGTGTGTCTTTCTTCGTCAAGGAGGTATACACAGATGGACAGAGCAAGAAAGAGAGAAGGAAAAAGCTTGAGAAAACACCTTCCCTAATGCTAAGCAGGGGGGATCCACCTTCTCCTTGGCAGATTTACGGCGTCGCAGCACAAAGACCATAATTAGGAGTGCAATCATGGCAACTAAGGTGCTGAGCCACCGCTCAAATGTTCAGAGTTTCTCTTATTTCTTCGTTAAGGGAACACTGGTTCTTTCCTTTTTTATGAGCTCGGAAGAATTATACTATCTCTGATTCCGCTACGGACTCGCGCATTTCCGAAAGGGTAAAAAAAAATAAAAGAATAGAAGAAAATATAAGATGAAATATACAACGTAGCCCAGGACCTTTCCCACCTCAGCAACAATGAAAAGTAACACCTAAACCAATCGTATAATACAACGAAACGGCCGAATTTACCCCGAAACCTTCACTGGAAACAACTGTACAGAACTGAGTTGAATTTCCTGCCCTTTGCTCCACATTTAGCGTAGGTGTCATTAGAAGAGGGGGGTACCAGCACATAATGGGCTCGCAGGATCAAAGTCGATTTGAAAAGGTTAATAGGCAAAACCGTGCAAATATTGAGTTTCCGGCCGAAAGGATTTGGGACCCGCCCCTTTCGCGGGGAGGAATTCCAAACCCAGCAAAAGGCGTGGAATTTGAGGCAACAATAGCACACGCATTCAAATCTCCATCTCTGTGTGCAATAGCTAGCGTTTGCTGTTGCAGCTGTCTTTGCTTGGGGGGGGGGGGGGGGGCAGATTCTTTAAAAAGGGATTTAAGGTGGAATAAAAGTGGTCAAACACTTGGCAACATCATTCTACCATGTCAAAAGGAAAACACTATTTTTTGTATTTTTATTTTTTTAAGCGAGCGCATTGTTGGCTCTACAAAAGGCTTGTCTCTCTTTCTCTCTGGTACATCCAACGCCGCATTCGCCTGCGTGTATATCTTCCATCTTCCCGGGAAAAAAATCCCCACATTCAATAAAAAATGAGGCTCGGAAAGGGAGAGGATGAGTAATAATAAGCCTCGAGTGTGTGCTGTAGCCGCGAATCGTTTTGTCAATTGTTACTCTTTCCAATTGATAAGAGCTCAGGTCTTCTTTTGCATTTGAATCCGAATCCGACAAAACTCCGACATGATTACAGGTTAGGGACAATAGCCACACAACAAGGGTACCCCCCACATGCGCTCTGTCCTCACGGCCAACAATCGGAAAACACGGTTACACGACACTTTTTTCTTGTCCAGACCGTCCAGACCTTTGACACCCGTCTTCCTATGCAAAATCTTTTGAAGAAATAACATT
Source organism: Lepidurus arcticus (assembly GCA_003724045.1). Lineage (NCBI taxonomy): Eukaryota > Metazoa > Arthropoda > Branchiopoda > Notostraca > Triopsidae > Lepidurus > Lepidurus arcticus. The sequence continues at coordinate 303,663 of RJJA01000005.1, read as the reverse complement.
TACCGGTGCTTGGGCTTCGTAAAAAATGAGAAGAATACAATATTTTTTTAAAAAAAATACCGATTAATAACCGATGGAAGCTTGGGGGAAGACGGAAGAAGGCTAGGATTTCCCCAATTCGAATGTCGAATTTCAGGTTTGGGGATTTGAGTATTCCAGGTGTTTGGAACCGCCTAGAATAGCAACATATTCAACCATTTATCGGTTCTGTGGTCTTTTTCCCCCGAGTTTAGTTTAGGATTGAGACGGAATCACGTCTGTTTGGGTCAAACAGAACGACAAGGCTGTGAAAATATTATGGTAGGGTGTGTTGAAAAGAGCTCCGGCTCCTCTTCACAGCTTTTCGCCCAGCGCAAGATAAAGCCCTCACTTGGGCCCGGAGCCCGGCTCTGACAGTTTTTGCAGCGACTTGAATAGGCAACCCTAGCACCCTGGCGATTCGGTGTCCCTTGGAGCATTGAAATATCTGAGGTCTTTATTCCCTGACCTGACCGGACACAAAGCCGTGGGGCCAACAATGCCCCTGTCCTGCCTTTTTTTCCTTTCCTCAATGTGAAAATGCGCACACTGAGTTGAGTTTGCCTAGTGCCCGAAACGTTCGACTCGGGGACTTTTTCGTACCCAACCCCAAACCTGAAAAGCGTACCAAGACTTGAAAAGAAGCCGCAGCATCCAGCTAATCATTGGCACCGAGTACCTAGCCACGAGCATTGTTGGGAAAACTTGTACCACGCAGTTGGGACACGGTGCCAATGATTAGTTTCATTTGTTGTTTAGATAACTAGTTTTATGTGTAAAGAAATACAAATAAATGAATAAATTAAACTACAATAACTAAAGTAAGAGTTGCAGCCACAATCTGTGGTAGACAAGGAAGATCAAAAGTTGGCTTTTGTCACTGCTATCTTGGTTACAAGTCTAACGCCCGGAATCTGGTCCCAGGTACCTACAGGCTCAATTCCTCGGTTGTCTGAGGTACCGCTGGGGCTTCATAACACACACGTAAACGTGACGTTGCCCTGCTGTCGTTACAAGGCAACAATAGCTGACAAGAGTATCGCTTACAACAGAGCCCCGCCAATCTAGGCACGACTGGAGTCCGCGACAGCCGAGTGACGTCGTTCGTTGTAATCCGTTAAGTTGCAGAGGAAATGGGAGATTTCCCAAAGAGCAGTTTTATGAACACTTGGTTCCAATTCGCAGATTTCGCCTTGTTTCGAATCTCTTTCCCGACAGCACGTGTTAAATGCGAGATTTACGACAACATAACACCAGTGTAAGCACCAACGAACTTGAAGTAAAACATTCCTCTTTTCTTTCTTTTTTAAGAACCTAAATACGATAAAATAAGGCAAACGGAAAAAAGAACCTTCCTTTACCCAGGCCTGAACGTTACACATAACCTAAACCTTCAAATATTTCACGACCCCCTGCAGGGCGTTCAAAGATACCGGCTCACCTTTGCAGGTGTCTCCGTTGCTTGCTTACGATGCCGCAACAATACAATCATACAACTCCACCAGATTGAATGTGACAAAAGGGGAGGGCTCACGAAACCAGAACAAAGAGTTTCACCAGACCTCCCGCCTGGATTACAAGGCATAAATAAATGCGAGATGAAAGCTCAGCTACACTTATAGTGAGCAGTTTGGGGGTTAGCAATGGTAGATGGGACCCGAACCGAAAGTACTTTGGGCAGTATTAGCTATTAACGAACTCGTCATGGGAAACGGTACGGAATCTGGAACACCAGGGATCTTCAAACACCTTTTTATATACCTTCTTCTATAAACTGTGAGATAAATTGATAAATTTGGTGATAGCTTTATTGAGATAGATTACTGAGATAGTTACGTATTGGTAAGTTGGGTCGAGCCCACGGAAGCCCAAAAGTTTCCCGGTGAATAAGCTGAAATAATCCTCATCCATATTCAGATTGCAATCCTGCGACTTTAAAAGCAAACGAGGAAAGGGAAACTGTAAACATGTCCCCCATCGTCTCTCAATACAGGGCAGTCCTCGAAATACCTTTGACGTCTTTGTGACGGCACAATAAGCTTGGAATAATGCAAATGACAATAATTGACTTGCGGCAACGCGCAAAATAAGCCAATATACTAAACACATATGGCTTCTTACCCTAGTTCACACCAGGGAAACCCTTCAACTGGGGTAACAAACAAAAATATTAGCATGCCTTGTGCTACGCAGCCAAGGGAATAAGTTACCCGCGCGTACCTTTAGACATGCCCGCGTGTCGGTTAACCAAGACGCCAAGACACCTCATGAAACTGTGCGGTAAAGGCCACGCAAATTTTCCAATTATGTATACTCATGTTTCAATACTTGCAGTGGGTAGTGGAGATTTCACAGGAAGCCACTTGTAGGCTGTTGGAGGCCCAGTATGTTATGGACATGGAAAGAGTAATTTTTCTCGGTCTGCACAAAAACACATGACACACCAAAACAACAAAAATGGCCAAAAATGTCGACGCCAACGACATCTAGCGAAGCACTGCTTTGCTTTTATAAATGGCGCATTTTTTGGAGAGGGAGATAGTTTGAAACTATTTTTTTAGGTCGTGTGTAATAAATTCTTGTGTAAAGAAAATTATATACCTGGGATGCGATCAGTAATGGTCGGTATCAAGAGTACAAGACGTTTCTTTCAAATGGGCAATGGGAAAGAAAACACAACAGAAGAAGCCAAACATTTGGATTAGAAAGACATCTAGCGAAGAAACTAATAATGAAAGGGCCGGACGTATTAGATCATATGCACCACGAGTCAAAAGCTGCGAAGTGTCTGAAGAGATGTTCCGTAGGTGGTGTTAATGTTAGTAATTAAACATCTAAGAGCTTTGGAAGGCACATTAACGAACTTATTGATCGCTAAATGTACTTTGCAATTGACCTATCACATTGCTTTTCCGTTGGTTAGACCTATCCTGTCACATGAAGCCTACTTCTACGCTAAGGTAAAGTTCTGAACACGATATCCCTTATAAATTCCCCAGTCAATTGATGGAGCATGTCATTCAATTAAATTACCTACTTATTTATATGTAACCTTGATAAATTTTTAACCTTTGAGGGAAGAAACCCAAAACAAAGTCACGTGAAACGACCCTGCAGACTTTGTATTCTTATTTGAACATAAATATCAGTTACAGCTACAAATACAAAGATGAATCATGATCTAGCTGGTTGGGACATAAACAAGGTCTGGGAAACAGGAACTGTTTGACTAGTAACGTTGTTATTGCTTATCCTGGAGGGAACAGGGAACATTTGGACGAGGAGAAGCTGATGTTTTCGGAGTAGCTGTGCCAATCTTCCTGCGAATATTCCGCGGCTTTTGCGCTCCACGGGCGTAAACCAATCCACTTCCACTAGAAGTGTAGCTAGGATCACGATAGGGCTTTTCGTATTTTGGATAAGGCATATTGTAGTCTTCGTACGCGGGTCTTTGAGCACGAGTCTTGTAACTTGGAGTCTTTTCAGAAAAATTATTGTTGTCGCCTAGGAAATCGATGTTGAACATGGCCTGAAAAACGCGATTGAGAAAGCCAGCAAATGCAGAAACGCTTACAATGGAAAGGCAGGCCACCAATAGGAGGACGTAAACGGCAAACTGCGAAGAACATAGTGGTTTAGTCAATCAAGGTGACACATTGACATACACTATTTAATAACACAAATTCAATTTCGCATAGTTATTACCTGAACACGCATGGTCACAAGCAAATTGTCTACTCATTGAGGAACTGGAGTCTTTGGCAGTTTCTCACTATCAATAAGATCTAAATTGAAACTTCCTTAAGCTTTAAACAAGGGCGAAAGCTGCTTTCTCTTTAGCGTACCATATGGCTGACCTTACGTGACACACGGGATTACTTTCGCTTTGCTAGGTCTCGAGTAATTTCTGGAGAAACTGGGAAAGAAAGCAATTAGCTGTTACAATAAAGAGAAAGGCAGCTTAAATTTTCTATCATTTATTCAGTTTACCCTTGTTCAACTTGGCCATGAAATAATTATTTAATCTTAAATAACTATAATACAATAAATATAGTCGCAATTTAAGTTGCAGTAATGTTCACTTTGGAGTTCTTACGCTCTTGGGAAACAAACGAGCCAAAGGGTTCGTCTTCGGTACGAAACGGAGGCAAATACGGGGTGGATTCTGGAAGTTCTTCTTCAAAGTGTATTATTTCCTTGTCAGGATCATAGGAATTGCTCTGCCATCCAGACAGATGAGGAGCAGACGTCGTTGTACTATTAGGAGCGTAAGAATCACGCGGAACATGAAAGTCAAAGTTGCTTTGCAACGGCCGAACTGGTCCAAGGGGAAGATCGAGTAAGGAAGCCGGTTTCCAAGTCGTTGTGGTGGTCTGGAACATTTCCAAAGAAGGATACAAAGGCGGGTACATCTTCGTAGGCTGATAAGTTATATATTCTGTCGTGGGCCGATACGTAGTAGTTGTCCTCTTCTTTTTTAACTTGTTGGGTTTGTTACGATCGCAGGGCTTTTCCGTTGTAGTTGTAGTAGCAGTGGTCGTAGGTTTGTGCTTGTAGCTGGTGGGGAGGAAAAAGTCTACAAAATCTGGAAAAACGAAAAGAGACGATGGTTTGCGGAAAACGGGCTTATTGAATGGGGAAACGACAGATTTAAAGTAGGATAATAACGGGCTGCTGGGAGTAGTAGAAGCTGTATCAGTCTTCTTAAACAGCCTTTCAATGACATCATGGAGAGCGTCTTCGTCGTCTTCGGAAGAATCTTCGTCATGGGACAGATCGTCGAGGTCCATGCTATGACTAAGGGAATGCTTTTTGTCGACCTTGTAAGATGGGAGAGAGTCGGAGCTTGAAGTACTAGTTTTGGTTTTGTTTCCAGGTTCGACGATGGTGACGGTCGTCATAGTTTTGGACGTAACTTTGGATGTTCCATCTGAAATGCCTTTGAGAAGCAGAGAGCCCAGCGTTGACTTGAAAACGGTGTCGAGCCAGTCATCGTCTTGCAATTCCGGATCAGAGGCTTGAACAAGCCCAGCGATGAAGACCGAGGCGATCAGAAGCAAATATAATTGCACCTAGCATGAAATTATTGTACAAATGGTGAGTTATTTGAGTATTTGCACAAGTTAATGAATGTTAATGAGTAAAATTTACATAAACAAATTCTTACCTTCATTTTGAGGGGTGAAAGCAACCAAGTTAGGAAGTGAGGCATATTGTTTTTACGAACTCGTTTTATAAGGGTCCATTTTCTCCAGGAGTCTTTTCACATTTTAAGAGAAGATACGAGACAAGCAACTTTAGTTCCTGTTCAAGGATTAATCCATTGGGATTTCTGTCAAAGAAATTGGCCAAATTTACTCAATCCTCCGCAAGGTGAAAGGAATAAAGCTGGCCATAGTTTTTCCTTAACTCGTTGACTATTTAAGGTGCTCTTGTCTCTTCCCAGACCATCATTTTCAACTTGCTCTCCGAAGTAAGTAGTCACTTTTTTATTAGGATTATTTGGAAATCGTTTAGAAATTGGATTGTTCACTAATTGTCATTCTTTCTTGTACATAGATGTCCAAGTTTGCGCTTCTCATAGTGGCCGTGCGCCTACTGTGCAACTTCCAATCTTGTCATGCTTCGGCTGTTTTCGACCATGAAACGCAATTCCGCCGTTTAGACAACGACACTCCTAAGTTAGGAGACTTGGAACCCATTGCTCTTCGACTTCTGCAAGCTTTGCTTCGCCCCAGCCCGTTTGTTCTTGGCCGCCAAGCTCCTCGACCTCCATATGCTGGTCCTCCTGCTCCCGTACCACCTCCTCCCGAATTCCCCCCTGGACCACCTCATCTACCCGAATTTCTTCCCGGACCGCCTCCTCCTACATTTCTTCCCGGACCGCCTCCTCCTACATTTCTTCCCGGACCACCTCCTACATTTCTTCCCGGACGGGCTCCGCCTGCATTTCTTCCTGGGCCACCTCATCCCGAATTTCTTCCCGGACCGCCGGTTTCTCCTGTATTCTATCCTGGAATTCCCCCTCCTCCCTTTTTTCCTGGACTGCAATCTTCTGGATTTTTGCCTCCTCCACCTCCGCGAGGCCTGGCTCCTTTCCCACCAGGCTCTGATTTCGACTTTGTTATGGAATACCACATCATACAGCACGGTCATTACGTAAATCATCCTAACGAGCTCCTGTCCACTCCGCAAACGAATCTAGATAGATCCCTTGATGATGAGTATGTACCCGAGTTCTTTCCACGTCAAGAAGAACCGTCTGCAACTGTTTTCCGGTCCAATAAGAAACTTCCATATTCGCCTCCGGCCTATCGGCAGCTTTCACGTCCCAGCAAAACCCCGTCTTCTGCTCAAAGTGATCCATTTCCCCACGACGCATCTTCTCGGTCCAACATCAAACTGCGATATAAGCCTCCGGCGTATCATTTGCGTCGTAACTTCCCTTCTTCCTCTGCTATGAGTAATCAGGAGCAACCCATTAATGAGGATCTTTTTCCACCTCAAACAAATGACGTTTTCTCTCGCTCCAACGAAAAACTTCGGTACAAGCCTCCGTCATATGCTCAGTTTTCCCGCTCAAATGTACCTTTGTCCTCTGCGAAAAGTGATCAAGAACGACTGGTTGCTGATGACAATTTGTCCGAGCACTTTCTACCCCAAGATGAGCCCTCTGATGCTTCTTCTCGGTCCAGTAACAAGCTTCGGTATAAACCTCTGGCATATGATCCGCAAGAGCCTGAAGATTTTCCAGAGCATGCTGAGCAGCGGCCATCTTTCGAAGAAGAACTTCGCGCATTTTTCGCCCAGTAGGATCTGCAGACAAGTTCTTCGCTGACGATAAGCCAATTCCACCATCGTGGGAAACCTTCGTACGAGACTACGAAGAATTACCAGACAATTTTCTTTAGGAAAGAAGAAAGTGAACTCTCTTGTGTTTGTAATTTATGGTATTCTTTGTAATGTAATTTATCTAATATATGACGTACAAAACGAACGTATGATGTTTTTATTCCTATCCTACTGCTTAGTTTCATCAGTTTGGGATACCGATATTATGCCCTTAATTGATTGGTTGAATCCTATATTTATAGTTCAGAGATATAGAACAGAAAATCTTTAAGTTGCGCTTTAATACAACATATGAATGGTTTCCTAACATGAAAGCCTGGTGCACATTGGAGTGTCATTTGTCAACATACACAACATACGACAAGTAAACAAACCAGAAAATTTCGGTGTATGTCAGTTGTACCTGTGTGCCAAAAGTTGAGCAGTGCTCAACTCGTATGTCAGAGTGATTATGTCGGCTTGTGCCGAAATTATCTGGTTTGTTTGTCGTATGTTGTGTATGTTGACATAAACGACACTCCAGTGCGTTGCACTAGGCTTAAGACAGTTGTCAATGTGTATTGCCGTATGCCCTAACCGCAGTAAAATGAACTATACTGTAGTTCCAATTTCTCTATAGGAGTGTGTAGCACGAGGAAGAAATGAATTAAAAAGTTAGTAACATACAAAATTCCAGTTGAAACGCCAGTTCTTATTTAAATGTATAAAATGGAAAACTAACAACAAGATTTTCTTAGAAAGACATTCCGTGCCATGTTATTGTCAGGAGGGAAACAATCAGAGAACGTTTGGAGAAAGGGCTTAGTGAAATTTCTTTTATGAGGTGACCTTATCTTATCCTGTATTAATTTTCTCCGGATCAAAAGTTGTCTCCTAAATTTCTTCCAATACATTCTCTAGAAATTGCATGGTATCGAGGTGAAAGTACATCCCCTGGGTCTCTGCTTGACTATATAAATGGGCAATTTTTTTCTTAAGATCATCAGTCGTTCAGTCAGCTATCAAAAGTAAGTTGCCAACTCTGATTCCTCATTCTCTATTTATTTTAATAAATTGTACGCTATTTCCAGATGTTAAAGTTCGAGTTGTTGATATTCGCGACCTGTCTTCATTCCTACCATGTTTGGTCTCTTCCATCGTCGTTCCTTGGTCGCCGCAGAGGTCAAGACGATAACTTCCATCGGTTAGACGATGACTCCATCCGGTTAGACGACGATCAGTCCGAATTCGATGATTTTAATCATAACCATTTTCCCTGGTCTTTAATGCAAGGTCGCCAATTCGGAACACCTTCATTTCCCGGTCCACCACCTCCAGGCTTATTTCTTGGACCACCACCTCCTCCAGGCTTCTTTCCCGGTCCACCACCTCCAGGCTTATTTCTTGGACCACCACCTCCTCCAGGCTTCTTTCCCGGTCCTCCACCACCTGAATTTTTCATGCCTGGACCGCCACCTCCACCTGCATTTCTGCCATCCCCTCCTCCATTTTTCGTTCCTGGCCCTGACCCTGTCTGGGCATGGCAAGGCCTTGGTATGTCCAGTCCAAGGTATGGCATGAAGATGGGCCACCGTAAAGAAGACTGCCGAGGCGGCCAACCCGCTGCTTACGACGAAAGGGGCGCCGACTATCTTCCAAACACCTTTGAACAGTACGACTCCGCGAAGGATACCCCATACGAACCGCCTCAGTTTACTCCTGGAGAAAAAGTTCCGCCATTTTATCCTGGGCAGCCTCCTTATCGAGGAATTGACGAGTACGATTCCCATCAACCCATCTCTTCATATCAATCAACCCCACATTACAAATCTACCTCATCACCTTACTAAGCTTGCGGACAAACCCACGAAGAGCAACCCGACAATACGAAAGAAGAAACCTTTTGGTTTTGAAGGGTTTTCAATCTTTTGTTTTGACGAGTGTATCATGACTTAATTCATAAATATAATTATTTAATTGTTTCATTTGCTAACTATTGTATTGATAATACATGCCAGTAATTTCAAACGCAATTACTTGCGCAATTCAAACGGTGCGTTACGTGCGTTACAGTAATGCGTGCGTTGCATTACGTGCGTTACATTACGTGCGTTAGCGTAATGTGCGTTACAGCCCTGCTATCGTACAGACTCGGGGGAATCAAGACCTTTGAGAAATTATAATTCCACAAATTCTCCAACATCATATCTCGAATATTTCCCTCGACTACACTGTTATATATAATAAGATAGATCATAGGTATAATAAGTATTCAGTGTGATATTTTCTGTGATATTTTTCTTGCATGAAAATTCAGTGTGATATTTTCATGCAAGAAAGTGGCACAACACTGCAGGACGACGGAAATGGCCATAACTCGGGATAATTGTCAATCCAGAATGGTTATTATATACTAGTATTATTCTATATCAAACATAGCGATCAACTTCCAATAGTCTACGCTTAAAAGTAGTCAAAGGAATCAAAACACAATCTACTAGCCCAATTTTGGCGATAAACAGAAGATTTATTAGAAAGGTCATTCGGCTCCGTCTTTAGTTCAGAAATAGGCAATAGGTGGCATAACATGCTCCGTATAGTTCGTTTATTCCGTAGTTTTATTCGTACCGGGTGAACCAGTTCTCCGTATAATAAAAACATAGGCAGACGGATTTATTCATCCTGGACAGTGATAGACAATTATGCGATAAATTATAAAGTGTTAACTTTCCCAGGTCTTTGCTAAGTACTTCAATTCAGGTAAAAACACTTTTTAATTACTTGTGTGTTTAGTCCTAAATTATTTGTGTGGTATACTTGTATGTTTGTTTATAATGCCATGTTTATAAACAGGCCTTCTACGCAATTCCAGCGCTTCTCAACTCAATCCTGACAAACCGAACTAAAGATAGACCAAAACAGTTGAAAGAGCACAGGTAGTGCAACTTTAGTGTTGTAATTAACAGCTTTACTAATTACGAAGCAGCCCTTACAGATTTGTAATTCTGAGCTGCAGATTGCGAATGTAACGCATGTAACGAAGATTAACGCATGTAACTGCAAGTCATTCTTCACACATCGAAAGCATGCATTTACATAAAGAGGAGGCGATTACCACAAGTAATGCAACTTTTGCATTGTAGCTAAGCAGTTTTTCTGTTAGGAAATCTGTCCCGTTTATATATCATGTGGGCGTTAGAGCCAATTGTTCGCATTCTCCGGTTACACAAGTATGCTTATCTTATCCAATAAGAGTAGCTTATCCAAAATCGAGACTTAACTGAAAATGTAACTGTAAAAAACAGATTCTATTGAACTGAACAGATTATATTTATGTATACCAAATGTATGTTTAACTGCAAGCAAAAGGTTTTAGGTTTGACAAGGAATAATTTATTACAATACTTTTACAGTAATGTGCACTCAATTGCCTCCTATCTTACAGTACACCTAGGACGTTCATGGCAGTACACCACTGGCTAGTAGAGGAATGAGTGATCTAAACTCCTGGTCTGGAATCGGGAACGCCGTTCCTGGCACTGGAACAGATGGAGTTATTGCGGGTAATTTGGGTACCTTGTACCTAGTATAACTAGGAGTTACTGTTATCGTCGGTGCATACGAAGTATAAGAAGGAACCGCTGCATTGTACGGTGGAGGGGTTGTCATTGGTGCTTTAAGAGTAACAAACTTGGAAGCAGTTGTGGGAAAAGTTGAAGGAAAACTTGGTTGAACTGGCGCATAACCGTAATTACCTGGACGAACTTGGGAGAACTGAGCCGATTCTGTGGTTAACGAGGAAACAATCTGGTCAATGATTTTGGACTGGTCTTCGTATGATAGCGTTACTGCTTCCTCCGTCGTTTGACTCTTGGCGGGTGTTGTAGGCGGGTTGGAATAGCTTGGAGTTGGACGACTTGGTGGACGGCGACGATATTGTGCGTACGGGTATTTCGTTCTCGTGGGTTTCGACGAAAGGTCCTCTTCTCCTTCACCAGAGATGATTTCAACCAGCTTCTTAAAAGCCTGAACCGGATTTAGGAATGACCAAAAACCAGGTCGTCTTTCTTCGGGGTTTGGCGGCAAAAATGGAGGATGTTTTGGACGAGAAGGGTATCGATGTGGAGGATAACCAGGGAAATCAAGCGATCCTGGGCTTTGACGGGGCATCGTGCCGTTAATTGTTGATCCTGACTGCAGCACACTGAGCTTGGTAGCGTTGGCATTGCTGAGCGAGGGCGAGCTGTAGATGGCGTTAGCTCGAGAAAGCTCCAACACCGCACACACAAAACAAAAACCAAAGGTCCCAAGCAGAGTAACCTAATTAAAATGGGTAATTTAGATTCAAAGCGATGCAGGCTGTTGTTAAAGTTTAAGGAAAAGCGTGCCTTACCTTCTCCATCATTAAGAAATAGTCTGAAACGGAATCCAAGATGTTAAAACCAATTTGTAGCAGCAAATTTGTAGTCCTTGTAGAGGCTCAAGTTGATAATGTTGAAACGGCGCGTACAGTTTGCCTTATATACCCAACTTTCTTTAACTGTCCAACGCTAATTAGTCTTAGGTCACAACTGTTGAGGTGACCTTTCACCGGAGGAACTAGTTAATGTGCTTTCAATACAGCTTTCACCCTTTTCCCCAGAAACTTAACGCGTGGAAGCTTTAAAGCTTCCACAAAACAAAAATACTTTCTAAAAATACATTTATTTTCTCCTTAACTTACAACATCTCGAATTCTGAGAATTGTCACAGCCTGCTGTAACAGTAAAAGGGGGGTGGGGAGGGCATTAATTGTAATAAGGCCTTTGATCTCCGATTTGGCTATATATGACAGCGGGTTTTGTTTCGGTTTTCAAGGGCTTGAAAGCAGGTTTCAAGTTGAAGAGGCTGTGGTGGGCTGGATACGGTTGCTGGGGGAAATGGATTGCGTGCTGCTCTTTTTTACCAGTGAGCCAATTATAAAGTTTTTCAAATCCCAAGTAAAACCAAACGCGTTGCCCAGCATCTTTGATTTTACCCAAACTGCGTCCTTCCCCTTCGAATTCGGTCCAGTTGCCTTCACCGGTCGAGTTTCCATCTAAGGAGAAGTAGTTGGCAAGGAATTGGTCAGACGAGTCGTCCGGGTGACCTAAGTTCGCGTTGTGGCTATCAAACGTGGTGTTTTCCACTTCCGTGGTGAATCCGCGTTGCTTCACTTGTTGCTCATCTAAGGGATTTTCCTCGGAAGAGGGCACAGGCGACCCGGCAGCATGGGCTAGGAGCCCCAGCAGGCACAACAGGAGCACGGTCTATTCAAAAATGAATGTTTTCCTTTTAGCTTTTCGGAAACCAAAGCTTATTTTTTTTAACTTACCCAACAGTTTGCGGATGCCTTAAACATCTTTGAGGAGCTTACAAAAATGTTTAAAAGGGGCAGTAACTTGTAAAAGCGTTAAATTTTCACAGGTAAAGACGTTTTTTGCTTATTGTTGGACGTAGAAGGAATGGGTCAACTGATGCTTGGTGGTCCTAAGTCGCTGTCTTTTATACTCGACAAAGAGAATTGGGGAACCCGGAATCTCATTAACCCATAAAGGCCTTGAAAACAGTAACGTTTTCGAAAAACCACGTGGATACTACGTCCATTCACACTTGCACCTTTCTGGGCAGGAGTGAGAGCGAAAGTTTCCGTTTGGTATTTCCTTTTTCATTGTCGTCATCCCGGACCTAGGAAGCGTTAAGGAACTTTCTCTATTTACAATGCGGACTCCTTGGAATTGAAAGGTCTAATTCGAAAACGTTTTCTCTACCACGTTTCCTATCATTTGTTTCGTGTCGTATAAAGTAATATATATATATATATATAAGATGCAATATGTGGTGCCGTATATACCCCTCACGACCCTTACGGAAGATTCGCGGAAGATCCATGAAGAACCTAACTAGTTTGATTATTCTTTCACGGAAATCCGAGACAGAATTTAAAGATTAAAGAGGATGCCCCCGTGAGTTGGAAGGATTGATTTTTTTCCCTCTTCCGGTTGGCTTACGCTTGGGTAACACGAAGGTTTTCAGTTTCCTGCTCTGTGCCAGGTTCTTGAGCATGATAGGCCCCTTTTCGTGTTTTATTTCGAAAGGTGGTCATTAATTCAGGATTGAAACCAAGAGCTGGAAACCCGGGAGCTTGTGTCGTTGGATTTCTTTGAAAATGTCAACAAGTTGTTTTGCCTGTTATGAAGAACCAGGAACCGAGGACCTATTGGGGCAATTTTGTGCTCGTTTTAAGCAAATCAGCCACGCAAGGCCGTTTAAGGAAGGGAGAATATCTATCCCCTTTTACTTTTTGTTGCAAAGGAAAGTAAAACAATCACTTAATGTTGTATTCTTCGGCGAGGAAAGTAAACAAAAGGGGAAGGCATAGACATACTAGCAGGCCTATAAAAGTCGTAAATAACTTTTCATTAAATTACTGTGCTATTTTTGTAGCAGAGTGTTTCATGACTCGTAGGCGTGGGCTGTGGACTCCAAGGATTCACTCCGTGCATGCCGAACAATTAAAAAACACTTCGAACACTATATGTGCTCGCTTCTCTGCTCTAGTTTTATTCCATAATTGTATGCTGCAATTCTAACAGGCGTATCCTTACGGTAATTGCTACCGTTTTATTCTCTATGATCAACAAGTAGACGGTTTTATTGTCATACGACTTGTTTATTCGAGGGCGCCCTATATTAAGTCTATTAGGCGACGAGCCTTTTGCATGTGGCCTCCTCGGTTCATGTCAGATTGATCCGACAAGATCCGGGATCTCAAGAACTACGTTTGTAGGACAAACCCGAATTAATTCAAAACGGGCGCTTTTTGGGACCGGAAACGACACCGGAAGGGAAATCAAACGAATAGCCCAATCATTGCCCAATCATTGCTACGTAATTAGAACGACAGCACTCCCTTTTGCTCTTCCCTTTATGAATAAAATACCGATAAAGTAAACATCGGAATACGGTAGAACGACTAAAAATATGAATGCAAAAAAATAACAAAGCAGAAAGCATATATCAAAGTGTAAGTAAATCACGTATCAAAATGGTACGAACATAGCTGTACGAACTGATCGAGTACAAACATAACATACGAACATTCTTCACATACTTTTTAAAAAATATATTTTTCCATTATCTCTTCTGTTTACTTTAATTTCTTGTTTAATGTTTGTAAAATTATCCGTTCTCCGGATTTAGTTACATACGTACGTAATGTATCCCTTATTCAAACATGGCACGAGTGTGTCACTGGCCAAGAATGATTTTTTTCATTTTTCAGCTAGTGGAGTGAAAGAAAGTTCAAGATTTAACGACTTTCGTCAACGAAAATTGATTAGAAACGTTAAGCTAACCTAACCTAAGGTAACCTAATTAACCTAACCTAAACTAATGCATTTCCAATCCAACTACCACTTTTGAACTCGCGTGACACCCGTTTGTCATTCGTTTTCCGAGAACGTTTTGAAACAATAATAGAGCTTTTGCCATAATTACGCCTCTCGCGGCAAGAGTTGGCGAAATCCGCCATTTTGAGTACATTTAAGTTAAGGTAAACAACAACAAACTGTTTTCCGTGAACATTGGTTTTGCTTTGTGTCTTTGTGTTTGTTTACCCGAGCTACTTGTAAAAGCTGTAAACAGAACCAATATTCACGGAAACAGTTTGTTGTTGTTTGTTTACCTTAACTTAAATGTACTCAAAATGGCGGATTTCACCCATTCTTGCCACGAGAGGTTAATTTGGCAAAAGCTCTATACACTCGAGTGTCATTTTTATCTCGGAGTTCCGAAACTGGAGAACATGTTGCAATTACAGTGAGAACAGCAGTGCCATCTTTTGACAAAGATGATCAATTCTTGCAGTACACCGTGGCGATAAGCGTCTTATTTATGTTAGGTGTTATGTTTAAGTGTCTTAAGTCGTTTTCGGAGGGATAGGATGAAATAGAAGTACAGTTTAAGCTTTGTCAAGTTCTTTCGCTTTTGGAGGTCCGAGGCCTTGTTTTGAAGGAAAGGTAATATAAAGTTAAAGAAGGGTGCACTTAGGGCGCTGGATGTTTTTGTCCAGCTAGAGTGTCAAACACGCCAGCAGGTCATGCGATCTTGCTCTGAAACCCTCTGAGATGAAAAGACACAAAGTGAAGCTTTACTTGCCGGCATGCATGAGAACACACCACCATGTTCTGACAATACGAGAACTGTCGAATTTACTGTATATAGTCCACGGCCCCTTCTTCTATTTCACATATCAGATACCGATCAGTTGCAAAGGGAAAAAGGTGAGGGAATACAACACGCCCGGAACTATAGTTTCTCCCACTACGTCAAAGGCTCTGGTTAGGGCTTTTGGCCATGGAAAACTAAAAGACGTAAATATATAGACGAGTGTAGGATATAGTACAAGTCCCGCTCTCATCCCACGGGACAAGTGGCTTGTGAGATGGTCCCACAGCCTCCGTTGAATTCCCTGCGGGCCGATCTATTTCCATATGCGAGGTGCTCCATTTTTTTCATGGAAGTTATCTCTTGTGTATCCTTTTAAAAGCTGAGACGGAGGAAAACATAGGCAATGTGAGCGATTTCGCAACGGCTTTTCTTTTAATTTGTCCCAAGCTTCTACTCTTGGCTGGCCATTTTCCCGCTTAAACCAAAAGAGAGATTTAAAAAAAAATTTAACAGTGTTGGGCGTGAAACGGTTCGGGAAGAATTACGAGCCAAATATTCTGGTCATGAACAAAGAAAGGAAGAGAAAATGGGGAAGAAATTGGAGGGGGATATTTCAAGAGGTTTTCCCCCGAAGAGGAAGCGTAATTGCTCCTGTATGCTGGCTGGGTATATGATGGCTCGGAAATTGAATAGGAAATGGTACCTTTTATTAGAGTACTGCGTATATAATACCTGGGATGGTGGGGCTTTTAAAAGCGAGGTTACTTCTGGCGGGGAGGAGGCAGAGGAGGGGTATAAAACGACCCTATGTGTATATGTGTGTGGATCAACGGATCGGCTTTTGTGTGTTTTAGTACTTTAACAGGGGGAATTAACGTATTGTTAGACGAGGGAGGAGAGACGTTTAAGGGTCAACAAGAACCACGACTTCTCAAGTTCTTGGGCGGATAATAAGCAAATTAACGAGGTTAGGAAGGAAAGGAAGATTTTCGAACGCAGAAAATGAACCTCTCGACCCCGGTGTGGTTGAAGGTTTGTTAGGAAGTCAAGCCTAGTGTGTAGTATATAGTAAATTGGGTGGGGTTGGGCAAAAATAAGCTCGTATCTGGTTGCAAGGGGAATTGTTTCATAGAAACTACCCCATATGCATATATTGCGTGGCCAATGCTTCTCCTTTTAGGAATGTTTTCCTGCGTTCGACCCGACAGTTGCTCAAGGGAGCGATAAGATTTCTGGACATTACTTTAATTAACGCCATGAAGGGAATGGGGCAACATTGCATAGTCACGTGGTCATGGACGAAAAGAAAAGAGTCCTAACTGCCGTCTTGCATCCAATTTTCCCGTGCGAAAATCGAGAGCAAGAACAATAAATAGATTTTTTTAACTCGGGGAAAAATGTGGAAAAAATGGATTAATGCATTAGATATTGTTACACAGGTAATTGAAAGGATAAAAGTATGGCATGATGGAAAAGAGGGGAAACGAAAAGGCCGGAGGATCCCGCAGGAGCATGCGAAGGTCCATTTCAATCGGAATCGCAGCAGGCGACCGCGTATGGGAGCATGACAAATACCACAAGTGATCGAATAGCAATCCCTATTTTGGTTTCTTTCCCAGAATGTTTGAGATTGTCCTCCAATCGATTTCGGTTAGAAGCGTGACACGTTCGAGATGATAACGCACAACATCTGGAATTTTCTCAAAGAAAACCGAATCGAAATAGAACCAAATTCTTTTTTCCCATGGAACTCTTTGTGAGCTCATCAAGAGCCAAGTTCTTTCTTCTTCGTTCCATCTTTTGTGAGCATAGAATACGGCTATTGAGTTGGGTTAAGGGGAAGACTAGACTGGCTTGCTGGGGAAGGTATTAACGCTGCTAATTGCGCTGACAATGGTTATGGGCAGATTGATTAAGATGGATGCACAAGTTGGCTGCTGGCTTTATAGGAGCACTCCTTCTGCGCTGCGAAGGTAGAAAGAAGGGGTGAATTTCAAATTAAGGTAAACCGAAAGGAGCGCTTCCTGGAAGGAAAAGAAGACATAGTCGGAGAACGTTCGGAAGCGAAAACCCGAAGCAGTTTTAGGTAGATTAAGGGCTACGCTATAGAGGGCTCTATATTCCTAGCCTGCGGCACAGGGCAGCGTGTGTGTGTGTTGTGTGTTGCTGCAAGTAACGACATCCGAAGGCAGAAATTGTCGTATGGGCTGGAATGGCCATGAGTCGTGATCCTAAATGTCAAGTTGCATGCCGATAAGGCCCAGCGCGTGACGCTAATTGCCTTTGCTAGCCCTCCCGCACCTTCCGTATTACAGACGTTATCCAGGGCTCTGCTGCGATGCAGATTTCGCTTTGGCGGCAGCCAGCAATATACCTTGCGTTAACCCTCGCTGGTCGACTTGGCGGGGAGAGCGGGTGGGGCGGTGTGCCCTTTAGTAAGACTTAATGGATTTAACCAAGCACCTCGTAAGATTCCATGAAAGGTTCCGATGTCGAACAGTAGTCACAACAATATCCAAACATTCTGCAGATGGCAGAGAGGAATGAGGCGGCGAATTATGCTATCGGGGTTTATGTTCCGTGTTTTTTGGTGGACATTAAGGGGCTAAAGTTGAGCTGTTGGGGAATAAAGAGATAGAACTTGGAGCATAGCACGTCGCCTTGTAAGAATGAAAGAAGGCATAGAACATGCTCGACACGGGACATGGCATGCAAATGCTCTTCTGTCAGCCGAAGCCAAAAACACACCTTACTTGCTCTGGGTGGTGTGTTTTCCCTTGAAACAATGCCCCGGACCTGAGGTGAAAAAAAAGAGAAAAAAAAGAAGGAAGTGGCAACTCCCCAAATCGTTGTCGACAACCTCACGTGCCATTTGAATGTTATAGCCGCCCAAATGCCACTTTTTTTTAGTCATGTTTAGTTTATATATGAAGCAAAAGCAAGCAAAAGCCGGGGCGGGGACAAGGGAACATTTGCCTCTCTATTCTATATATTACCTCTGTCTGTGCCAGTGACGGCAATAGCTCTATAGTTACTTTCCTGATGGTATCGTGACTTTTTTTCGTTGCTATAACCCTTATTCTAAAATTCTAGGTTTTTATCGTTCTTTAGTATTTCATTTGGCCTCATATCTCATTAATTCTTCCGTGAGCAGCAATAGATTATGAAGCCCCTCCCACTTCCTTTCCTGTGGGCTGTAGATATACAGAAAAAAGGCCGAAACTTTTTAATGTATGCCGATAGTTTTTGCAGAAAGTCAACAAGTAAATGCCATTTTTTTACGGGGTTGTATTCAAAGATTTAGACATACGGGGTTTCGTTTTTGTTCGGTGGACAGGACATGGAAGGATGAGTCAGGAAGCTTTACGGAAATGTAAGGAACATTCAGGAACTTGCAGGAACTTTAAGAAACCCATTATCTATGTTAATTGCAGTAAATCATTGAATTTTACCTTCGATCGTCGGCTGTTGTATATCCCGTAGAACACATAAATACAGAGGACCACCTGTGGCGGTCCGATTTATGACGGGTCATTTGGATAACCCCATGCCACTAAGCACTCTGGGAGATTGTACTGGGAGACAAGCCCCACGCGTGCTGCGAAAAGAGAGACGACAGCAGTCTAATATTTATATTGTAGTTTCTGGACGGAAGATTCTCCCCTTTTTGCCTATCTACTGCGGGGAAACGAAAACTATTTAAATACAGGGCTCCTTTTGGCGGTGCCATTTCATTCCTTCGGTAGCCTTCCGCACCGTGCGCAACAATGAAACTACTCGAGTGTTGTATGCACCCGCATAGATTCCTACAGAAGGTACAAAAGGTGGTGCTAAGCCTATGGTGTCACGCTTTTTCATTTTCATGGTAGCTCAATGGGGAGTCTAGTCTCCCTGACTTTTTTTTGTTGTTTCTACTCGTTCTTTTCAACACATTGTCGCCTGATGAAGTGCGGAAAAATAATCGAAGGATAACGCGGTCATGCTGAGCCCGGGGAAAAAGCGGAGAACGAAACGGAAACCGAGTAGGAGTGTGTAACTAAAGTAGTTTAGCGTCACGCTACGGCTAGCACTACATGAAATGGACAATCGTTCACAAACCCGCCCTGGCTGGGACCCTTTGCACTGTCCAAATACAATTGAAAACGGCGAAGGTTTTCTGCCAAAGAAAGCGAAAGAAATACACAAAGCTATTGTCGAGAAAGATTTGGACACAATGCAGGAGCAGGCGAGAAGCTGGATCAGACTTGTTTGTCTGCTATGGGCGGAGCTGGGTACTAAACAATAAATCATTAGGCTCTTGGTTCTGTCTGCCAAGGTGATGATGATCAGTTGACGTGATCGAGTCGCATCATTGTTTTTGCCTCGACTTCTTGTTGAACTCCATAGCGGCAGTTGGTGCTGCACGACCAAGTTTTCTTGCTCAACCGAGAAGACACGGTCGAAGGTAAACAGGGCATTCCGTTCCGTCGGTACTGTACATAAGCTGATGCAGGTATAGTACAGTACTTCTGGGTCTTCCAGCCGACGTTTTTGTTTTTAGGTCTGTTATCGATCGCGTCAAGTGTGTATTTGGGCCACACGACACAGTTTAGGGTATACAACGTTCAAATGAAGATAGATAACCAACAAATTCGCTTGCTATTGGGTTTTGTTTCACCTCTCTGGCTTGGAAGTTTCAAAAGCAGTTGTGGCTGGTTTTAAGGAAAGGGGTCTGAAAAATCTGCTTTAGTATACATGGTTGGGAGTAGAAAATCAGGATAAGCTGAATTGGTTTCTGGTTATTAAATATTAGAATTAGTGAGGGTTTTCTCTCCCATATACAGGAATCACAGGCGTTCTCAGATTGAAAAATAAACGAGTGAATGGCGTTTGAGGAACAATCTTTGTCTTTTTTTGAAAGGTAAAATAATAAAGAAAACTTATTACTTTAGGATTAGAACTATAGTATTATTGACATAGGAGCTACCGTTGTTTTAGGGGAGGCAACATAAACCCGTGGGCGGCATGAAAATGAAAAAGTCATGCAACCTAAACATTTCAACGAGCATATAAACGAAGATGAGGAACTTTGCGTGTCCCCTTCACAAATTTAAGAGTCATGGAAATAAGATAGGCAACAACTGAAAACAGGACCGTAGGAGCTTCGCTACATTCTGGTGCCCACGCGCTGTAAGGTTTAATTGGGAGTTTTAGGAGATTCAAGTTGAACTACCCCCAAAAATAAAAGATAAAAAGTCCTGACGCGGCTCGAAAGTTACTTTCGACGAGGAGTAAGGAGCAACTTATTTCATTAGCAAAAGTTTTCCTTAAAATAATAGGAATATTATCGAAGACTTTTCCCTTCGTGGAAAAACGGATAATAATAATCGTTTGTCGGATTTGCCTTGGCCTGGCCTCCCAATTAAAGCTTAAGCACACATTCGCAGCAGACACTCATCTTCTTCTCGACACGTAATGTACTGTACTGTACCTAACAAGGTCCACGTCGCTTTAAGCTTTTCGCCGCCAGTTATTTTCGATTCCCCTCATACACCTTCAATGACTGCTTAGTGCCATAAAGTATTGGAGGTGTGAAGAAGCATAGAGAGGGGGTTAGGGGCGGAAAGCTCGTGTGCCGACAAGGACAATTAAGTCGAAGCCTCATTACCGAACTCTATTAGCTCTCGAATTATAGCCTCACGCCCCCCCCCCCCATATTGGAGTGTTGCACACAGAGGATATGGTGTGACACCCGTTACGTCTCTCCTTCACAGTTTCACCGTCTTTCTCACCTTTGGCGAACTTGCGTTAAAATGATAAACTGACGTGTGCAGAGCAAGTTTTGTAATTTCCGTTGAATATTACCTCCGCCGTAACCACTTCTCTTTTCCTTTGCTCTGGATCGCATTTCTTTTGTAACTATTCCACAAAATGTTTCAAAGTCTTGCAATCCCAAGTGAAACTTGGCGTTCCCGGCCTCTTTACACTGGCACCAACATCACAGTCACCTCTGGTGGTAGTTTTTGATTGATTTTCCGTTCCGTGAATTTTTCTCCTTGTTAGGGGCTTTTGTTTCAAGTTCCGTTTCTACGGTCTTGAGCTCCGGGATATTGTTATTGGACAAAGAATGATTAGCTCGTTTGTTAGCCAGTTAAAGCAAAGCCACATATTGCGCACGTTTTTTCTCTTTCCTGTTTACGCCTCACGGTGCTGCCCCCCTTAGTCACCTTTCTTTTAAGACTGGCAGGAAATCAGAATAAAAGGATCCAAAGGAGGGCTGTTGTCGAGAGTGAAATGTAGAGTGCCGCCGAGTTGAATATCGAAGCGCCATTCACTGCAATGAATGGAGCATTATTAGTTTTTTTTTGTGTGTGTTTTTTTTTTAGAAAATAGAAATGAGTCACAAATTGAATTTGTTGTTTTAAAAGCGTGCGGAAGAAGGGTGTATCGTTAGACTTTTATATAATTGAGTTGCCTTTGCCTGGGTAACGTACCGGGGACCATGACGTCTGAACTCCAAACGAGATCTTTCAACAAATGGAAATTGGGGTCGGATTTTCCGCGCTCTTGTGCGCCCTCGTTGTTGCTGGCATCATTGCTGTAACTGCTGCTGGCTTTGCTGCCATGGCTCTGTTGTTGGTGCTGTAAAGGATCCGTGGGTGTTTTCCAGGCTTGTTGATGATGCTGCTTCTGTTGATAATTGCCGGTCCCGCCGGTGCTTCCGGAAGTAGCAGCTCCAGCGCCGGATCTGGAGTGATGCTGGTTGCCGGCATTGACCCAAGCCGATAAACCTAGCACGTCCCGGTCCCAATGCATGATACTGCCGGTACTTCCGATGCCACTATTTCGGTGCTGCTGGCTGGGGACTGGAATGGAAGCTTCGCACGTCACGATCAACATCCCGGCCGGAATACTTTCGTCGAGAGGCATCTGCAGACTCGATACGCTCATCTCCAGACCATTGTCGGCAACTTCAGATGGTAATGTTTGTACGTGTTTAGCATTAGCCTATCAAAAAACGACCATAAAGAAACCAGAAAAGAGAGATGAAATAGTAGCCCCGGAATGTTTCCAAAGTGCCTTGGAACGTTGGAAGGCAACAAAAGGCAGCCATACAAGAGGGAGCTTATGGAGGTTTTATTTTTCGAGTGCCAAGCTAGAGTTGTTGCTATTTTGCTCGCTCGGCTCGTAAGTGAAAACTATATTATGAAAACGCTACGGTGGGCTTTTGCATAGAACATTGCACGACTGACGAGGCTTTTCCCGGAGAGAACCAATTGCCACAATTCCGGGCGAGTTTTGCTTGGCTTGAGCTTCTTTAAGATTCGTGGGAAATAAGCCCAAAGGTGCGTGCTCGTTTTCCTGGTTCTTTGGGTTTTGATGGCATTCGGTGGTGCCGGAGCAATCAGCTTTGCGCTTGATTGCAATTAACCCTGAGATTGATACAGGGAAGAACCAACCAAGCAACGTAAAGTGATTGTGTGTGATGAAGTTGGAAAGCGAGAATGGAATTAGCAACAAAAGACTTTTTCCTCCCAAGTTCTCTCTCTGTCGGCGAAAGGGGGAGAGAGCGGTCCTAATGAGGAGCAACTAAGTTCTTTGGGCTCTTGCTGGTGTCGGCAGTTTGAATAAATTGAGCGAAGAAGGGGGAGGAAAAAATGCGTTTTTTTTTTTTTGTTTTTTGAGGATAGATCGCGTTCCCTTTTTGAGAGGCGAGCTGGCATGTAATGGTGTAAATCTTAATCACGTGACTAACGGTCTCCGGCGTGCTAATACCCGGCATATACAGTTTAAGCCGAGGGACATTCGTTAAGGAGGCAGAAATTTACGCTTCTGGAAAGACAAAAAGACGGAGAGTAATATCCTGGGGTAACTGGCAGAGCATTTAACGGTTCAGCGAGCTTTCCAAGCTCGACACTCCCAAAGCCTGACGCTTTATGAAAGTCAGTTTCTTTTCCGTCTTTTTTCTTTCGTTTCCTTGCTAGAATGACTTCATTTGGGCGCAAAGTAGAAGCCGTGATTTTTAAAGAAAGGAAATAGTGTACCTGGATTCCGTTGAGGTACCAACGAATGACTGCTGACGGTCGCGATCCATCAGCTGTGCAGTTGAACATGGCCACGTCTGTACGCTGCAACGTGGTGAAAGATCCAGCAATTTGCGGTTTTCTCCTTGCAGGAATAACGACACTCATCATTCCATCCCCACGTACCTTTTCACAAAATAATGTATTATTGTGTGTGAAATGGGCTTGGAATTAGGACTGAAGAGGACTTACCGAAGAGAAACTCGGTTTTTCAGCGCTGGCTTCGCAGCGGTAAACACCCGAAGCTCCCATGCTAACCGGTCGCAAGACCACGTGTTGGTGGTTGGATTTGCTCCTCTGTTGGTGGAAAAGGAAAGGCAACAATGAAAACGAGAGAGCCAACGTGACTTTCCAGATTCTGGGAAAGTACTTTTATTTATTAGACATACTGTCAGCAGCGGTCTCTATTAATACGATTTCAAGTTGGAATGAAAAGAAGTTGGGCAATATGCGGTGTTTTATATAATAGTACCCCGTTTATTTTGTTTTGTTTTCGTGTGGGAGACGTCCTGATTTTATGGAATAAGCAAGTAGCACAGAGCGTATTATGAAAGGTTTATGAGCAGGACCCCAGAGAGGCTTTTCTGCGGATCTGAAGCCAGAAAATAAGCCGAGACGGCTCCGCAAGACAGGAAGGAGACCGTAAACATAAAGTTTGATGTGAACACTGAACTGACTGGGAAGGATGGGCGAGTCCCAACCCCCAACGTATAAAACCTGTTGAATAAGGACTGCTCAAACTAGCAATACCCCCGAGATTTATTCAAAGGAAAGGAAAATACTTGTGATGAACGCAGGGATTTAAAGCATTTGTTCAGAGATTGAGCAGCGTGGAAAAACGCGCTTTACAGCCTCGACTTGTACGTAATGTATGTTGTATGCCAAACGCTAAACGGCTTAATTGGGCAAAGTGATTATACGTTGCACAATCGTAGGTTTGAACCAGCTTCTGCTAGCGTAAACTGACAGCCAGGGGCCAACGAAGGTTTTAGTATTTAAAAGATGTAGGACTATTAAAAGCTCCTGTTTTAAGAAGCCTAATTCTGTTGCAAGCAAAAAACGGCTCCGGAAAAGGGAAGACTTTCGAGCGTGTTTATAGTCGTAAAGAACAAAGAGGCGTGTCGTTTGCCGGGTTTAGTCTTCGCTGAAGGTTCTTTTTAGGATTCCTGGATGTCTTTTTATGTGTGGGTACTTGCCAAAAAATTAACACATAATATGAATACAGCCACAGTTTAGAATCTGTATAAGGATGGAGGCGTGGCTCGGTCTAATTTTTCATAGTATTAGAAAAGCTCTTCTAGGTTTGGCGGATTTCCTTTTTTCTCCCGCTTGTGTTGTTTGACTGATAGTTTTCATTTCATGGCACGTCGCCCTGTGCTAGCTGTCTGCGCTTCATCAGACTTTATATTGCAGATTAAGACCTCGGTGATTGCGGTGGAGACGTTCTACGTCCTACGTTCGCGCCCCTTTCCGCCCCCTGGTAGCTATGAACGTCAACCTACTGCGGAACAATCAATCAGTGCAGTAATCCGGTTATAAAGTTCTCCGTTAAGTGAGCAGTGAGGACTTGTCTCTTCGCTTTTGAAGATTATTTCCGAATTCTTGGTTTCTATTCTGCAACTGGAAGAACGTCTTGTTTAACTCAGCCCAGCCAACTTTTGTATTGGTCTCCACTTGCAATCTTTTAGCTTTTAGGCGGGGAGGGACGCTGTCTTGATACCTCTGCTAGACAAATTTGGTTTAGTGACGTTTAGCGAGGGCCCGGATTGCGAGGAGAGCAGAAAGGCAAGTTTGGGGCCGGGATTAAACGAGAACTTCGCAGGCAGACATGTGACGCTGACAATTAGTGGATCAAGCGTGCATGTGACATGCTTACTTCTTGATGAGGGGAGTGTGCTGTTGTAGAACACGGTGACTTGAAAAGAAAGAGAAACCCTGCTTGATTGAGGGACCGGATAGTCACCCAGATTCTAACCCTGTATCCATGTTTAAATATACTTATTCCTTCTCTCTCACGGAAAACGCACAAGGGGAACGTTCTCAAATAGTTTGACAGAGCTTTGAGTGAGCAAAGGATTTGCCAATTTAGCTCGTAACCATTCCCGAAACGTTTCTGACTAAAGAGATTTGAAAGACGAACGGTACTGCCTTTTGGGTGGGAGGTTATGTTTTAACGCCTTTAGTCCGAGACAAAATCGATCCTTATCTCCTATTCAACAAGGCGACTGTAGTGGAACTTTCGGTAACAATTGTGGGAATGTTTGGCCAAAAGGAAAAAAAAAATGGAAAAAAGCTAGCGTATACGGAAAGAGTATAGCGCTTTTTTTATTCCCCTTGAGCAGCTTCAGTGCAATGCAAGCAAAAAGAATTGGTATTATTTTTTTATTTATTTCTTTAAAAAAACGAGGGGGGTATTAGGGTAGAAGAAAGGCTGGCTTTATATGAGGTGGGCAATGGCTGGCCTGGCGTGACAACGTCCCGTCTCAAGAAATGTCTTCGTGTCCCTCGTAAACCCGCACCTATACTTGGATGGTTTGGGTGTGCGTGTTCCTGCTCGCACCCGTACCAAGAAAACGTTGTTCGGCGTCGGAAACATGTATCGAGTACATACACAGCAGGTCCCGGGTCTCAAAGAAAAGGTTGCTTGTTGTAGATCACACAAGGTACATGCACGAAACCCCAAAAATGTGTCTTTCTTTCCTTTTGTTTCAGCACTGTCCTCTGTCACCCTCTATCTGTCGGCTGATTTACACCAAATTTGGCTTAAACAAACCTTGAAGTAGCCTGGCTTCAGTATGTTACAAAAGCGAAGTAACAAACAATGGCAAAGTGGGACTTACATCGACTTGGATTCCATCGACATGGTACGTGGTGATTGGTGGCATCCCACGTGGCATATACCGGAAGAATTCCTCGTTGTCCTTGTACCATTTGATGGAGTACAATTGCTCGCCTTCTAAATCCACGTTGCAACCCAAGCTGGCGCTATTTCCTTCGTGGACCACAATGGGGACGGCTACTTCTACCAATCGAATACCCCACGAAACTGCAAAGAAGCATAGAGAATCATGAACCCGTTTTTGCCTTAAGTATCAAGTCTTGGCAAATTATGCATTGTGATGTGATGGCGTGCTCGTGTTATTCAGGACTATAATTTCCGTCCCCAAAAGCCCTCACTTTCGGTGCTGTTTAATGTGTTGTCTTGGGTCCTGTTTGTACGAAAAATTACATGGCAATTATTAAAAAGTACACGTTTCTAGGCCTGGGGTTTACCGGGTGTTCATTTGCACCGCAGCTCAACTGACTGCCGGTATTTCCCCAGTAATTCTAGATGTATTCCTTTCATTTTGCATAGTCTACGAACCGTTGAAAGTCATATCTAAGGGATCGCTTTAGGGATTCACTTTTATGTGTCGTCCACGTGGATAACGGTTGGTATACGTCATTCTTCATAAAGTGATCATAAGCCAGTGGTTTTATTACAGAGCTCATTTTTTGCCGTCAAGCTGTATAGCCCAAGAAAGGGAAGGAACTGGCGCTTTTACGAACCCTAGTAGGACAGTTTCTCCTCCACTTTTCGCAGCAGTAAAAAAATAAAAAAGAACAAAAAGTTTCCTAGTGGAAAGAAAAGTAGCTTGGGGAAATTAGCAAAATTACGTGGAGCGATAGAGTATAGGATAACTGCCACTGGCCTAAAACAAAAAGTCGATCGAATTGCGTTTCGGTGGCTTTTGTTCTCCAACACCTGGGTCCTAAAACAACAGAGAAACAACACAGCAAAAGGCGCATTCTTGTGTCGTACCCGTGAACTTTCCCCAGGGGACTCATCTTTCTCGTGAAAGACACAGCAAGCATCCGGTGAGCTAGAGAAAATCAAGCCAATAGATCAGAATTTAGGGGGCAAACATAAGAAAAAGACAAAATGGAATAAAAGAGAGAAGAAGAGTGTTTGTGTACATAGAGGGGACCGTGGGTCAAAATTTGTGTTCTTCCCATTTCGGGTCCCCGAGCTTTTGGAAAACGCAAACATGTGTCATATTCAGCTCTAGGGGATAGGATATTAACGCCCATGATTCTTTTCAAGGCTTTTGTTGTTGCCTTTTTCCGGATGTTCTTCCCAAATGCTCTGGATGGAAAGCGTAGCTTTATTTAATTACACGAGTAGCCATAGCAATGAGAGAGTTTTCGCTCTTTCTCCCTGGCGGGCTTTAGCACGGTAAATAAAAAAAAATGCAAAACGAGAAAACATTTGGTTGCAAGACTTACCTTGATAGGTGAGGGAAACGGAGACGAAGAAGAGAAGTTGTGAGAGCATGGCAGACTCCATTAGGAGATGTTTTAGCTCACAGACCATCCGTACGGGCAAAATATGCGCATTTTTCGGAAGAAATTGCGCCAGTTGGTTCAACTTCTGTTTCCAAATCCTGAAAAAGAAAAAGAGAGATACCCTTTCTTTAATAAGTTTGTTAGCATTCGACTATTCGTTTGATATCCCGTCCAAAATAAGAGCTTTATTGGGAGGTGGCGTCTCTTTAGCCTGCTTGCAAATGGCGGCCAAAGTACAGAAATGAACACCAGGTGTACCGATCGAAATTTTTGGCTGCTAACCGCGATTCGTCGTGCTTACTTGGACTTGATATCACTTCACTTAGTCTTTTTATTGGATAGAACCTAGTTACTGATGGAGCTGGTCCAAAAGTGATAAACCATGCAGAAAAACATAAAGTTGAAAAAACCGTTGCGAAAGACAATTTCAAAGGGCATTACCCTCACCCCCTCTTGTGTTAAAATGTTGTATTTGTAGTGTGTGTGAGAGAGAGGAAAAGGCTCGAATTAACGCTGCTTAACAAGAGACGTTTGATACGTTTAGGCACATTTGGTATATAGACTCAGCATTGTGTTAAAGCAAAGATGCCCGGATTCTTTCTTTCTTCCGAGACCTGAGACATCTTAGGAATTTGTTATACGAGTCACAAGCACTCCATAAAAGTCTCCCTTTGTGAGGCAAGAACACTTTCTTCGTGCCGCAAGTCAGCGCCTTGACAAACTGGACCGAAACTAACTGTGTGTGTAGGTAAAAAAAAACGCTTCCTTTTCTTACCTGACGACACTTAACTCCTTCTCGAGTTCCGTAGTTGAAGAGGTCTAATGCCCTTGTGCGACTGTTGTCTGTCTGTATGTCTTTGTGGGAGTATGTGGGGAGAAGCAAAAAGGAAAGGAAGCGTGGAGTCTTTGTTGAATTAAAGGTATTGTAGCGTGTCTGGTCTCCACTTTTCGTTTTTCAGTAACTGGAACCAGAAGGGCAGCTTCATTATGGAGTCTGTTTTCCATTAAGAGTCCCATAAACTGGAGCAGCCATAGCAGTAACCGTGTTATAGCTATGTGCTTGCACTTGTTGGCGAATATACTACATTAAGGCCCAAGGGAAACTTTGTGTTTAAACCCTCCCTTTTTGGAGTCTAGATCCTTCGTCTGTGTGCTGAGAGACTCTGAATTCATCATTTGGGACGATTCGAACCTTTGTCGCGCAAAAGTCAATCGGGAAGTCGCGCAACAGATAAAGACAAACACACACAAACACGTGCAGTTCAGCGCGGTCAGAATGTTACCACGGGTAGAAGTTAAAAGGTCAGCAGCCAACATGAGTTTGCTGGGGACTTGTAATTCGGACCGGTACTGGACGCTGCTATATTCGTCGACCCTTATGGTCCTTCCCGCGACCGCTTTTATTTGGGGAGGTTATCAAGTCCTGCATATGGCCTTTAGATATGCAAAATCCCTAGTGGGTACTGTACTTTTGAGGACAGCTATAGTGTTCCCATTGTCTCACGTGTTGAGTAGCATCGTTTCTTGAAAAGCGGCGCCCGATAGACGGAAATGAGAAAGGTGGAAAGGTCTTTTCAATGAATGCCATGAATGCAAATGAAGTTAGGGTCGGTTTACATCAGCTTGGTTGTTCACAGCGCCAGGGAATCCTGCCTGCAACGCTGCAAGCCCAAATGCATCAGTCAAATGAGTTTTGGCTTTTCCCAAAGGTTCATTAAGACGTAGCCGCACCCAAAAGCCACATGTAGTTTATGGATTTTCCAAAAACGAAAACGGGTTGGGCGTTATAGAAAAATCTGAACAATAATTCGTGTCTTTCCCTCGTTTTCAGACCATCTATTATATAGCCCATAGCCAGCAAAAGGAATACAAAAAGGAAAAAGAAGATTCAGATGCATCGTTATAAGGACTCTTATCCACATTTGTAAGATTCTCTCAGATGCTTTATCATTCATTAAACAGTTTTGACTCCTTCGAAGACTTGATAGGCTATTGTTCAGACTTTCCCCTGAA
Source organism: Lepidurus arcticus (assembly GCA_003724045.1). Taxonomy (NCBI): domain Eukaryota; kingdom Metazoa; phylum Arthropoda; class Branchiopoda; order Notostraca; family Triopsidae; genus Lepidurus; species Lepidurus arcticus. Next base: position 274,222 of record RJJA01000005.1, on the reverse strand, counting down.
GTATATAGCTTCAACCAAAGACGTTCGTTCCGTACAACAAAACAGCCACACAAAATTGCGTAGTCATAGCTATCGCGGATGGTACAAAGTAGGCATTAATGGAAATCTCCTTGTTCAACTATTGCCGTTCTTTCCTTTTTTTTGTTCTTAGGATGGAAAATCCTCGCGTTTAACAGTTCACCAAGTGGGAAAACGCAGTAAAAGTGGAAAAGAAAGGACAAGCCAAGTTGCAGACGGCTCGGGAGGACAAGTGAGGACAATTTATGCACAGATTCTACGCAGGCCATCATGGCAGAAGACTTTCATTGTTGCCAAGCCTGCGACTCACTAACCTTCATGTCCAAGACCAACAGAACATCGAGACTTTAATGGAGCTCCTAAATAGCCTGGAAATCTGACATTCGTATTGCGAAAAAAATAGAGAAAAAGAGGGAAAAAAGTCAGATTTGCCAACTTTTTTTGCAATAACGGAGTGTCTCCTACGTACGTTTAAAGAATCTCGATCTCGAATTTGCAGGGAACATTGCGGAATGGAAATATGCGGCTCAGACAGGATTTGACAGAGCAAAGTTTTCTTCGTAGTATAAAAAAAGAGACGGTATAAAATACCCTGTTTTTTTCATTAAACGAAGCACGGCACGCTTTCACGCAGGAAATTACAAGGTAGGTAAAAAAAGCTGTCAGATTAAAAACGGTATAAATGTGACAGAAAAAAGCTCAATTTTATTTTTGTGGCTGTTTGTCATCATGTGTAGACTTAAAAAAGAAAACCGTTTTTATTTTTTATTTTTCAGGTGCTCTGGCGGATTTTTTCCCGGGCTCTAAGCAGCAATCGTGTCACGTATATGGAATGCTGAATTCGGAATGTTGATGTTCGTGGTTTGGCTCAAAAGCATTTGTGGAAGAGTTAGAAGGGGAAAGGGGGGCTCGCTTTAGGATTGACTGACTTTTGGACACCGAAAGATGCTAGATCGATCTCGGGACGCCTATACAGAAGAAACGTGCTTTTGCCAATACTAATTGGTACCTGCTAACGTGTATAGAAGATAACATTTATAATGGAAGAGCTACACGGGGAAAACGAGAGAAATATAAGAACGTGCGGCGGGGCCTGTAGTAGTTGTTTTTTTCTCCGGGATAGATACACCCTTTTGCGTGTTTCCTTCTGCGTACTAGTACGGCACCACGGCTCCGTCGAACAAACTGCAGCCCCACATGGAGGAAATATAGTGTAACGGAGGAGCGAACAAAGTTGAGGAATCAGCATTAGACTTGTCATGTGCTCTGAATAGAGAATAAGGCTAACTGTGTTCCTTGCTCGGCGATCGCTTCGTCTCATTTCGGAATTCAAGAGAAGCCTTAATGTTAAACTAATTACGAGAGAAACAAAGCAATGTTTAACGGTGCTTGGCATTTTTTATTTAATTTTTTTGCCCAGTTAAGTTCCCTTAACTTGCCCCAAGTTCTAAGTTGCTGTTCTGTTTCTCATGTCTTCGTGTAAAAAGAGCTGTCAGGAGTTAAAAGTCTTTGTATGCAAATCGTTGGCAAGAACCGATCAGCCCCCAGTCTTTGTATGCAAATCGTTGGCTTGATGTCTCATTCCCGTATACTCGGTTCGTTTCGCTCTTCCGTCCACTTGTTAGCTGGCTCGTTTGAGAAGGGCTTAATTTGCCTTTAAGTTGACAAACTATGTCAGGCTTTCAGCATGTTTAAGGAGCTTATAGTGGCGTCCTTAGCGGAGCAAGAAGCGAGAACGGATACCTTGCACGAATTTCAGCCTTAGGTGAGTAAAGCTTTTTCTCATACACACGCAAACCATCGCCAGCCAAGTGAAAGATTTAACAATAGAACTTTGCGTTGTTATGCCACAGTTCGGCACACTATAAATGTATACACACACAACGTAAGTTCAGTTCAGAATGTTTCAGTTCGACTATTCACCTGCGAAACGGGATACAATCAAATCACTTTTTGTTTTGCTCAACACATTAGTCATTCATAAGCAATCTTGTGTTGTGGTCAGAAGCTACTGGCCCGGAAAGCGAAAAGTCTCAGGCTCTGCACCTCGAGCCGAGCAGCAAATCTAACAAGCAAGCCAATCGATGTCAATCTCATTTTTCTTTCTCCCCTGCTCACACTGTGGCTTTCGGTGCTTTTACCGATTGCATGACCACCTTTTGTTTCTACAGAGATTCTATATTTTCCGAGTGCTAAACCTGCTAACCCCGTATACATCTGCAGAGGCAAATGTAAAGGAAATTGTGCTTACCTTTTTAGTTGTAATTTAGGTGAAAAATCCTAGGACCATGTCTAAAACTTCAATCAGCGTCTATTTGCTGCGATCAACAATTGATATTGTCACTTGCTATTTTTTCCTTTTTTTGCACTTTTCGGCCGGTAGGGTCCGTTATAACTACGAAGCGGAAACCCAGGCCGAGAGGTTATAGTGTTCTTCAAGCACTCGTGGCAAAAGCACTCGCCGGCAAAAGAGTACAACTTTGGGGGCAATTAAAGTAACTCCGCGGAGCGTGTTCGAGCGCGGAAGTTCGAAAGGCAACTGGCTCTACACCAAGTCGTTGCTTGACTGAAGTAACAGGCTGTCCCACCTTGGGAGGACGAGCGTCCAGGGCGTCGTCGGAACGTTCCGACGTCAAAGCCACACATGGGCCCACGTGTGGAAGCTCCACGGCAACGACAACGACCCACCTTCCTTACTCCCGAAGACTACGTAAAGTCTGGGAGGTTTATTTTATTTAACATCCCTAAAAGTCAAAGCTGCTTTGGCATTAGACGCTTACGGATCAGGATGAGCAGAATTGTGTTCAACGCTACGGGTTCCTTCGAATCTGTTAATAAAATTATATTATAACTCCTCGGGTAGAAAACATTGCTTGGTTAAGGTTAAAACTTTTAGGGGAATTAGGCTTCGCCTTTTGAAATAAGTTGCTCCATGTTACCAAGGAGTTGCTATGACTCATGGGCTCCCCACGGTTCGAAGCGGAAAAAGTTCGCCTGGCATATAGAGCTGCAGGGTAATATTGCAAGTTAGTTATACAGGTCTCGGAAGTGCGATTGGATTTCCACAAAGGTAATTGAGTGCCTACATTTTCAAAACCCATAGTTGTACATCTTTATGGGTAACTTATATGTTTCAGGTTGCATTATGCACTGGGAAACATAACGTCAGGCCGTATGGGAGTTTTGATGGACGCTGTCCATTTGCGAGAGCATGACAGGCCGTCGTTTGCGTTTGCAGCGACTCTTCCACTGGAATAGAAAGAAGAGTAAAAAAGAGAGACAGGAAGGGAAAGTGCTCTCAATATCGGAAGCATACTAGATAAATACTTCTTTTCATGAATAAAGTGGGTGTATGTGTATCACCAAGAGTGTATTGGAGGAGGATTGTATGAGGGGTACACATTTCTGCAGCATACGTATAGCCAGCCTTTAGTTAGACTCTCTGTTGGTCCGTATAAACCCGGGAGACCATATAAAATAGATTGCGCTCCGCAAATCGACGTACGAAACGATCCGAATCCATTTCATTTTTTCCAGATCATACACGAACACAATACACAGTCAAAACACTCCACTCTCAGCCATGCCATTTTTGGTTGGACACACGAATTTTTATTCCCAAATAAGGCTAATATCTGATTGTATGGATACGCCTTGTGCTCTTGTTATCTTATATATAGGGTCTTCGGTGTAGGAATATAATAAGAGACCGGAGGTTAGGAAACATATCGAGTAACTCGTTGTCTGTAAAAGATTGTATTTCATTTATTGTGCTTATAAAAGGCAGGCTAGGCTATCTGGGCCTACAACTAGAACCAGAAGTCCTTTGTTCCGTGGCCCAATTGGCACAAAGAAGATAGATATACCATGGGGACGATTAAGACTTCGGGGGGTTCCCACCTTGATGCTATAGATTTTTGCTTCTTGCCCCTAACGAATATTAATGCGCCATCTGGTGAAGAGGCGCCGTATAGCCTACATCACCTTCAAACGATGTTTTCAATCTCCGCCTAAGCGGAGGTATAAGCTACGCATTTCTGCGTAGTACAATCTCAATATTTGTTTTTTGCTTTTGCGTATTCTTCGGTGGGTTATGGCCTTTGACAAGAAAAAAGGGCAGGGGGAAAATACATGTAACTTGTGTGTTATTTCCCCTCGTCCCTTCAACTTATAAAATGTTGATCTAGCTTTGGTGGAGTGCCGCGGTGCTAGTATTTACCTTCTTCCTTTGCCGCTGTGCTTCACCAACACTGAGTAAACTATTTTTTTTCTGGATTACATCTTCAAGCTTATACCCTTGTTTTGTGCTTCCTTTTTGCCCAGTATAGGTCCATCTGATGTAATAACCGAAAGGACGCGAAAATTAATGGGAGAGCCTTCTGTCAGGGGTGTGTGGTGTGTGATTTATAGAGTCGGTTAATGTTGGTAGCGTGACCCGTCTTGGTGCCGTACATATATACTCTCCTACAGTAAACTAAGCAGGAGTATACAACTCAAGCAAAAGCTTTATCTTGGGTAAAAGGTGCCAGAGCGATATATGTGAAAATCCTAATGATCCTAAAGGTACTGGTAATGGTAATGCCTCTGAGTTGGTCATCAACACGTTGCGGGAAATGACTCATTTTCTCCAGCGCACCGTAGTATACGTACGTGTTGCAATATATAAGACCAGCCAAAAGTCCATATCTGAGGCTAATACATGTGTGCCCGAAATGATTAGAGGACCTACTTAATTTGCACTAGTGAACGATGATGGCGGCCGTATGGGGGATCAGAAGCTTACGCGAGGGGTATTTTCTGTCATTCGTGTGCACAGGTTGTCGTTAGAGGACGGTAAATGCTGTGTGCCATGCCGTGCTTGGTTTTTTCCGGCGTCTAGTGTTGACTATTTTGCTTTAGCCCGCTGCAAAAGGAACAGTTATGTCATAAACCAGCTAATTTATTGACTCATTTTTGTTAACAGCATTGCTGTGTTAGCTTTGCCCGAGGGCTTAAACTTTCCTTATAGATTTCTGTTGCCCTTTATGGAATGTTTACTCACCTTACATAAAAATTTAATGATCAGTGTTTTCCTGTAAACTCTCATCACTAACTTCCCTGTCGCTTCTTTTATCGCGATATGCCCTTTCCAAGCTTTTCGTGCAAAAAGAAAGAAAATAACTTTCAAAAATGCGCGCCGAGTTTGCAATCGATTAATCCAGATGTTAGGTGAAACCAACTCCGAATCGATTGCTGGAAAGTTTGTTTATAAGGAGTAGGACTGGGCAGTCTATTTACACTGCCGGTGAAGCTTTCGCAGGTGAAAAGCAGCGAGATTTACAAAGGTAGACACGTTGAGTTGGAGTGCATTAACATATACAATTGCTTATATTAGGTTCTTGTACACTGGTAGCATTAAACTATATAATGGAAGACACTTGGCATTCGCCTCCCAATGCGAGTGGTTCGAATTTAAGAGGAGGGCGATCATTCAGACAACGTGGAGCAGCAGGTGGACGCGGCAATCGACAGCAACCATTTCACAATGAAAGGTCTAATAATCCAAGACCTTACGTTAACGACGAACTGCCGTTTGCAGAGTATCATGGGCCAGATCCAAGATTTCAAGGAAGACCATCCCCTGTAAACTGCCCAACTCCAAATCCTCCATACCAGAACATAAACTATGAAGGAAGACAGGACAGTCGGAGTGTTGTTCAAGAAAATCCATACCAGGAATTTTATCAAGAGAATCACGCAAATTCCCATATGGAGCAGGAGCCCGGCAGTTGTGGGTGGGGCAAACGTGGCAAAAGAGGTGGTGTACGAAGCAAGAAACATGACGGATATAGTAACCCACGTGGTCAACAGGATGCTAATCGTGGAAGAGGCAGGCGGGAACAGTTTCGAAGGCAAGCAACCCCTGAACCTCAGATGGAGGACCAGCATTACCCAGACCGTGGCGGAGATGGAAGTTATGACGAGCAGGGAAACCGTCACTATGGGAGAGGAAGAGGTTCCGAGTTCAACAACAGTGGCCGTGGAAGAGGCTCTGAAATAGAGCAAAGGGACCATCAATTCGGCAACCGTGGAAGAGAAGAAGAACCGATAGATATGATACCTGATAGATATGAAGAGCCGCGATTTGCAAGCCGTGGGCGTGGAGAAGGTTTTGGCGCCGAGGAACACGAGCAACCACGGTTTGCCAGCAGGGGTAGAGGACGAGGTTACGGCTCCGAAGTCCGTGAGCAACCAAGGTTTGGCAATCGTGCTCAAGGGCGAAATTTGGAGCAGGAGCACTTCAATGAAGGTCAAGGTTATAACGAACAAGAACAATTCAATGACGATCGAGATTATGAAGACGAAGAACAGTTCGTCGAGAATCGAAGTGAAGTTCGAAATTTCTACTCCGATGATCATAGTCATCTGCAGTATCCTAATCAGGAAAGAGGCAGGGACGTGGAAGAACGCAACCATCAGTTTTCAAGCAGTAGAAGTCAGGCGAGTAGCAGGAGTTTTGAGGAGCAAGATTACCAACTCCAGCCCCGTGGTAACCGTGGTAGAGGCAAAGGGCCAAAGCCAGAGAGTTATAGTAATGAACATTTCTCCATACGTGGGCGGGGCAAAGGGGTAAATCGAGCCAAGCGTTCTCGGGGGACAGGAAGAGGGGTACCTAGGGGTAGAGGTGGTAACCAGCAGCGCTCTGTGCAGAGAACGGAGGATCAATTTGTATATGAAGATGATTTCGAATCACAACCATTGCCTTACGACACGAATTCCGCGCCCTTAGATCAACCCCAACCCCACGTTCCAAATCCACCTCAGCGATGCCCGTTGTTATCCACCCCAAATGAAAAGGGGAGTAACGAGAGAGTATTGCCCGTTCCCATTCCTTCAGTCCCGCTTCAACCGGTAGCTCCTGAACAATTCATCAATCATGATAGGATGTTTGCAGACGATTCTTATGCTTCCAACTTTGAAGCCGCTCCAACCACGCATTCTATCCCGGGTTTGGGCGGTCTTGTGGTAAATGCAGATAAGGATTTCCAAAAGGTAAGCTTCTTTTTAGGATCTCTTATTCCGTTTGGCTATCATGTATGCAAGTCTCATTATTTTCACAATTGTTCCAGAAGTTAAGCTCTTCGGCTGAGTATGTTCAACATGATCCACAGCTTAATTCACACACTGCGTTCTTTATTATTATTTTTTTTTATTTTTTATACGAGCACTTTTTATTATTAATTGAATATAAAGCATGTTTGAGTAAGCCTACGTGTTTTCTCCTTATCATGAATAGGAAAACGCCCAATCTGCATTAAAATCCGCTCAAGCTGCCCAGGATTCCACCAGAGATTTTAATACTGTGCGTCGCTTGTTGGACGGCTTCGACTCCGAAGACGATGAGCCACCCACAAGCTTCAGCAGCCAGCAAACCCCTGATCAACCACCTCTTTCCAAGAATACAAGTACTCCAGTCCCTAGTTTTAATCAACGGAGGTATTTCGAGCCATCTCCAGCGCCTCCAGCAAATCCTTCACCCCAAAAGCCCTTTTTGGAAGAAGGACGACCCTCGGAATCCATTAACCGCGCTCTTAGTAACTTGTCGCAGGTGAACGAAAGCTCTTTCGCATCGGTTTTCAACATTCTGGCGCGACAAACTCAGCCCAAATCAGCTCAGGCGCTTCCAGCTCTACCGCATCCCAGTTTTTCTGCCGAGCGAGAGTCTCCAAGAGACGTCGACCTGCGAAAAGGTCAATTGCTCCCGGTTTCAGTTGCAGAGGACAACTTTTTCAGCCTCCTTCCCGAGAAAGGTCACTTGAGTGACATCCTGGCCACTATGATGGAACAAGAGCATGGGTCCAGTGTAGATGGCCGGGATGTACCAACTTCAATGACAGACGTCCCTGGTATTCGCCACTTGGAGCACCGGCGAGTCGATTCCATTCAGAATCGAACAAGAGATAGCGATATGCGCGACGCGAGACCACCGGATACTTTCTTGGAACGCGTGGACATTGATCAAAGAGATCAACAGTTAATCGGGAGAAAAGAGCGAAAGGCAGAATTTGTAGGGTTGAGGCAGCGTCCAGCTTCACCATTCAGCAGGAGCCGAGAGAGATCACCCCTCCCACGCGAAACCCTCAACCCTTCACCCCGAAGTTGGGAACACGACGACGACCGGGTAAGGAGCGCGGCCAGTCAACGAAGTCTGTCGCCGCTTTCTTTAAAGGAGCGGGAGCAACGATCGAATGGATCTGCCGGGCGTTTTGGTGCAGATTCACGACAAGATTTGTTCCGTTTACCGTCCATTCGATCTCACTCGCCATTATCTCCTACTATCCAGCAAAGACGGTCTAGATCACCTGGTTTTCAACCTGGTGGACGGCAGCCGTCACCTTCTCGCCGTAATCGCAGTATATCACCGGCTCGTAAGCGATCTCCCGTTCAGCGGAAGCGCAGCCGCGAACGGCCTTCGAAGCGACCAAGATCGCACTGGTCGCGCTCGCCTGAAAGGGATCGCAATGTGTGGGGAAGACAAGTGTCGCCCACGCGTCCTAGAAATCCTCGCTCACGTTCACCTCCCGTACATAGTAACCGCATGCTGTCCCGTAGTCCACCTCTGCGGCGCTCTGTTTCCCCAAGACCAAGGAGGAATGAGAGGACGGAAAGGGATGAACATCGGTCCAGGAGTCCAGGACGGCGAAGGGACGCCACCCATGAGCACCACGAGCAGGAACGACAGGCCGTCCATCAACGAATCAAGATGTATAGTGTACAGGATTTGACGCCAGTGGCGCTGACGCCAAATAACAACAAATTCAAATCTCCAGAGCGTATTATAACAGAAAATCTTCAAGTAATTTTGTGTTAAATGAATTTAAACTTTTTATTATTATTATATGTAATAAGAATAAGAATAATTGTAATCATTGTTGTTTTTTGTTTGTTTTTTAAGAATTACTCTTTTCCTCCGCCGCCTGTACCTGTTGCTGTTGAACCGTATGGTATGCCAATCCAACCCGTCTCGAATTCAATCGTAATAAGTAGGATGGAAGTCCGTAGTATTCCGGTGTTAACGAAAAGCATGCCGGTGAAGAGCACAAAAGTTGGCGTGCAGGGGCGCCCCAATTTGTGTGTAATTGACACCTCGGGAACTCAGGAATTTGTCCCAACAGTTACCCCCGTAGCTGAGGTTAGCCAGGAGGAGGAAAAGAAGAAACGGTTACAAGGTAAGGAGTTGAAAGTAATAAGGAACATTGCAGTAATTGTTGGTTAAAGAGATGCAAGAAAGGAAGAAGATTCGTGCCCAGACTCAGAGAAGTGACTATGCGGCAAAGCAGCAGAAGCTGATGCAAGAATTACTACGACTGCAAGGCCAAAACGCTGAATTAACCATGAAGCAGATGAAAGTTTACGGGGAAAAGGATGTGAGCCGGTTAGCTATACTAATTGTGGAAAACGCCAAGTTACAGGTATGACTGATATTCCAGTTTTTCTGGCATTGTATTATTAAATTGTTGTTATTTGGAAAATAGAGCGAGTTAACCAAGCAAATGAAGACTATTGGAGACGTGGTAAAGAAGCTTGATAAGTTCCTGGAAAACAAAGACCAACCGTCATTGTTGGCTGTCAAAGTAGGGTGCAGACATTTAGAAAAAATGTCTTAAGTTGGATTTTTTGAATTTTTTGGTCGATAGAATTGTACGTTTTTTGATCCCCAAAACCACTGGTGTCAGGCTTGCGAGGAGTTTTTTAGCGATATGCAGAAATATTTGGAACATTTTCAATTCACTAGCCATAAAAACAATGCAAAAACGGTAAATAATTAAATTTGCTTTTAAGAAGAACGCGCAAGTTAATTTCATTTGGGATAGGACAAGTCGGCTCCTGATAATACACATCCTTGGTGTAAAACTACTGGCCGGGCTGATAGTGCAACACCAGAAAGCGCTTCCGCAACGACAAAAAAGCTGCCCCTGAAAGGTATTTTACGTGTGCAAAATAAGATCTGTAAATTTAAAAAAATCATGTAGGTGTGCAATTTCTAACACCTGTTGAAGGTACTTATTGCAAGTTATGCGAAGAGTTTATGGGTGACGTACATTGTGCACTACGTCATGTAAACAGCGCCAAACATCACGAAGCATATTTGGTAAACATATCAGTTAAATTTTTAAGATTTTTGTTAAGTTGTTGTCTTAATTTTTACTAGGAATTTGTAACGAATAACCCAGAATGGGAATGCAATTGGGTAGAAGCTCGACAAAAGGCGTTTAAAGAGTATATTGTGGTGCAAAAGTCAAAAATGGAGCAAAAAGTGAGAGAAGAGGCAGACCGCAAGAAGAAACTTGACGAAGAACGAAGGAAGAATCATGAGAGTTTCGTAAAGCGCGAAGAAAGTCAGCGAAGCAACGTGAGAGAATTAGACGATGGCAATCAAGCTACCAGCGAGAAAGATGGCAGCAAGCACTGTGAAATCCGGGTTAATGTGCGCAACGTAAGAAACTCGCTATCCGAAGACTCTTCATCATCCTATGGTAAGCTAGATGAAACTAAGGATCCCCTTCAACAAACCCTAGAAGTGTGCAAGAGCTTCCAAGAACGAAGGCCGCATAGTGTTCGCAATGCTAGCTCCACAAGCAGCAGAACTGTTGTCAAATCCAACGACAAAGAACGCAATAATCCGCAAAGTGAAGTTGAGAAAATGTTGGACAAAAAGCGTACGATTACCCCACTCTAAACCTAACATTAATCTCAACCTGAAATCAGTTTAGGAGCTACTTCGAGCAGCTCTTGGTACACATTCACTGCTACAAAAGTTGCTCTCTAGATTTAGTGTTATGACATTACTTTCCTTGCCTATGTTTATCTGAAAGAATGTAGTCGTGTTCCAGAAATTGACTCCATTTTGTATAAATCGTAAATCGCAAACACGCATTTTTTTTGCAGAAATATCGGATATGATAAACGGTTATTAAACATTTGTCATTTATCCCGTTGCGTTATATTGAATACGATCTATTAGTTCTCTGTTTCTGCTGCAAAGCACGATATTGATCCACCAGTAATACGGATATAATCTAAAAGGCCTGTAAAATCTACGGTCTTTCTAGTATCAAATTCATATAGTGTGAATCCATCAAAATCAAAATCCATCACTGGAAAATTAGTTCCATTCATGTCTATAAACTCTCCGTTAGCAGCAAGCTAAACTCTCCGTAACAGCACAGGATTAGTATTGGTCGCAACTTGCTTAACTTCCCAGTAGTCATAGGCAACCTCTTTGTTAGATCAATAGAACAATCACACGAGAAAGATGTTACGTTGAGTGTGGAAAGCCACCCATACTTAAGGTGAATTTATACAAATCAGGTACCAAAAACATAATTATTAATCAATTAGTTTGACGAAATTCATGGCTTCGCATCGCGACCTAGAGGCCGGAAGCAAAGTATCCGCCTCGGTAGCTAATGAACCTGTGGCCGGAACTGCACAACATCGCGAAGAACTTGAATTAGCTGCTGCCGCGGCTGCCGAATTAACTCGTCTGAAAAGACAACTCCGCCAAGCTCAACTTGATTTGCAGAGTTGGAAACGGATAGATCAACAGGAACTAGAACGTCAACGAAGAGATTTGAATCGTCTGGACGATGACCGCAAAACCTTGCAAGCCAAAATCCAAGCCTTTAGAAATGCTCAAAAAGAACCGCCTGGATTACGATCGTTACTTGATAAGTTTTTAAAAGCCAAAACGAGGTTAAAAGAAACCCGCGGGGACCGTGATAAAATGCAGCAAACCTTACAGGAAGTAGAAACCCGGCACTATAAATTTCGAATCCAAAGCAGTCCAGCTAAAGAAAATTCAGTTAACCACGAGCTACGCCAACGTCAACGTATTGCTGAGAATCGCTTGGACCAGATCACCACACAATACAACAAAATGCTTGTGCGAAATAACGCCATACGGAAAGATTTGGATGAACTTATGCGAGACAGGGATAATTTCACCATTAGTCTGAACGAACTTCAAGAGACTCGTAACCGCGCACGCCAAGCTGTCGACAGACTTTATGAAGACGCTACAGCCACTTTTTTGGAGCGTGAAGAATGTCGAGCCAAGCTGAAACTACTGCAAGATCGCCTAGAAGCCACGAGGATGCAAGGACAACGAGAATTACGAGAATACAAACGTTTACTGAGTCATGATGAAAAACTAGGACGGTTTTTGGAGATTAAGAATCAACCTCGATCTACGAGTTTGGTTAAACCGTCTGCACCCATTGAGGAAGAACCTTCGACGATGGAAAAATATAATTTTGAACAATACCAAGAATGGCAGATTGTTTTGAAACGAGAAATGAATGAAGTAGATCTGCGAACCTTGGCTGAGCAGTACGTCAAACAAATTGAAGAAAGCTTTTTGCTTTACAGTATGCTCAACCAGAAAGCTAAAGAGGTAGAAATCTTAGAGAAAGAAATCCGAGAATGGAAACAAGACGGCGCCACGAAACTTACAGATTCTCATCGAACGGAGGAAAGTGAAAATAAGAGTCAATTACCGGAATGCGAGGAAGCGAGCGAAGTCACTCATGAACACGACTTGGAACAGGAAGAAAGCATCGAGCCTTTGCCTTTACAACTAGTGCAACGACACCGTCGGCCTCGATCATTCAGCTATCCACATTCGGAAGCCGACCATTCTCTCGTGAAATTGCGCGACACGCTGCAAATTGCTTCTCTGAAGCAAATAGATCCGTCCAATATCCAGCAAGTCTGTCGGTTAGTTCAAAGTATGCTGGATATGACAGGCTGCTCTCCTGATATGTTTACTTTTGCAAACGGAGAAATTCCCTACGTCCAACAAGGGACGCAATTGCGAGTCGCAGTTGACCTGCTTTATAACCGAATTTCCGACCTACTCAAGGTTCTCCGTTACATTTCAAGAAAGTCTAATCTAGAAGGAAGCATTCCGCCCACGCCTCGATCTCTAACTTCCTCCATGTCCCCGTCCCATCAATCCCGCAGCGTGACGTCCAGCAAATTGATCCGGAAAAAGCAACTGTCAACGCTGTCGGTCGGATCCATGCAATCCAGCACTAGCAGTTATCCTGTCCGTCGAAGGCCAAGAATGCGACTTAGCGCTAGATTGCTGGAGAGACCGCTGAGCCGCAGTGAGCTCGAGCAGCAATTACAAGGATCCCTCCAAATCTCTGATACGAGCACTGGCGACGTCGCCAACAATTCGAATCCTCCTTCAGCACGTCTTGCTTTGAGTAGTCACTCCTCTCAAGTGTCCACTTGATTCGAGAATAAAACAAGACACATACATCTAAGTTCTCTGATATAAAATGTACGCTGTATTTCAATGCTTTGATGTTTTCAATTGTTGTTTAAGGTGGCCATAAGCAATTCAATACGGTTTAAGAAGTTCTTTCCTTCCATTTTCTCCCAGCGCACTTGCTCGAAGGGCGCACTTACATTCTCCCACTTGGAATCGCGTAACACGTCATCCATCACGAAATCAGAACGAGGATATTTGGCCACATAAACTTTAGGCTGAGGAGCTTGGGGGCCACATCTCACCGCCAGTACCCTTAAGTATAAGAAGTATGTCAAGTCATTTCCAACATTCCAACCGTTCAAACGCTTTACCTTGTACCACTAGGCGATGCTAATAAACAAGACGATGCGTTCCCCAGAGGTTCTACTGCACCCAAGCCTACGCTATTTGAATTGGCTAAAACCTGCCAACTCAAAAAGCGTGCCAACATTTGAACTGTTCCAAGTTGATGCTGAGATATCTGGAACGATAGTTAGTAATCCGTAACATTTGTAAAATAATTAGTTCAAAATTGGATTTTACCTGGCACAAAATGAGATCTCTCAACTCCTGTGGCTCATACGACATGTGCAACACTCGTCCGTCACGAGAAACACATTTGAGTTTCTTGTGCCCCACATGGAGAGTTAAAGCTGTCCGTAAGAGCGTGTCATAACCATGAGTCATAATAATGATCTTGACACAAGACAGTGTGGGGGAGTTAAGGGCATTCCAGTGCGAAATTATCAAAGGATCTCGGATTTCTCTGGCAATAGAGTCAATAACGAAAGCTGTTCGCAATCTTAGCACTACGTGCTGACCTTGCTCAATGATTTGTTCCAGGACGGTTTCACTAAGATTGTAAAGGGTCCACCTTTGTCACCTTTGTTCGTTTTTAATTGCAATTTTTATTGTCTTACGATTTACTCATTTGAAGTAGATCATGTCGATCAGCCGCCTGAGGTCCAGCCATACGTCTCCTTTTGCTTGGGCCCAACGGGGCAGAGCTGGGATGCGGAGCTGGGTAACCCAAGTTATGCAAATGCACCTGACGAAGCAGCTGATGCAGGGAATGTTCCAGAATATGATTATGGTCTAACTTAGAGCTGGGTGGAGCTGCAGGTGATGGTTTCCTCTCATTAGAAGTGCTGTGAACCAGGCCAATCATCATCTGAATTCCAGGAAACAACTAGAAATGGGAAAAAGATTTAGAAATGGAAATGGAAAGTACAAGAGTAGATTAACTTTACTGAAGCTGTGATTTGCTGGCCAACAACCATGTGCGGTATCGCAGCTGATGCCTGAACAGCTTCTCGTGCTAAATGCGCAAACAATTCTTTGCAAAATAACACATTCTGCGCCGCTTCCAATTTTCGCTGCCAAGGCAGATCCGAGTTAGGGTTTGAAGGTGACAATGAAGCTGCTAACTGGCTCAATTGGGTGGAGCAAAGAATATCTTGGTCTAGATTAGCTTAATCTTAGTTTTATACAAAACAATGTATTCGAAAGTGCAATACCCTTTTGAATCGTAACTTGGATAAAGGCGGTGCCGTCCAGTTCGCTAGGAATAGTGACTTTTAGGGCAGATTGTGCAACAGGCTGAGAAATAGTGCCTGACGGGGACGTCGGGGCACTGGCAGTCGTTCCAGTAATAGTGTCTTCTGCTTTTGATACCTCAAATACACCCGACTGCAAGAAGCGCGAACCGGCTAACAAAATTTACTTGAATAAGTTTGGACTTTGTTTGAGATCAGGAATAATCCACACACCTGAGCGATAGCTTAAGTCTCCTAAGATGGTATTGCCAACTTTTTTCAAGCGCCAGCTTTGTCTTAACCGTAACAATTCAGAGTGAAAATCCTGAACGCCTTTATTCTTTGCCATTTCATTCTGTGAAGATTTCAGTCTTTCAGCTCCGTTTGACAAAACGGCAGCAGCGGCAGATAATCCCTACAAAACATACAGGTTTAATAAAGCCAAAGTAAGATGCTTAGTACAGTTACTCTTTTCTTGGCTAGTAGCTGAACTAGACCTTTCGATTCAGGTGATTCTTGCTGTACTGGATCTAACACCATATAGCGCTTTTCCTTCGCAATTGCAAGTACATCAGCCAAGACACACATTTCTGTTAGGGCCAACCTGAAGGCAGACAAATTGTGGTAGCTGAACTGCAGTTCGTATCTTGTAAATAAATTACCTCAACTTAGTTCTGACAGAATCCCAAGGCCAACTGGATTGCTGAAAAGCTGGCTTTTTAGCGTCTTCGTCGTCTTCATCTTTCTCAAATACCGAACCAAATTCTACTGTGTCGGTACCTTCATCAAATTTGCTCCAGTCAATCTTATGAGCAAGTTTAGTCAAGTTTTCCGACAAGGACAAGGGCCTACAAAAACAGCAACGTTTATCGTTAAGATACGAATTATTTGAATAACTAGAAGCTACTGTACAGTTGATAAATTTCTTGTCCATCATAGGTGATTTCTTGTATTAAATTTTCGGCTGGAGCTTCTACGCTCACAGTAACTGCACTGCTAAATCCAATATCTTCCATGATCAATTTTTCTCGGTTATCCTGACGAGTAAACAAAGCTTAATGCTAAAGGCACCGCATTCCGCTCTGTGCCCAGCAGCGCATAAACTTCGAACAAGTTAGCCGTGTTCCAATTGGTCGGGACTGTCGATTTTTAGTTGGACAAGTCCCTGTATGGACATGCCCTCTTTTTTCCTTCATTGTTTTTTTCTTTTCAGCTGGTGTATTTCTCTAGTTTTTTTTATTTGTTTAGTTTCCCTGTATTACTAAAGGTTGTGATGCGTGTCCAATAGTTTACTTTCTCATTTTATTTTCAAAACCTGGTTCGTTTTTAATTTTCAAAAGCAATCCTCTTCAACTGTTTCACTGCAGCCATCTATTGACACGAAGCTACCGTTCCTGTTCACGCCTTCGGACATCCATTTGCCCAGCTTATTGGACAGTTAGACCGTCTTGTTAATTAAACCATGGAGTTAATTAAACTTATAACTCCATACAATTGCGAGGTATGTATTTTATGAGTTTATCAGTAAAAAAAGTGCATTTAAATTTAGCATTTCTTTTTATATACAGGCTTTGGCTTAAGCCTATTGCTATGTATTTATGTATTATTATTTATAGTACGTATTTATATTTTTGTGTTTAAAATGGACACTAAAAATGAAGCGACTTTACTGATCTCAGTTGAAACGATGAAAATGCACATACATATACCAACGTAGCTTTAATGTTCCCAGTTGCTCCTGCTCAATCCCAATCAAGATCCGCGTTTTTGTAGCCAATGAAAACTTAAACTAGCAATAGTTAACTGTTATGGAAGAGCCGCGGCTCTTGGCTCGCGAGCCCTTAAACTTGAATTGGTAGTTAAAATAAAACAATACCAGAACTAAAAAACAATATCTAGACATTTTTGGCTTCTTTTTCGCCCTTGTTAATAGTTCCCCTGTGAATGTTTCCAAGTTAATCAGCTTTAATCTCCTTCATATTGCAGTTTCGTGATATCTTCTTTCTTTATTTCTCGTTTTCCATAATCATAATAAAATATTGACTCGTCTTTTCTAAAAATACCCAAATTTAAAGCATCGATTTACGAATTTTTTATATTTTTCTTATAACTATTCTTAATTCCCCAAAAACTTGGCATTCGTCATGTCTAGTCCCGTTGGTTAAAACCATAAAAGCACTCGTGTAAGCTCCTTCAAAAGTTTTCTGTTATAAAATCGTGAAATTAGCATATCCAAGGAAAACGAGTATGAACACCAAAACGAGTCCGGACAAGTTCTGGCGAACGAATTCATGAGTTTTTGTTTTGTTTTTCCAGTAGCCAGCACTGAACGGAAGTGAAGCCGGAAGCAGCGTTGTATCCCAGTTGCTTCCAAGCAAGCAATCAGTGTGGACGTGCTTCTTTCAGTGATGTTAAATAAGCTAGTAGTGAAGCTGTCTAACATATAGTGTGTTAAACCTTACCAATCGGGTTAGTGTTATCTTCGAAACCCCGGAATCAACTCAAGTGCGCGTTTAAAGTGTTACCTGTGGTGTTTGGTAAAAGGCTGGTCAGGCCTACGCCAGCTCCGTGGCTCCTTTTCGAACTGGGAAAGCTTTTTCAGGGCTTTTCTCCATAAGGAATAATGTTGTATCAAGGGGGCCCCCTTGAAAAATCGTCGAACTTGAGAGCCTCGCCCCTTCCCCTGGTCGGTTTCCTATCCCCGATATTCTTGCTCGTAATCCCGAAGCTACAGGGAAAGGAAGCCATTTAATATTTCGACGAAATAAAGTGCCTTGACCGGGTTTCGAACCTGCGACCTTCCGATCACAAGACTTGCGTCTTATCCACTTGGTCATACGCTTATATATGAAGGGTGTTGAAACTTCTATAAATCCAACATATGAAGTAAGCTGGTTTACGTGTATGTTTATAGTGTTCCATCTATTGTTCGATTTAGAAAAATTAAATCCTTCTAAAAGGTCCCTTCAAAAATCGATAAAAATTCAGAGCCTCGCCCCTTTCCGTTCCCAACTCTTCTACCCGGTATAGGAACCTTGCCGGGAACATAAGGTGCAGAGAAAGGAAGCCATTTACTATTTCGTTTATTTTTACGAAATAAAATGCCTCGGCCAGGTTCCGAACTGGGGTCCTTTCGCCACCCAGTCTTGCGCCTTATCGATTCGGTCATACGCTTATAAGTGTTGAAACAGCTATAAATACAAAGGATCTGGTGTAAAGTGTACTCTTTAGGTAGTGAAACATATTTTGTTCGCTTTATAAAAATACGATTGGAATGACTTTTGACAAATGACTTATATCACGTATAGAATTCTCCAGAATTTTGCATAATCATATTGTGTTTCTTTGAATGCCTTTCCAAACATACCAACATACCAAACACGTCCTTTTCAAATTTTTCTGTACGAGTCAAAATTATTTAAAATAATTACAAAACTTGGTTTGTTCTGTAACACATCTATGACAATAATAAAACGGACGCAAGGCATTTTCTATCTTTGGAAGTGAATTATTGCTCGCCGCTCTGCTGTATACAAAGATAGCATTGCGGGTTCAAAATTAGAATATGAAACCTCAAGTTCTAACGTTTCCAGATTACACACAATTAGTTTTAATGGTTTATTGTCCCCGGAGGGAGTGGGCCGATCCCGGAGGTACTGCAATACCGGGCCAACCCGCGGCGGAGGTGGAGCAAGCCCCAGCACTCCGCCAGTTTCCAAAAATCAGTTTAATATACTGGATTCCACATGGGAATCGTATCAGATATTAAGCTGATAAGAACAGATACTACACTTTGATCTTAGCCAAAAGGCCGAGAAGCGATACCTTAGTTAAATTTTGGTCAAGGTAAAATAGTAGAGCTTAAATTATAAGTAACTTATTACAAAGAATAGACGAAGTTCATAGAAAACAATTGGAATTCGCACCGAGATCCCGGAAACCTATAAAAACACATAGAGCAGTTTCTTATACACATTACTGTTAAGTAATCCACGTTTTATACACTCTTTACTACTTAAATTACTCGATATTCCCCTACTTTTATTTCGCCGGCATTATGGGCGGGAGCAGCCTTTATTTAGGATTCGTTCAACAACATATGTTCTATTGTTGTATTAAATAATGTTGTATCAAGGGTCCCCTTGAAAAATCGTCAAAAATTGAGAGCCTCGCCCCTTCCCCTGTTCCCAGCTGGGTTTCCAATTCCCAATATTCGAGCTCGTGATGCCGAAGCTTCACAATATCGGATATGGGTATAGGAACATTGCCGGGAAGGCATAACATACAGAGAAAGGTAGCCATTTAATATTTCGTTTTTTTACGAAATAAATTGACTCGCCAGGGTTTCGAACCTGCCACTACCCAATCTCAGGGCCTCCGTCTTATCCACTCGGCCATACACTTACTTATTGAAGGCGTTGAAACTTCTACAAATACAAATATGAATGGAACTGTCTAATGCAGGGTTTCTTAACCGGTGATCCACGGACCCTTTGGTGGTCCGTCGAAAATTTTAGGGGTCCGTGCGAAGTACGGGAAATATAGGAAGGGGGTCCGTGGGGTTTTTTAGGTCGACCGTGGGGGTTTTTAGGGGGGTCCGCATGGAAAAAAGGTTAAGAAACACTGGTCTAATGGTATACTTTCTCATTTTCTTTTCAAAACATGATTCGTATGAGTTTACAGGTTTGTTGGTGTTTTTTAATTTTCAAAAGCAATTCTCTTCAACTGTTTCACTGCAGCCTTCTATTGACAAGAAGCTTCCGTTTCTGTTCCCGCCTTCGGACATCCACGCCCAGCTTATTCGACAGTTAGACCTGTCTTGTATTTACCGTGCCTGCGACTTAAAATAAATGAAAATAAAATATCTCCTCTTTATCTGATCGCATTATTTTATGAGCTTAGTCATAGTCAGGGGCGTCGCGAGGGGGTTTCCATGGGGGGGGGGGGGTGGAGACCTTAGTTTTACCGACTGTAGTTGACGATTTTACCGACTGCATGATACAATCGGTAACATCGCCAACTATTGTGGGGTGTACCCCCCCCCCCTCGCGACGCCCCTGGTCATAGTATATACTGGCTCTGACCTGCTTTCTCGTGCTATTTTTTCTCCTCCGTTACTAATTAACAAGCGATTATACTGCGCCTCTAATTTGGTTAATATGTGTCTCATCCTGATATCTTACTTTGCTGACATCATGTACTGTACTTGCGTCATCAAAGAGTAAAAAAGATTCGCAAAAAAATGCTTTCCCAGCGAAAACGCTACTCCTGTAAAGGGTTCTATATATGGTACGAGCTGTGTTTATAAATGGCATGACATGATTTAACCCCGAAAGGGAAGAAATATTCCGATTCCTATTGGCTTACAATAAACGGTTCGCTTGGACTACTAGTAAAAACAAGTCAAGAAAAATACCACGTGGAAAACGGTTGGAGGGAAGCAAACGTATTTTTTTTTCACTTAGCCAACACACGAAACACGCGCGAGTTTCTTCTCGTAACAAACTAGTCACGTTAGAGCAGCTGTAGGGTGACTATCAAACTATATACCCATCTATTTTTCAAAAAAATCGACAACATCCCCAACAAAAATAAATAAATACAGTAGTTACGTCTCTGAAAAGTGGTCGTTCATACAATGGCTCCAGAAGCAAAAGAAACATGTTGTCTCGTATGTCAGTTCTCCGAAATGAACAGTAAGTTTCGTAGAATAGAAAAAAAAAATAACAGAAAACATTTACCTCCAATTTCCAAATGACATTTTTTTAACAGTTTCTGTGGGATTCGTCTATGAAGTCGACATAAGTGAAGATGAGGAAGAGGAAGAAGAGCCGGAAACTGAAGCCGAAATTGATGAAGAAATTGAGCCAGATCTGCCAAATGGTATGAAGGAAAGCAAGATCGCTGGGGTTGACGAACAAGATACGCAAAAGGAACTAGCACTGCAAATTCCTATTAGTGGCAATGAACAGCTTGTCAGTAATCCCCACGATTTGGAGTCAAGAGTATAATTAGGTAACTGCTTAGATTTTTAGAAATGAAGAACTATTTTACAGATGCGCGCTCTGGAAGCTATTGTGGAGACTTTAAAGTTGGAGTTAGACGAACTACGGGAAGCGCTTCTGGTGGCCTTTAAGATCAAGTTGCTTTCACATGCACTTGATTCGCTACTTTGAATTGTTCCTGATTTTGAATACCGAGCTCAACTTCAAGTCTCTCAATCTTTATAGCCACTTACGTTCACACTAAGATTTTGAAGTCCCATTTCTGCTTTCTTCTGTAATTATATGCCTCGAATGGAATAAACCAGATTTTAAGTCATCTAGATATTGCTTAAAAAAATATCTAATTTTGCTCTTACAACCACGAATGTATTCTCCCTCTATAAAATGATGTTTCCTTGGCAGAATTCTGCTCAAAACTTGAATTCCTTGTACTTTTTCGCTGGTTTGTTGCTATCATGAGGTACCGGCTTCTTCCTCTTGCCCTAGAAACATACAAATCCATTAACGACATTCCGGAGGACAAAAGTATAAGAAAACATACCTTATTTTTCGAAACATGGGGCGCAATCAAATCGCTAACATCTTCTTTAGATATATGTCCTTGGTCTTTGAGGGTCTGTTCGTAGCGCGCGGCTAACGCTTCCGAATCCAACTCCAACTCTGATGGATCCAGCGCCACATCTACGCCCGCATTCTTGGTATTGGTCACGGAGATATCGTAGACATGCGTAGATCCCATCATGGCCGCGCCCACCTTCTCCACCCGTTTCTCAGGAATGACAGTGTAGAGAGAAGGCATTTCGCCCATTTCCATTTCCGCTTCGATTTTCTTCTTACGCAGCTCAATCATATCCGGAGTTTCCATGCCTGCAGGTACTGACGTGGTACCAGACGCGGCAGGTGTAATGAGTCCTTCTGCAGGCGTTGCCATTCCAGAAGTATCTTCCGGTGCTGCAGCAGATTCTTCTTCGCTTTCCTCTTCTTCCTCTTCCTCTTCTTCGGATTCTAACTCTCCCCACAACGTACGATCCACTTCTTCTTCAGGAAGGTTAGCCTAAGGGAAACGAATCATTAAAAAAATTGACAAAAATACGAGCTTTTATCGAGTCACTTACATATTGATCGTTGCTATAATAACCAAAGACGTCTCCATAAAGAGGGCGACCTGTTTCGTCGACAGGAGGTTTACCCCATCCACCTGCATGATAACCAAAGGAGCAACTGTCGGGAATCGGAGCATTCAAGCCAGGAATCTTCAAATTGGGGTACGAAGGTGGCGGGCCGTAACGCTGCATTGCGATGAGCCAAGGAGGGGGAATTTTGTGGGCATTAGGTCCTGTGGGCATGCCTAATGCTGTTCGCAACTCTTCCGAGAGCTCACCAGGCTTTTTCTCCTTAAGACGGGTCTCGAATTCCTTGCCTTCGTAGTACAAATCGCCATGGATGGTCATTTTGGGTTTGGTTTGCCATTTGAAGAAAGCATCGTGCAGTTTTTGGTAGTCGATATCGATTTTGCCCATTTTAGGTCGAATTCGCTCACGCATCTTGGCTTTCAGGGACTTGGCGTCTTCCTTTTCTTGCACTGCTCCACGCATTTCCTGAATGCCCGTCTTCTTGATGAAGTGAGGAAGCTCAAAAGGAGGCTTTTCGAAACCACGTTTGCCTTGCAGGTACTACAAACAGACGCGATTAAGACCTGAGTGCTCAAATTGCGAACTCATTAACTTACTTTGCGTTTTGCACACCAATGTCTCGGTACAGGGACCGTATTACGAGTGGACTTTAAGATTACCAACAAAGTTGGGTCTCTAGCTGTAACATCGTGCATTTCTACAACATCTGGTCTCGCGACTACTTGCTTCAATTCCGCCACACTTAGACGTGTAAGTAGTTTCAGCTTACGCTTGGAAAGCTTGGGTTTATCGTCATCTTCTTTCTGAGAGCATGATTTAATAATTTAATAACTGCAAATTAGGGAAAAAATAGTACCTTTTTCTCAGACATATCTTCTTCGTCTTCGCCACCAAACTTGGGAACTTTCCTCGTTTTGATGGCTTCCTCTTGACGCTTTTTCTTTTCCAACTCCAGCTCTTCTTCTGTTTTGACACTCAGGTCAGCTATCTTAAAGGCTTGGAATACTCGTGCAAACTGTTTATAAAAGGGATCTTTTTCATCCATTGCGATCTTTTCTTCAACGTACCTATGTAATAATTATTAGATTTATTCCGGGTATTGTAAGAGTGCGGTACTTACTCAATTTCAGCTTCCACGGCGTTTTCCTTTTCGCTATCCTGCCTCTCTTCAACAGCTTTATCTTCCGCCTTTTGATTTTCATCGTGGCGGCGCCTGGACTTCTTTTTCTTCTTCTTCTTCTTTTGGTTGGGTTTCCTTTTCTCGGTAGTTGCCGGAACAGGTTCGTCAATATCAGGCTCTTCTTCAAAAACTAGGCAAGAAAAATGCTTTAACACGGCCAATAGATCTATTATATCACAAGTCTTACTTCCAGGAAGCTCCTCTAAAACGGTTTTGGGATGCTGGACTGGCTCGGGAGGTATATACGATACAGCGGAAGGAAGATTATCATACTGGGATGTGTCGACATCATTAACGTAGTCGTTCTAGAAAAAAATAAAGGTAAAATATTAAGCAAATATATAAACAATTCCATCAAAACTCACCGACAAAAACTCATCTCCGTCAGGATACGATTCTTCGGGTTCAGCGTCAGCTTCACCAGGTACTGGAGGAGCGTTATAGGCTCTCACTTGTCCTTGTTGATGCTGATACATGTTTTGTTGCTGAGCATGCGGATCTTCATAGTACTGATAGATGTTATTGGGATCATGTCCGTAATTATCCTATTAATTAAACTTATTTTAGATGAAAAACAATTTTAATATATGCCTTACCATAGTGAAATGCGGAAGTTTCAATTAGGAAGTAATATAAATACAGCTTAAGCGACACGACAACGAAAACGACGCTTTCCAAACAAGTAGGCGACCCTTATTGCAGGCACACCTATATGGGCGGGACCACTTTGGAAGCCATCATGAAAAGGGGTGGAACTTACACCTAAGCGCTCCATTTGAATTAAAACCGTTTTATTCCGCATTCAAATATATTCTTATTTTAACGAAAATATGCAGAGCTTCAATAAGCTGAATAATAATTTTCTTTGTATTGTCTAATCAACAACTTGCTGAGCATCTTGTACATCCACTGCAACTTTATTCCAGCTTTTACTTTCACCCACTACTTCACTGCTGACGGCCTGCATATAGCCATTCTCGTCCGCACTTCTTACAAGCGGGCAGAGAAACCCTGCTTCTACACCCAAAATATATTCGCAAGGTGCAGGCTCCATGAGATATAAAGACACAGAATTGAAGGTGGCTGCGTTAGGCAAACTGGTACCCAGATTACTCTGCGAAGTTTCTTTGCATTTGAGTTTTACTTCAACTCGCCTTGGCCCATCAACCAAATCGCAATGACTACCGTCGCTATACATGTGTGAGACGTGCTTTCTCTCTGATAAAGGCTTGGGTCTTTTCGACGGATTTTTCTCCAACCAAGCCAGGTGCTTTTCTTGGTTAAAGTAACCAAGATGAAGAACCGTTCGACTCCCATCTTTTTCTTCGTGATACTGTTCTATCCTTTTCCCGTAACAGAATTCATACTTCCACCAACCAGTCCCCTAAAATACCTCTCATCAGCACCAGCGAGAAAAAAGAAAAGAAAAAGGAATATTACCCCATGTAAACAATACTCGCCGCGTAGAAACTCGTCAATCATATTCGAGTCAAAGACGGGTTGCGGCGGTTGCAGTTTTGCTTTGTTAATTTCGGTTATTATATCTGCCTTGGCCAACTTTTCGATATTTGCAGAACCCTTGTCAGAGGTGGATTTGGTGTCTGCCGTAGTGTAAAATGTTTGGGAAATCTTGTCCCCACCAACTGAATCTACTTGACGAATCTCTACCTTTACTCCTGCTTCAGACAGTCCCAATGCATCCTTAAAAAAATAAAGAAAAAAACTTAAAAAAAAAAAAAAAAATGAGAAGGTTTTTGAAAGTTACCAAAAAGGCTTGCTGTCTGAGCATTGAACTGTCAGTTTCCATGTTCATCAAAGCTACGGGCTTCTTGCCGGCACCATCCATGGGAACGCAAGTTACCTCATGTTCGTCTGATTCTTTTACCCTAAATGTATCCAAGTTAATAAAACAGCAACGTACGCATACACATCAGTACTTGTAGTCGGGATGTTGGCATAAATACGGAGTAAGGACGAGAACTTCATACTCGCATGAAGAAACTTCTTCCAGACTGATCATCTCGTGCTTTCCAGCGGGGTAGCACACGTAATTGACGCGTGTTAAGCGTGGTTTACCGGTTAGATCGCAAACGGTGCCATCGTCCATAGTAATCATAAAGTACGGCAAACTCAAGCCTTCGACTTTCTTTGTTGGAACTTCGGTAGACTTCGAGCTAGTCTGCTGAGCTGACGACTCCGCGTCTATTCCGAAACTGTACATAAGTTTCGTAGTTCTGCGTTAATGACACTATTTACCCAAAGCCTCAAACTTTGATTTGTCCCATTTGCCCAAAAAGTATTCTTGGACTTTGCCTTTCTTCCCGTCACGTTCTTCGTGGTACTGGCGGAGAAACCGACCATGACACAACTCATACGTCCAATAACTTTCAAGTTTGTACGAGCAAGACATTTGCTCAAATAGCTTCTGCAACAATTTCAATGGGGTTGGGCCATCGTAAGCAACTGTATCTTCCTAAATGAAAAAAAAAATTACGACTAATAAATTTTTATAAAATGTAATTTACGGCATACCGTCTTTTTATCTTCTATTACGGGCAGGTAACATTTGTACCGCTCTTTGTTGGTTGTGGTCATAACTAAAGCTTCAGGTTTATGGATGATGTCCTAAAAATCTCACACTGTAACAACAAAACGCAGACATAAAGGAATTAACTACCTGTAACTTGTCTTCAAACATGTTTTCCCATGCGATTTGGTAAATGACGGTGTCGTCAAACATCCTTGGTAAGCCTACACTATCGCCGAGTGCAAAACCAAACAAGGCGGCCAAAGCAAATGTATAGATGCCATACATTTTCGGATTTTGCTGGTGGAGATTGAGATAATGAGAATGATTAATTAAAAACGAAGCTGTATACGCATTTCTCGTAGAAGATATAGTTTCTATATTATTGCAATGGACGGTCAAACCTAATAAATACAGGTAATAATATTGAAGATCGAAATACAGTTCACGACGGTTTTCTTACACTTGTAAAACCGGCGACAATTTTTTAATCCATACTCGAACTTCGATTAATACTGCCGAATGACGTTCCAACAACACACCAACCTGTTCTGACGTCATGAACGCGAATGAGAAACTATTCTCGCTTTGTACGTTGCTACCTAGGAGGACTACACATTTGCTTGGTTTTCGTCAACTTCCTTCGTCGAAGAAAGGTCATCGAGCTTGTTACGCACTTCTACCCGTACTAACCAACACAAAAATGGTAAGCCTCCCTATTGATTCTAAAAGCATTAATTATGTACAGACTGATGCCGTAGTGTTTTGTAACTGACACGTCGATAATTTCTGAATTTAGCGTTAATTTTAACCCTATATCAAGGAATGTATATTTAAGCCCTTCATAAAGGTCAGTAGAACGCCGGTGAAAACCGGTTGTCAATGAGGCTTGTTTCTATGCTTATCCCGTCTGCTGTTTTCCGAATAATTTGTAAAAACAAGCGTCATAGTTTGCACCATGCTCTCATTAAATATGTATTTTTTTAAACAAATTTTTACGTTTTAGGCCGAACCTATTCGCGTCGTCGTAACCGGAGCTGCCGGACAAATTGCCTATTCCCTGCTCTATCAATTAGCCAAAGGCGATATTTTTGGACTCAATCAATCCTTGGCCCTTCATTTGCTTGATATCGAGCCTATGATGGGAGTCCTGCAAGGAGTTGTCATGGAATTGCAGGATTGTGCCCTTCCCCTGCTCACGGGTACGAATTTACAACTCTTCCGCGCGGACGCAGACTTTGTATACAGTTTCTTTTCAAATCTACAGAAGTCATTCCTACATCTGATCCCATGGTAGCCTTCAAGGATGTCGATGCCGCTTTCTTGGTGGGCTCCATGCCCCGCAAAGAAGGCATGGAACGCAAAGATTTGCTGGCCGCCAACGTAAAGATCTTCAAAGTCCAAGGACAGGCTTTAGATCAGGTCGCCAAAAAGACAGTCAAAATTTTAGTCGTCGGCAACCCTGCCAATACCAACGCACTCATCTGCTCCAAGTACGCGCCATCCATCCCGGCCGAAAACTTCACCGCCATGACGCGATTGGACCAGAACCGCGCTCAAGCTCAAGTACGTCTCCGTACATTTTCGCTCTCTGCCAAATGTTAGTCAAATCTGTACTTTTTTCTATTAGATTGCAGCCCGTGCTGGAGTTGGCGCCCAGAACGTCAAGCGAGTAATCATCTGGGGCAACCATTCCTCTACCCAGTTCCCTGACGCCAAGCAAGCCGTAGTCACTAAAGATGGCAAAGATATCGCAGCTTATGACGCAATCCAAGACGAGGCCTGGTTGCAAGGCGAATTTGTGACGGTAAAATTCAAACTGTCTTATATACAAAAAGCCTTCAAGTTAACATCTGTGCCCTTAAGATTGTGCAAAAGCGTGGTGCTGCTGTCATCGCAGCTCGTAAGCTCTCCTCGGCAATGTCGGCCGCCAAAGCTGCTGCTGACCACATGCGCGACTGGTGGCAAGGAACCGCTGAAGGACAGTGGGTTTCTATGGGCGTGCTCTCTGACGGTTCTTATGGGGCCCCAGTCGGAGTAGTCTTTTCTTTCCCAGTCACCGTTGCAAACGAGAAATGGTCCATCGTACAAGTATGCGTACATTTTAATCTTAAATCAATCCAGATTAAAACACGTGCAACATCTGTTTTCAGGGATTGGAGCTGGGAGATTTTGCCCGTGAGAAGCTCGCTATTACAGGCAAAGAACTCGAAGAGGAACGTCAAGAAGCTTTAGCTGTTTGCCAAGATTGACTGGAAGGTCCGAAAGCTAGGTTATAGAGTCTCGTTCAGGTTTTTAACAAAAATCAAGTGTAGTAGAAGTGTAGGAAAAATCAAACATGACCTTCATTTCTG
The DNA here is from genome assembly GCA_003724045.1 of Lepidurus arcticus. NCBI lineage: Eukaryota > Metazoa > Arthropoda > Branchiopoda > Notostraca > Triopsidae > Lepidurus > Lepidurus arcticus. The sequence continues at coordinate 246,170 of RJJA01000005.1, read as the reverse complement.
TGTTCTGTTAACCATAGTTGTATGCATGTTCTGTACTATATTCTAGGCTCACAAATAAAACTTCAAACAATCAAACAAAAGCTCAGTTGTTACTTAGTTAAGCAGCGACTGGCGTTAAAACAGCACTTCAATCTGTTAGTAAGTTAAATACAGGCTTGGGTTGAGTAATGCGCAAAACCGAGTATTTTGTATCATTATCGCGCGGTTTTTCGGGAAACGTAGTCCAATGCCGCGCAAAGTAAACGCTTCTCACAGCGTCGTAACTGAACCACGGCTCGGCGACAAGGCGCTAGATCGCTGTCCAGCATTTTATCATCCTCCTAGGAAAAAAATAAACTGGCTAACGGGAGGAAAAACTAATATATTTTTTACCTCGAGCGTTGTCGGATAGCTACGCAAAAGAACTTGGCATCTTATCTGAAGAAATTTCCATCCTTGCTCTTCCACAACTGTATCGACTGCACACTCTTCGTAGGTTAGGTCGGAAGATCGATCTGAATCGAGCCAATGTTTAAGCAAGTCTACAACAGGAGAAATCGAACATGAATAATCGAAAAGGGTCTACTTTCGAGCTACTTTACCTTCCCTCATACAAAGGATTCTAAGGAACGCTAAAAGTCGGCCATCCACTGGTTGACTTCCTGCATGGAGAGCGAAGATCCCAGGTGATGGTGTTGATGAACTACCTGTAGCGATTCCTCCCGGTATCCCTAACTTGCTCAACAAGGCAGAGCGCTGGGAACTTAGGGGATCACTTCTATTCACACCCAGCTTGAGAGCATAGCCGTCATGCGGGTTACGAGGATCCACAAAACCGTTGTGGATTAATTGGTCTGCACAAGTACGTGGCCCATAGAAGATAAACACTTGCTCGCCCGCTTTAAAGCTCTGGAACGCTACGCAATGCGCCGTTTCATCCGCCACGGAATAATCGGTTGATAACTAGAGAAAGCAACCCATGAAATGTCATTAAATTACTATATAGGTCCGGCAATTTAACTATACAACATACTCTGCCGTCGGTGTGGTTGCAAAAATCCCATAATGGGATCAACGCATTCATCATGAGTGCATTTTCGGACGACGGGATCAAATTCTGTCGCGTCATTATGGTGGAAACAGCCCACCTGGAACAAGAGAAAGAAACAGAGATAAGTAGAGAAAATTGGTTACTAGCAGGTACAAAACTCTCTATTTCCGTAGCCACGAAACTGTAACACGCAAGTGACTTGGAATAGCTGGCCTATGGCCTGCGTAGGGGAGTACTTTCTCCGAAACTTTCAACGGATGACAATTCTTGGATGAAAAACGAGGGCAAAAGCTAAAGGCTCTACACCAGCCTGTGCAACAAGCCAGAAACATACCAACAATCTTGAAGATTGCTTTTTTTTCGAAACAAACAACGGGAGGAGAAACTTCTCCGCGGTTAGCAGTCCTTGGAAAAACCTCAGTGACCACTGAAATCGAGTAAACCAACATTGCCATTGATAATCCGTTCAACTCTCACCGTCATGAACAGCTCAAGGTGGTAAAGCAACCGCTCGTAATTATGCGCAGCTAGACCTAACTGTTTTATTTCAACCGGGGAAAACAACAAACTTTCCTTGGTAACGCGATACCGAAGAATCCAATCAGGCAATTACAATAACTTAACCACATCATTTTCCGGCATTTCACTTTCTCTCGTAATACGCGAATTATCGCTTCTCGTCAAGTGGCAACACGCCTCGTAAACAACGATCAGCCAAGCTGAACACAGCGAATGTTACTGAAAAAAAGTGAAAGAGAGACAAATAACGGGCCATCACCATAATCGTTTTTGGTCGCCATGTTCCTAAATATAAATAAAACTTTCCATGCAACCCATGGCTCTTTTTGATGTATGTTGTCCTTTTCCGTTGGAAAACAACAATTGAACGGGCAAAGGGGCATGCACGACAAAGTATGAGGAGAAAGTTACTTGTTCTCTCCCAAAAATTACAAATTTTCCCTCCACACGGAAAAGATAAACGGCATGTTTCCTATTTCCGCAGTACGATGTAGTCTAAGGTAAAAGTTTAATAGACCGTAACCCGGTTGCACTGACTCGGACCAGGACAGGTTCTCTGCACTCTAAGTCGTCTAATAAACATCTCCAAGATGGCTTTTCGAGGCTTGGAGCAAAGATAGTTGCGATACGATTGAAGTTTTAATGAATATATCAGCCTGCCCTCGGGTTTGCATATGCAGCCTAGATTCAACGAAGCGAGAAAATCGCTCACTTTGCTATGGAATTTACCTACTTTCACAGCAAAACTTGTTATCCTTCTGTTGATCCCCGAAAACGGTTCCCAATTCCCAAAACGCTTTCACAGTTCCCGAACAACTCATTATGCACAATAAAAAGGGCCTAAAGACTCAAAGAAACGTTCTATTAACGTCAGATGGACCGGACAATCATCTAAAAAATACCTAGAAAGTTGTTACATATGACTGCTTACATATTCAGATGTCCACTTTCAAACTTCCAAGGTTTCGGTGGGCCCAATAACCGACAAAAAAATGAAGCAATCTTGTTTTGGAAAGAAAGTATATAGAATAATCTATGAAATATACTGTTGGATATTCCTTGAAGAATGTAAGAAGAAATAAAATACGAATTTATATACGAGTATTTTACGTTTTCCAACTCGTGAGTTACCCTAACACGAGCAGAGGATCCAACGCCAATTATCGCGTTCTGGCTTCCGTTCCGCGTCATAGATGCCGCTTTGCTTACAAACGCAAAGTCACACCAACACACCATCGATATTTTTTAAAGCAAATAAAAAGGTTTGTTTAGGAAAGATACCAGAAGACAGGTACTATTCACAAGGAGGTAACTGTACAGTGTAACACTGCCTTCGGCTTGGGGATTTGGTTGGCTGTTGCATGTACTCGAGTGTGACGGGGCTTCCAACGCTAGCGTAGGACCATCTTTCCTTACAACAGTTGTGTTTCAGCCAGCAAAGTTTGACCATCGCATGTGGATTTCGCTCAGTTCTCGGTGCCAATTTTGCCTACAACATTCTATACTTTCTGCACGAACAAGGAGAGTTCATGTGTTCAGTTGACCCTAAGTGCTTAACCAAAATGATCTAAAGGAATATCCAACAGTTCATAAGCTCCAGCTTTCTCCAAAAAATACGCAAACCGTCCGACCACAGTAAGCGAATAAACCCAACATTTATGGCCAATTCAAGTTTCATGCCATTTTGCAAATTTAGTACAGAACAAGATCAGCCGACTACTATACTTAAATCCTTCTTTTAGACATTGGCGCTCATCCTGTAATAGTCAATAAAACTGAACCATGTAACGGTTCCGTTTGCGCCCTATTTCACAACAAAATCTATGACTATGTCTAAGGCAGCTATAAACTGAAACTTATGCGACACTGCCCAGTGTATACTTCATCTCCCGCTGTTTGGAGGCTTTCTTCTGCTGTCTTACTGCTTTTGACTAATTAGTTTTTTTTTAAATATCTACAGTATTTCGACGCCATAACTTGTCGCTCAAAATATTTTTACTGAATTTTCTATCTCTTCAATAAAAAAAAGTCAACCTAGAAAATCTGTCAACCTGTTCATCAAGTGATGCTTACTCATGCACGCCTATTAGGATCTCTTCTTCAACCTGCCTTTTAGCACAAAAGCAAGGGAATCCAGGGGCTGCAAGGTCTTGATCATGATACCTGCAGAGAGCATCCTCTTCCTGTTTTTTAGCGTATGGCCTACAAACGCTTACTTAGTGATTACGCATTTTTCTTCCACTAAAATTACTAGCAGCTCGAGTCCAAGAGTACAATAGGAATGACAATAACCCGTTTTTCTAGTCATTTCGAGTAAATTATGATCACCAGCAAGGGCAATTAACAAAAGTAGGACACGCATTCGTTAACGCACTTGGAAATTGAAGTAGAACATACGCAACACCTTCTGCTGCCCGGTTCTGGACGTTAGGACGATGGAACGTTGCGGCAAAGCCCCTGCGGAGCTCACTAGACAAGATTTTACCCGGAAAACCTGTGACCAGCTGACGGCGGTTTTAAACCTCCGTCCAAAATCTATCCTAGATTCTACTGCTAACAGCAGTATAGAGATGAGTCGAGTTTTAGCTTAAGGCCGACATGATTAGCATGCAGATGAATAGACAACTATGGGCCCTCTCAACACAATTTAGGTCTGATGGTCCCAACAGCGCAATTGGCTGTCAGGATGTGCTCCACATTATCACAGAACTTCAATATTTTGCAATTTCTCCTCTTCATCAAAACTAATGACAGACAACTTTGGACCATAGACCCTGACCGCGTGACTTCGAATACGTGCGCACGACTGACACTGAACACTAGGTTAAGGAACATAATAGATCCTTTCCACTAAACGGATCGCTTATGTTGTTTCGTCAGTTACAGGGAGCGGAAATGATCCCGAGAAAGTTAATCAGAGCAACCTGTACAAATACCAGCAGAGGATCGCGGTTATGGGTCTGTGTCTACTTTGGCATCTTTGCGGGGATCTTAATGAGTCTGGCAACAATCAATCCTGTGTCAGCCGCAGACACGCCGACAGAAGCTGATCAAGAGACTGCTGCTTCGGAAGATTTCGGAGGCTGGTCCCATTTGGTCAACCCACTCACTGAGGAGGTAAGCAACCAACCTTCAAGCGTCCAAATTTGTACGCAAACAGTTCCCAGGGTTTACTAATGTCTTCCTCATGTGCCGAACACTGATTAACCTACATTCAGTGTTCTTGTTCATTGAAATTCAGTCCTGGTGTACTTGGCCATAACATGCCAGTTTTCCCTCTTGTACGTCTCGCCCTGTTGTAAAAAGAACAGGACTCGAAATGCCTGACCAATTCAAGATTACAGAAAACGACAACGGCAGTTGTCCTGACATGAAGCGTACGACAGCATTTGTCGGTCAGTGGAGTGACAGCTTTCTTTTACGACCATGGCCCTGCAGTTCAAATATTTGCATGTCGATACGCATGACTTTGTTGTTTAGGATTCAGATCCCCAGTCAAGAAAGCGGAACTTTCATTTAGAACGAAAAAATCTAACATAGTTTTCTGTCATAGGAGGATTCCGACGTACAGCAGAGGACCGGCCGAAGGAATTGGCCTTCAGAAAGACTGCGGTAAGCATCGACTCTTGCAAGAAACTGTATAACGGTTCCTCCGGACGCCTGGTTTATTAGTTTAATCACATCAGTAGGCAACGACAACTTTAAAAAAATGTTTTTTAAATTTAGTACGCTTTCTCTCATGCACCTTCACACGTCACATGGTTTCGCATGACAGAGTGAGCACATAACCGCGCGGTTTCCGACTTTAAACATTGAAAAGCCGTCGAAACTTCTCACCCGCACAGTTTTTCTCATCTGATGGTTGAAACTCTTAGGAAAACCGAGGATCACGAATACGATTTCAATCCAGCCGCACGACAACGGTCGCCTCAACCGCCAAACCGAATGCCTTTACGCCCCGGTTCGGGTACCAATCTCGGCATTCCAGCTCACCGACCAACCGAACCGGTGGAATGGGCATCTTTAGTAGATTTGGTGGGAGTACCCGGGAGATCGCCTACCTCAAGTCGTTCCATCGCAAACAGACCTCCTCGACCACCTCCTCAACGGTCAGACGACAATTCCCCTTTGAAGAAACTCGATCGCAACCGGCAAGAACATTCGGGCCCTTTACCACATACCCAACCGCAGATTCGACCAGCTTTACCACCTGCTTCCCTAGACTCGGATGACAATTTCGAATTCCTAACATTGTCCGAGATTCACACGTACTCTTTGATGCCCAACGTTCCCAACCGACCCCGACCGACCGCCAATCCCGAGGATGAACGCGCTTTGGGCACTGTACCACCCTTGTGGAAGATATACCCGATATTACCGGCGGCCACTCCCCATTCCCGGCACCCGTCACGCCAGGAAAAGCCGCCTGTTAGGAGCCAAGCACCCCAGAACCATCGCAACGATTACAGCCTGAGTGCCGCTTCGGCGTACGCACGGAGCGAGCCCAATTTGCGCCTGGCGCACTCCACTGCCGGTCCACGCACCAAACCTACGGATGCTCCGTATCGCCGGAGACCTCATGGGGAGCGACAGCCATGGGGCTACACAAACGTGGCCACCGAAGAAGAAGAAGAAAGTTCCATCGCGGAAACGGACGAGGAAGACCATCCCCAAAGCGAACTCATAGAACCTGAACGCACGATAGCTTTCCACGAGGCAGTAAAACAGGAACCCGAACGTGAACTTGTCCAATCAGTTGTATCGCCGGTCGTAGAAACAGTGACAACTCCGAGGACTTTCGAATTTGAACCCGATACGCCCAGGCCTATGATTGCGATCGAAGAAATGTTTGCAAAACGCGACAAGGAAGACAGTGAACACCTTCCTACAAAGGATCCCACTACCAAGGAACCCATACCAGCTTCAACAGAGAGGTCGACTGACCGACCAACAACCACGACAGCTCCTCCAAGAACGATCACGTCAACCACACCGAAAGTGGTCACCGAATTAATAACATCATCGACTAGCGAAGCGACCAAAGGAGTGAACACTAATTCGCAACCGAGCGCAATGGACATAAAAGAGTTGTTACGAAGTGCTGGTTCAGTGAGCCTCAGTGAAATCCTGCAACAAAAGGGGCTAAGTCTTGCTGACGTCATCCGCGGCAACAATAAACATATTCTGAGCCATTTGCAAAAGGTTACGAGCAAAACAAATGGCAATGACTCGAAGGATTCCGACACTGATCAAAACTCTGCTGCAGACACAACTGCCGAAGAAGCAATTCCAACGAGCACAACACGTACGCCTTCACTTAGTAGTACCACTACTCCAAAACCCGAACCTGCCAGTGAAGCTAATGATTCAGAAGTATCGCCGAAAGCTAAACCAGATTTGACCGAACTGGTTAAAGAAATCCAACCCGTGAGCCTCAGCGAACTCCTCCGGGGAAAAAACTTAACCATTTCGGAAATCCTGAACGACAATACTCCAAAAGGCAGCGAAACTTCCTCAAACGGGACAACGAGACTTTCCCGACCCGGAGCTACATCTCGGCCGTTCAAAATGCCAACACCTTTCAGACCAGGTCAAAGACATGGTTCGACCGTATCCAGTACCACCGAATCTTCTACGACGACGACGACAACAACAATAGCGACGACTGCTCGTGCCGCAACTAAGGAACCGGCCGAGGTTATACCCATAGAATTCAAATTTCCTTCTTACAAGGATATTGAAGTGAAACACCACCCGGTTGGAGCCCGAGGAACATCCACGACTACCAGCACTACAACGACAGATAACCCGAGCGACACGACTGGATCAACGAGTTCTAAACCCTCTCCGACACCCAAAGTGAAACGACCTTACCAAGCAGGCAAGTCATTGGGCCAATATGGTTTGCACCTGTTTACGGATGACGAGGATAGTAACGACACTTCGTCGGTACAACGACCAAGTTATGGGTACCAACGACCTATTGCGACTTCCCGGCTAACTCCCGCACCTCCGAAAAAGAAACGACCCACTTACGTCGCACATTCAAGCGGATACATAGAAGACGACACGGAGGATTCAGAGAGTACTTCTGAAAAGCCTCGGTTGATTGAGGTACTGCTGCATGACCACACATTCCGGGAAGTTGAAGAAGAGAGTCTACTGCCCCATAGCATCCAAAGTGCAATCATAGCCAGCGGGACGATTGGCGGGTTTTGCTTGGTCGTGTTTTGTGCAATTTTTATCGTCTTCCGCTGGAAACAGAAGAATAACATGCGGTACCGCAACCGAGCTGCCTTGTTTAACTTGACCTTAGCTGCTTCCCAAGCAGCTGGGGCTAGCTGCGCAACCGGCAGTGAAGGCAGTGGTGACAGTGTAAGTCCTGTTATGCCTCGGACTCCGATCATACGAAGTGGTTACGCCAAATTGCCGTATAAACGTTCAAGCTTATGGGGAACGTTGAGACGCAGCGTGAGTGTACGACAGAGTATCCAAAGTATGCCACGGACACGAAGTCCTCCTTAACAAAAACCTGGTGGCGTTTTTTCCCTTACGTATCTTTATTGTGGACAGATTTTTCTCAATCATGCGTTTTAAGTTATTTAAAAAAGGCAATTTTACATGTCCTAATGGGCGGTTTTTTGTATGTAGACAATAAACAAAAAGCTACCTTACGTGTATGGCGTTTTCATTGCTTGAAAGACCTAACAAGCTGTTCATTGTCTCCTATATAGTAACATTTAGGAAGAGTTGGAAGGCTTACCGGTATTCATCGTAGCAAAAGTTGGCACGCAGGGAGGCCAAGGCCGCATCCTTACTGCTGTGAAGAATGGTGTAGAAGTAGGCGTACTGTCGAGCAACATTGCGGCACTGTTTGATGGCTTCCTCTATTTGGATACGTTTGAAAAACGAAGGAGGGGAATATGTATTTTTTTTACCTAAGGCTGGAGATCCTTTGAGTTCTTGCATTTCATCAGGAGTAAAATGCATGACGGTGGTATATGAGACTGGCAACACGGACAAGTATGGCAACCAGAAGGAACTGGGGTTGTGCTTTTCGTTCAAGAGATGCAAGGCCAAACAGACATTAGGCATACTTTTTAACATGGGATCTTTATGAACAAGAGAACCTGTAGAATACAGAAGGAAAAAGGGTTTATATACTTTTTTGTCAATGTTTCCACAGACAAAAGAACGCTATTACCTAAAGAGGATCCTTTGGCACTTTCTACACTCATCATAAGACGCACTGGGATGGACAAAAAACGCTCCCCCTCGGACAAATTCTTCAAAGCTTTGAGGCCATAACCATAAATGGGAAAGTTGGTGATTTCAACATTCCCTATCACAGCACCGTTGTCTTTCAGCCAATTTATAAAGGCTGGAAACTTGACGTTCCTTTCGATTTCAGCATTTCTTTGTAGATCTAAACGAAATGCGTGAGAATTTTATTTGTTATAATAAGAAAATTACGTTTCTCTTTCTCCCTTATTCGCTCAATCAATTTGTGTAATTCCACGTATAACTCCCAATCTTTCGCTGGATTAGACGTTGGGAAAGGCAGTGTACATTCTACAGGCAAAACAAGAGAGCTGTCAGACGATTTAATCCATTTTTGAGTTACAATTAAAATTCCTACGTTGGAGAAGTTCATCCATAAGTTCAGCCAATTCATTCCTCTGCTGCCTTGTTATACCCTTTTTGTTCCCTGGAATTTCTGCTTCTGTCGGTTTTACAGGCTCGGAGGACACGACGGCTGTTTTGCTTTTGCTACGATTGTTTTTTCCCATTATTACTAAATATTTAAAAAATTACGTTACGCCCTTGGAGTTAAGTGCTATATTTGTTGGAAAGCTGGCGACACAAGCTGAAAGATTCCTATTTAGCACAGAAAATGTACACGTAACACTAGTGAATAGGTGTTGCAAAGAAGTTTTTACTTAATAGTATAATAGTATAAGTGTAATGAAAGTTCTTCAAACAACGTGTCTTGGTTCTTCTCATCGGAAATGCTAACAGTACCTATTACAGCAGGGGGCGTTCACTTTTTGACTCACTCCGCAGATTCGTCACTGCCCTTGTACCAAACTTTCGGTTATGCCACGCCAGAAAACAGGGTGTGGATAAGTGGATCTCGTCATAATTTAGTTTAAATACTCTCGGTGAATGCTGATCTTGCACCTGCAATTTATGGATATGTAGAATTACAAGGTAAATTTTAATAAATAATTAGAATTACAAGGTGCATCCTTATTACTCCTTTGTAAAACCCGATACTCTAATAGCAATAGAAATGTGCGTTAGCGTGGTAACCCTTAATTTTCTCCTTTTTAATTTCACTACTGTTGTTACGACAAGGTGTTTTGAAGATATTTCATGGGGATAACTTTTCTGTATTAAAAGTTAAAAGCTATATTGCGCAGGAACTAGTAAGTATATATAATAAAGTCATGAACGAGTGTGAGTGAAGTTCTTTATCCAATCGAACGACTATATAAGTGCCAACACATAAGTAATAAAACAACAAATTTATATAGTCTTCGTATAAAATGTTGGTCTGCTATGCAAGTGTCATCACATTCTACTTAGAATTAGCGACTCTAGCAGTCATCTTATATTTGTGTTGAATGGAAATCGTAAAATTGTGTTCTGCACTATACATATATGCGGGTATATAGTTCCTTTAAGAACTTTTGAACTTCTGGTTAAACCACGCAATTTCGTACCCAACATAGTAAGTTTGTCCGGTCTCTTTAATAGTCTCCTTCATAAAGGGATTTACATCAGAAGAAAACCGAGTAAAGCCAGAACGCTCGATACTGATTAAAACTTTCCAGTAGTCTTGTATAAAAGATTGGAAAGAGCGTTCCGACCCCACATGAATCTCCACCGCCAGTTGCTTCACTTGCTCCAGCGCTCCTTCTTGAACCATCTGCATCAAAACTGTCCATTCTGCATTTTCGATGTCTATCTTCAGTATATCAATGACACGATCATTGTGTCCGAGCTTGGTTTTCAAGGCGGAAAGCGTACGTACTTCCCAACCATTCCAGTTTCTTTTTTCATTCTTAGTTCCCAAGCCAGTATTGAAGAACTGGATCTTCTCGGAACGCTGGTGATCCCCTTTGCTCATGGAAGGGTCAAAGGCAAAGACGTGGCACCCATATTCGGCTATTGAATCGTCAAACGACCACTCGTTGTTGATCCCAAAGGAATACACTAGACAAGACTTCGGGTCCGGTGCTATTCCTGGATCTAGACAGATAGCTTTCTGTCCGTCCATGCCGATAAATTTTGTATTCTTGTGGACTACCCCGCCAAAGTACATTGGAATCTTACAGGCACTGCAATTCCTCCAGTGAAGGTACTCGAAGAAGTCAGAAACCGATGTCGGTTCTGCGTCGGAGGATTGATCGCTTGCGGGGTGACGGTTTGTTGGTTGTTTGGCAGATACCGATGGATCGTTCGATGAATTTTCCTGTATCACATTGGGGAAGCGCTCCTGAACTACTGACTTTTGAACCTGGTATTGGTGAAGTAAAAAGAAAAAAAACACTGTAATTATTACTCCAAACACTATTTTCTCTCTTCCTGACAACATGTTCGAACCGTGGTATTCCTAACGCTTGTGCTACAGAAATGCGAGGTTTTCATAATAATCTTGTTACTCGGCTCAATGCTTCCGATTTGCCACAACGACACGTTCCGAAGAATCGTTGATTGTGATTGGCCACGTTTAAAAAAAACAGATGGTGACATGTACATAAACAGATGGTGACATCATTCATTAAATATAATAATTCATTCATTCATAATTCATTCATTAATAGGTCTTCATTAAAACTGTGCAGACCCTACCGTCGAATTTACTGAAACAGATCGGAAAGATAAACGGCAGTTTCAAATTCCCTAATTAAAGTAAAAAATTCAGTAGAACGATAAGGTCCACAATACCAGAATACACTAGGTTATAACATACAAACACGACCCTTTAAAAACGAATTACACCATAATAATCCGCGATATTATTGCACAAGTATCCATCTGAAAAGGAACTGTTAAAACCGCCATATCAACTCCAAGTCTCAAGAAGTAATTATCATAATTTTGTATGCTTTGATATACGACTTCATCCACGGGTTCAATCTCGGAAGAAAATCGCACCCATCCGGAGAGTTCAGTTCCGCGCAAGATGTTCTGTGCTATTTTCCGACTTCGATATAGTTTTGGATGATGGAATCTTTGGAATGCTTTTTACTCCATTGCCAATTGGTTCACTTGTTGTCAGAGCTGCAACTCGCTCTTTTTATTTGCGAGCGCGCTCACCCATTCGGCACAATTTAAAAAAAGAAGCGCTCGAGTTCTTTCAATCCTGCAGTCTATTGAGTGGAAGTGCAAACTACTATAAAGCGAATCTGCGCCTCAGTGTAGCAAAACTTATAAATGTCATGTTATAATAATAATAATAATAATAAGCAATTATTACTTGCACACTTAATACGTTTGCACGCTAACACGAACAGCTGGGCCGTAGACTGTCGTTAGTGTGGCTTTAAACGCTGCAGTGTGTAGATGACTCATTGTATAATAGGTATACGCGCAGTTGATACCAGCAAACAGCCATTCCACAGTGAGGTGACACTAGCTGAACAACCATGATTTCTATCCGGGTGAATTTCGCAATTTTCGTCATCTTTGTGACTCTGGTCTGGCTTACTTTTACCTCGGCGGAAAACGGCCCGCGTAATGAAAGCCTCGTTCTCGAAGCCGGTCCTCATCCGGTCCCACCCCAATTGTTAGCGATCCTTCTTGAACTTCAAAATGTAATCATACGTATATAAACAGTAATTTCTTACACTGAACATGTTCTTTTACCTGAAAATCCAGAAAACGATCCAGTAATGCCACCAGAGGGCCAAGAAAATGTAAAACCGCTTTCCGTGAAAATCCACGAAACCAAATAGATAGCTTGGGCACAATTTGACTCTGTATCTTTTAACTTTAACACTAAGAAATATAAATACCAAAGCCACGATATTTTAGTCATTAAAGTAGCATATGTCAGCCCCGCTTTATAATGCATGTATAATGTGTCCGTCCATAATGGTCCATGCCACTTGCTAACATCAGGGTTGGCAGAAGTGCCATGTGTACAGAGAAAAAATTAGTATTGATACCACTGAACGGTAGACAAATAAAATCCAGGGGTTCCAAATGTATTAACTTTCGAACGGTAGGGAGTGGAAATCAAAGTGATCCTGGATGGGATTTACAGCCATCTTATTGGCATCGTGGCAACATTTGATTTTAACTTACGTTTGGAATTACTGCTGCGTTCTTCTCAGACGGTACAAATATTGATTAGAACGAAGAGGGTGAAGAGGGTTGTTTTATTGTATTTATATTGGCTTCACTTATTCATTGCGTAGGTGATGTGATAATAGTGGATAATTTTACAGAACGTCCAAACGACCTGAATGAAGCATTGGGAGCAAGTAATATGACTAATTGGACTTGGCTGTCGGTTAGCTGGTGAATGAGATTTGTGAAGAACACGTATTCCAAATATTTGATTATTTCCCATATGTTTTATGAACGTTTCGTTGCGTGAGTGAATAAAATATATATGGGATTATAAGTTAAAGAATTCCCAGTATTCAATATAGACTCGGTATTATAAACCTAGAATTAAGCAAGTAGAATGCGCCATCAGCTAAACCATTATATGCCTCTGTAAAATTTATTGCCCAGAAGAAAAAGCAATAGAAGAATCCTAATTTTCACAAGTAGAACAGTGTGCGCATGTTCGTAAACGTTTTTGGTTCACGCCCACTCGTGAAACTGTTCGCATTTTACCGTTTCTCCTATCACGAACGCACGTTTTGTGGACAAATAAAGCATTTACGGAATCCCACGATGGACGGCATCTTCTTCTGTAAATTGTGTTTATGAAAATATGGTTTCCCGAGAAGAAATTTGCAGACTGCCTCGTGATGTTCGCAGCATCCTGCGCTCAGGCATTCTTGTTCATTCAGTTCCTCAATGTGTTGAAGAATTAGTAAGTAAATATTACGCTCTACCGGATGTCTTATTATCAGATTCGTCAATTTAATATTCATTTTTAATATTCAAATAGGTCCTCAATGCTATTGACGCGGAAGCAACTTGTGTAGCAGTCAGGGTTGACTTAATTTATTTCCGTATTACTGTGGTTGACAATGGCAAAGGAATAACAGGGGAGAATTTGGAGCACGTTGGCAACAGGTTTCTAATTCATACGCTTAACGTTAATCAAACTGTATGCTTTATAGGTACCATACGAGCAAGTGCCATGGTTTAAAAGAACTGCAGAATTCCCTTGCAACCCATGGGTTTCGTGGCGAAGCATTGGCCAGTATTGGCGATTCTTCTGGGGTATTAGATGTTACCAGTCGAGCTAAGGAAAGCAAGTCAACATATACCAAGCTTTTCACCTACGGCAAAGCTCACAAAGTTCGTGAATCTTCCACGAGAAGGCCGGCTCATGGAACCACTGTTTCTGTCCAAGACTTCCTTTATAATCTTCCGGTTCGCCGAAATGCTATTAGCGAGGGATTGACCTTAGAAGAAATTCGTCATTGCATGGAAGCAATCGCCCTAGTCCAGCCCAATGTTTCGTTTACGTTGCGAAATGACGTTACTGGAGAAAAGCTCTTGCAGACTCACGTTTCTCCGTCCATGCTTGACTCATTTAGACACTTATTTGGCGGCGCCAAAGCTCAGAACCTTCTTGCAATAAGCTCTTCTCACATTGATGGAAAATCCAGCATCATGGGCTACGTTAGTCGCGGAAGCCATCCTTCTAAAAGGCTGCAATTTATATACGTCAACAAAAGATTGGTATTGCACACGAGAATGCATCGCACGATTAGCAAGTTGTTAAAAAGCAGTGCGATATGCCGCAACGGTCCTAAACAACAGCTTGATGACTTTAATAAGCTCTCCGAGAGTCCATCCAAGCGTGGAGAAAAATACCCAGTTTTCGTAATCAACCTTAACTGCCCACCATCGACGTACGACGTAACTTACGATCCTCGAAAGACACAAATAGAGTTCAAGGAATGGGATGCGGTCATACACTTCCTTGAAACGAGCATTAACAAGTTCCTTGTATCCAATCAGTTAGCTCTGAGAAAAATTGACGAAGTAAAAGTTGATCAAAAAAGGAAAAACGCGACTGAAGCGGTCAGCAATCCCGTGTTCGCGAATTTGATACCATTCCGTGAGCTTCCCAGCATTCGTCAAAGTTTAGCTGCGCAACGAGTTCCTGAAAGCTCCCTTACCCGAAATCCTTTCCGTACTCCTACGAAAGATTTGGAAGTTGTAGAACCAAGTTTCAAAACACCTGTTGGTATTGGCCAAGCTCCTAAACGCGAAAAAAGCAACAGTTTTGACGAAAATATACGTGGTCTTTCAACTATGGGCAAAGCTATGCGTATGATAGGGGGAGGTAGTACGCTTAAGAAGTTCAAGCCTGCAGGAGAGTTAAGAACTACTGTTAAGTTTGCGGATTTGTCAACTCTTCTCAACCGCTTTAGGAATGTAAAAGCAAATCATTTTACCGCTATCAAACCACACTCTTGGGAGAAGGAAGTCCCAGAAAGTTCGCCTTGTAGATTAGTGAAAGATTCAACAGAAAAACCCGAGACAGCAGTAATCAACCAGCATGCTGACTCAGATAATTGCTCAGAGGGAGTGATGGAGATTGGCGAAATTGTTCATGACAAAGAAATTGACCAGAATATGATGGAATCTCTGCCTATTTTAACATCAGTATCAACCATGACAATGATAATAAGACCGAAAGAACCGGAATGCTCTAATGCTAGTGTGCAAATGCCTGTTATAGAACCTATGTCAAGCGAATCTAGCAACACAAGCCCATCAATAGATAGTCAACAGTGTGTTTTAAGGCCAGATCGTACATCATTATTGAAGCGTTTCGCAAGTCGTAGAGCTCAGGCAGCGTTGAAATCGCCAATTCGCGGTTATGAAAATGACGTCGAAAAAGTACCTAGTACCGAGCCAGCCTCTCCGGAACCTCGAAGAAATTGCACGGAAATTAATATGGATAATTTGGCAAATACCAAAATGTCTAATCCCCGTAAGCTCAGTTCTCAGTCGAGCCCAAGTTTAGATGCCGAAAATGCCACAATTTGCGAACCTCAAACAGCAAACTCGGCAACAGAACTGACTTTGGGAGCCATTCAAGAAGCTGAGCAAATTGTATTGCCTCGATTCGAGTGCGAAATGAACGCACTAGATTCGTTAGCTCCGTTTTCTTCCTGTGAAGACGAAGGAGTAGTTTGGGAAGACAAAGATGAGGGAAATAAATACTCGGAATATCGTTGGATTCAGACAACCGATGCTAATGACCGGCAAGTGTATGTTAATGCTCATACGGGCGAAGTGAGCAAGGAAATCCCGTATTTAAGCATGGCTAGCGTGGTGAACATCAATCAACTACTGTGTTTGCCTCCTCGGTTGAAGCACTTGATGGAAGATTTCACGAAAGAATTCTCGGCACCTATAAAACCTGTTCGTTCGACGGAAGGAGACCTTTCTAGTCGGAACGGCTTGCAGAGCTTGGTTCAGGAGTATGTGGATGCAATGCAAAAGGATCATGCAGCAGAAATGAAATGGAGAAATCCGGAAGAAATTGCAAATACGCGATGGGATTTTCAACGAGCTTTCGCCTCAACGGATGTTTTAAACTGTGGTGGTCACTCGGTCCCTTTGCTTGTCCCAACGGGATCTTATAAATTCGACAAAGATATTTTTAACATGTTTCGCGTCGTGGGACAAGCTGATAACAAATTTATTGCGTGCTTGGTCTCTGGAGAACCTTTGTCTAAGGTTAATCCATTGTTTTCGAACTCAAGCCAGCTTAAGAACCCTACTTTGAATATGCTGGTACTGTTTGATCAACATGCGGTTCATGAACGCATTCGTTTGGAGCAGCTTATGGAAGGTAATCCTCTTCATGGTCGCGAAAACGGTTTTCAGAACTTTTTCTCAATTTTAGAGCATTCCAAGCTTTATACCGAAGAAAGCAATATTTTGGTCGTCGAATCAGTTTCAGTAACACCTCCTGTTGTTCTGCATCTGAGCCCGGAGGAGCTTAGGCTAATGAAAATTTATGGTAGCAAGCTAGAAAGGTTTGCATTGGTTTGCGAAATCGATGAAGACGAAACCGTTTCTTTGTGCAAGATACCTGCCTGTTTTGTGATTCGAGAAACTTCGGAGGTATTAAGGATACATATTCTGTTTGAACCAATTTACATTTTCATCAACATTGTTTCCGTAGGTGAGGCACGGAAGAAATTCAGTTTATTTGCCATTGGTTATGGAAATGATACGAGAAGAGCTGGATTTCCTGAAAGAAACTCGAGGAGCTTTGCGTTTCGGTTTACCCAATGCTGTTCGTAATGTCCTAAACTCTTTGGCCTGTAGAGGTAGTTCTATCTATAGTTGTTGAGCAGAATATGACCTAGAAACTAATTCTCTACAGGTGCGGTGAAATTTGGCGATACATTAAGTATAGAACAGTGTCAACAGCTTATCGAGTCGTTAAAGTCCTGTGATCTACCCTTCCAATGCGCACATGGAAGACCTGTAATTGCTCCGGTAGTTAACCTAAGTGAATTAGATAGCCAAATTAGTGTTCATGTAAGTTCATGTATAAAGAAATGGAAACGATTTTATCGTTAATTTCTTGTATTCTTTGCAAATAGGACCAGCCGAGCAAACGCGTTAACTTTAGGTTACTGAAACGAACAAGGAAGGAAGGATACATATCTGAAGGTTAACCTCAGATCTCGTGGATAAAGAAGTTGCAGGAGCGACAATCGGGACCACTGTGGCATTTAGCACTGAAATGGTGCGGTTTTTGTGGCAAAATATATAGTTTCCTTTCAATTTTCCCTGGTTTTTATAGCCACAATTTAACGAACGGGGATAAAGCTTCGACCCAATGTGATTTACTCTTCATCTGAGCTGTTCGATAAGAGGACTGACTTGTCTCCAGCCTGCAAATCCGTTATCATTTTCTATGGAAATAAATTAAAGTTTATTAAGTAGTTAAAGAGCTTATGCGGCACGTCTTACTGAAATGGCCTTTCGGCGTTGTCGACGCACAATGCGACGGTACATTACGAGCCACAAAATGGTTGTAAGAGCTAGAAAAATCGCTGATCCCGTAATAATGGTTGGGAGCAACGGAAGTTCCGAGAAAGTTCTCTCCTGAAAATGTTCAATTTTGTTCAATTCAATGACTGTTTACAGTTTGTTGGAAATCATACCGCCCAGTCGTAGACTTCATTTTTAATACTGACGACGGAGTCATATAAACTCGAAGTGTTGGTATTGTTAGCAGATTCAGGATTAGGACTAGTAGTTAGGATGATTTGGGCCGTGTTGTTGTTCAGATCAACGGTAGGGTTAGATGTCACGTTCAACGTTTCGGGTTGAGCCGCTGTTACGTTATTAGGAAACAGAATTTCAGCTGTTTCGTTCGATCCGATTAGCTCGGGAGAGATGGTTGAGCCGGAATTTGCTGTTGTGATGTTAATACCGCCGGTTGTAGCTTGGTTCGCATCATCCAAGGACGTTGTAGGTATTTCCGTAGTTGTACCCAAATTTTCGACTGTTTCGCTGGAAGTAGCGTTCTTGTGCTGAACGAAAGCTGCGAGGGGGAAAACATCTGGGGATAAAATGAACGCGAGAGGAACTAGAACACTGACTGTGACGACTAAAATAATGACGAGTGTAATAAAAGTCCATTTGAACCAAGGCTTGCAACATCGTCTTTCCTTCACTGGATCATAGAAACGCAACGAACGGCCTAAGCCTCTCGTAATTTCGCGATCTCTGTTATCCCCATCTTGGGATAACATAGCGTAACTTGCCATACCGTGCGCTTTAGGCATAGAACTGATACTTAATTAAACACTTATAAATCGTCCAATACTACGCAGGACTAGTGACGGGGGCACTTGTACGAGTTAGACTGCCGTCGAACAAATAAAAGAGGAACGAAATTCGGACCATCTGTGTAATGACGCATCCGAGCAGGTGTGTGTGTGGATGTAAGTAAGTGGCAAAGGGGAGGGTGTCAGGATAAACAAAAATTGCCGTCTCATTAATACCTAGATCTTGGAAAAGAATGTGTAAGGGTAGTGACAAATATAAGGGTGCTTAGTACCCGCAAGTTGTGTAGTTAGTGTCGTTGAACTACTGCGTACAATTGAGCGAACTCTTTCAATATGACATTTAAGCCAACGGAAATTAATTTTTATTACTATAGTAAGAATAGGCAGAAAATCGCATATCGAATTTTGTTAAAAGTGAAATTATGAAAGCAACAGATTTAGAGGAATTATAATTGTATCCCGCTGAATAAGCAAGAAATATTTAAGAATTACATTCTAATAGAGGCAAATATTAAGTACTTAGGAGTACAATTATAAATACGAAGTACTTTATTTGTTCTATGTATTTAAAAGCCTCATTATATAATGATTTCTGTATACTATGGCTTATTACAGAACAAGTTAGCGATTTTAATCTGTGGTTCCACTATTTAAATTATTTCTAAATTTTAGCGCGTCGGCCGAAATAACCGTGCCATCGGTAGTAACAGCCATCTAGCGACAAAGTTGTTAGCTTGTGTGTTGATTGAGCGGTTTTGGTTTTGGTTGTGTTGACAGTTTTGGCCATAAAGAACGACTTTAGTTACACATTCGCGGTAGCTAATATCCGCAAATATGGATCAAATGCTTCCAAGCCCAGGGTTTAGTATCCCTAGCATTGGGACGCCTTTGCATCAGCCAGAAGAAGACCAGCAGATTATTCCCCTGAACCAACCACATCAGGCATCAAATCCTTTACGAAACCCTGCCAATTTATTTCAACAACCGTCTCCGTTTGGTATTTCGCTACCTCACCAACAACATGCTTCCAATGCGCCAACGTCCTACAGCATGCCTGGTTTTACACCACAGCATTTGCTGCAGCCTCAGACTCCAGTAATTAATATGCTCTTTCGTCTTTGTTTCACTGTCGTTGCACTCAACGTTATAAAAGCCATGGACTAATTTTATATTATTTTTAGCAAAACTTAATGTCCCCTGCCGTTCACAAGAGCATTAATGCAGCATCTGAGAGCACACCAGCAGCAATGTTTAATCCAGCTACACCAGCTCCAATGACCCCTCACACGCCTGCTTCGGCCGATCCGGGCATAATTCCTCAATTACAGTAACCTTTTTATGGTTGTGATAGTTATCTTGACGTAATTTATGTTTATGAAGGAATATTGTTTCGACTGTCAACCTGGGATGCAAGCTTGATTTGAAGAAAATTGCTCTTCACGCACGTAATGCTGAGTATAACCCAAAGCGGTTTGCTGCCGTTATCATGAGAATTCGCGAGCCTCGTACTACGGCATTGATCTTCAGCTCAGGCAAAATGGTATGCACTGGTGCTAAAAGTGAGGAAGACTCGCGTTTGGCTGCAAGGAAATACGCACGTATTGTCCAGAAGCTTGGTTTTCAGGTTTGAATTCATGTATATGTCACGTATGCCAGTTTTGCCTAATGTGTGAACTGTGATTTAGGCCAAATTTTTAGATTTTAAGATCCAGAATATGGTAGGAAGTTGTGATGTTAAGTTCCCAATCCGCTTGGAAGGCTTGGTCCTTACCCACAGCCAGTTTAGCAGGTAAAAACGAATTCTAGGTACTAAACAAAAGTTTTTCAATACTTTATTTTAAAAAAAAGCTACGAGCCCGAGTTGTTTCCTGGTCTTATTTACCGTATGGTGAAGCCGCGTATTGTTTTGTTGATTTTCGTATCGGGGAAAGTTGTACTTACAGGTAATTTGCAGACATGTTATGTTATGTTTGAACTTGATTGGGGAATGTGTTATAGGGGCTAAAGTGCGTCAAGAGATTTATGAAGCTTTCGAAAACATTTATCCTATTCTGAAGAGTTTCAAGAAACAGTGATGTATGTGGAGCAAGCAATGCAGTTGTTTTTTCGTTGTTTATTTGAACGATATGGATGACCATTGAAATCTTATTCGCTTTTTTGTCAGGACTGTTCATTGATAAAGTTACAGTATGTGGCAGTTCAGTAATGCCTCATCTTCATTTTGTAATAAAATCGTACGACCACGCTACCAATTTGTACGGCTAAACAGTTCTATTGCGGCTTTAGTTGCATCCGTCATGTGATCCAAATTTCGCCCAGGCACGGTCTTGGTTTTCACTTCTTGGTAGTCCAGGAACAGCAATCCGACTGATTCGTCAGCTTCTAATTGAGTTCCTTCTTGATACAGTGCCTCTGCTTCTTGTGAAGTCAAATTGCAGCTAATAATGAAAGATAATATTAATCTGCACTTGTAATATGATTGCGATTACCTGACCAAAAACTCTAAGCTTGGTCTTCCGTATTTCTTCTGAATGGTAGTAATACCCATAAGCAAAGGATCGGAGAGATTGTGAAGCGGAATGTTGAGTTCGTCTCGGATTTCGCATAGAGTCGAATCGAACACTTCGTCTCTTACTAGCTCGTTGGTTAGTTTGTCATAGACATCCCAAGTTTGGTTCATGTCTGCTTCAAAGTCTTGCGTCACTTTCTTGATTGCTGCGTCTGGCTCAGCATGCCCGCCAGGTCTGTCTAGTAATCCAGCATCCTCACCAGTCCACGTTGCTCTCCACATAAATAAAAACTTGTTGTCTCGCAGGAGAAGCAAGGAACCCACTCCCACAGGATTCGCCAAATAAACTCCCCCGTCTTTTTTGTCATTTCGAAGGCCCGCTTGGAACATCTGTTTGCCCATCAGTGGCGAGAGATTGGTGCTGATGAGGTCTTTATAGCATGTGATACCAATATTGAGCTGAACACACAGACTCGACTTTGCCACAGCTGAGGCTAGGCGGAATTTGGTCCCGTTGTACAGTTTAACATTCCGCGCACACCTTTCTAACCAAATCTGCTCAAGTTCTGATTCATACTCTGGGTGCTTCTTCCGATTGTATTTTCGCATGTTGAACTCAACAAACGTTTCCTGACGTGTCCTGGGGCGGCCTTGGTCTAAAAGATCAATGAAGTCTAGTCCCTCTGTTGCCATAATAGCACTTCAAGTTAACCGTGGCGTGCTGCTTTATTAGGTCCTGTGGAAAAAATAAACAAAAGGGCACAAACCTCCATTAGCAAACTGACCTTCCCCTGTTAAGCCCCTTTACTGATAACCGGCGAAATTCCTTCGCATCTTATAAAGAAGAAGCATTTGAACTCTTCACAAAGGCGGGGCTGCGCTTACCGCAGCGCTGTCGGTCGTATATTTTTTAGCCTGGTGTACTACCAATACTACTCGCTTTTATCTCGGAATAGAGAGAACGTTTCTTGCTGCGCTTCCCCACGCCACTTCGTGACCGTGAAAAGTTCACTTGTAAATAAAACTTGGTACATGCCCTTGCGCACGGCGGTCATGACGCCAGGATTTGTTGCCAATTTGCGATTTGTGTAACCAATTAAAAATATTGTCCCCCTCCCCCTCGTTATGGTTGACATTGAGCTTAGGATTATCTTTTCACTCCGGAAATGCAACGAGCTATAGCATTGTATGTGTCATGTCTTTCTTTTCTTATAAAAACGAGCGTTTGTTTTGTCCCTGAGCATGCAATGTGTCACAGAGCTAAGAATGTCGTAATAAGCTCATTGTTGCAAAAGAGAATTGGAATTTTGGCATTTGGCTGCTGGTATAGCCATAAATTTTTTTCTTCAACGCCCGAATCCGCATTTTTTTCCGGTACAAGGTTGGGAAATTGAGACCGGATACGAACCTGTTTCCTGGAGTACTTTGGCTTGAGCATGGGGTACCCCTTTCCATCTCCCCCAACCAGCACTTAATTACCAACCTCCGCTGCATTTACCCAGCAACTCAAAAACGGCGCACCTGCTTCCCGCCGCCTCCCACTGGACAGACCGTGAGAGAAAACGGGAGAACTTTTACAAGTCCATGCGGTGCGGACTCGGCTGATGGCGCTCGGACACTGTTTCCGAAGCAAAACAGCACATGTTCCGCCCGAAGTGAGCGTGAGTACAACACGAGTAAAAAAGCGAGATAGAACCATAACCTGCTACTCTTGTCTTGTGCTACAGGAGACTAACAAATTGAGCTTATCTACCTTTTTCAATCTGGTCGTGATAATATTTGCTTCGTGCCAGTGGCTTTGACCTCCGCGCGCTCGTCCAAGAACTTGACACACCAAACCGAGAGCTTGGGTACTTTGGAAGTGAGATTGGCTTGGGAGAAGGAGCCGAACTGGATAGAGAGAATCTACGTTTTCAAAGTATACGTCAACAGAATGCCTCACGTAAGCGAGTGGGGCGACAATTAGGAGAAAACACTTGTCCACGTCGCCGCCAGTTTGAAGCAGCATTAAACAAAATGAACACGGAAAAAGGTAATAAGAACGTGGCAATGGCAGGCGAATTATGCTTCGGGAGATTCCCAGCACCACAAAACTGAAGTACAGAATAATTGTCAAAAAAAAAGTTTTGTTTGGGTTGCCCAACGTTCTCACCTTTGTGTTACGCCTTCGGTACACGTTAGATTTTCAGTCGAGGGACAGTTAGCATACTGTGAAGGTGTGTCTGTTGTGAATTCGCGGATGTGTAATAACTTGAATACGCATACGTGATTGACGTCTAGATTCGAGTCAGTAATCTGGTTTGGAAATCTGACTACTGTTGTGTATGTGGGATTTGTTATGCCTGTCATTGGCTAAGTACGCACTTACTTCCGTACAAGGCGAGCGAAGTAAAAACGCTAAGTATTTACGAGCTTGTAGAGAAAGCTGCTACTGCCAAAGTGCATTGTGAATGCAACAAGTCTGCAACTGCATCCGAATTTGTCGTGCCCATGCTTGGCGCGTCTTTGACTCCGTGACTGACCAACTTTGATTTGAATTGGTTTGTAGGAGTGCCTTACCGAATGTTTTTTTTTTTTATTTCGGTGCCCCTGGAGCAATTCTGGGTCAGTCAATGCAATGTCCATGTTCTCTTTTATTTAGGAGTTGTCTGAAACCAGCAATGCGTTGAGATTGAGTTTTGATACGAATTGAATTTCTCGTCAAGTCTGACGTTTGACCCAAAGCATTTGACAAAGGGTGTCATTCAACTTCTAGGTTACCTGTCCTAAAGGAATTGAGTACGCCCATTTTTTAGCAGACACGCAGCGCTTGGTTTGAGAACGAAAGAGAAGGGGGATGAAAGAGCGAGGAGGACGGAAATTGACGCAGGTTTCCAAGCTCAGCAATCCGGCAGAGAAGGAAATGTCATTTGACCATGCTGGATACATTTCGTGATCAGATCGCGACATAGTTCCGTGCACCGCGGTGTCTAGTTCAAGCATCATAAGTAGCTCCGTAATCCTCGGCAGGGTTCCATTGTGTGAGTGCCGCAGAATTCGCAACGATTAAGTACAAACTTGCCACCAGATTCCAGTTTTAGACCGAATTTCACAGTGAACGAAAACCCGTAAATTTTCAGTGGACAATACCTTAAAACGATTAAAATCAGGTGCTTGGCCATATTTTTAAAAAAATAAAAGGACTCGGAAGTTGTGTTTTACGCACCTGGAAGTTTCTTAGAAGGCTTCCACAACTTAGCCTTCCCATATGGCGGTGTCCATCTTTTAATCTTGTACCGTGTACCACGCCGTATATAGTAATTGTTCGTTGTGTTGCGTCGTGACAATGTCTATGTGAGGAATCTGTTTTTCCTCTTTGGGTTACAGTGAGCGGTAGAAACAACGCAAACGGAGATAAGTTACCAAGTGAAGTACCGCAGTGACGTGACACAACACTGGACTTTGCGCCCTGATTCCATGTGTTGTACGACTGGATTGGGATAATGAGACCATGCAGACCCAACCGCAACAAGGAATTCAACTTAATAACGAGGTAAGCGTCCAGAAGTTGGCAAAAAGGAGGGAGTGAATTTATTAGCATTCCGAAGACAAGTGATGGTTATCCGTACATGTACATGCGGAGTAAAAGGAGGGTTTGCAAAGTTGTGGGCCGTGCTGGGCTCATGTTCAGTGTCAAAAGTGTTTTTGCTAGCGAACCCCCTTCTATTCTTTGGAATGTAAAGTATGGGTTGCTTGGTGAGTTTTGACCTTTTGTCACATACCTTTGTGGGGAAATAACTGCGTGAGATTTAGCTCTTTCGGTGTTATATTCTGCCAAAAATTTCGACTTGACTGAGGAAAAACTCGCCGGGGCTTGCCGTCCAGGATCGCCTGAGAAGTTGTTCCTTTTGAGCTTAATATTTATTTTTTCTCACCATCTTTTTTGTTTTGGTTTTTAATATTTTCGCGCGTGCTGAGAAATTGTACGCTTGAAAACGCAAAAGGGCAGGGCATCAACCTTATAATTGGTACGTTATGTGACTAAATATCCAAGGGGAGAAGCAATAAACTTGGAAACGTATAATGCCTTACGCATACTAAATGTTCAACAATGCCTTCCTGGTTATCTATATTCACACAAAATTTGTACAGCTTGGAGCCTAATGTGTGTTATTAAATGCATACTGAAGGTAACTCTGCTGACGGGAGGTTTCGATATGCATTAATTAGATGGTACCGTAATTGCCAACTTCGAGCTTGCGGCTGCCACATAGGGCCAGGTTAATGAGCAAGGGGCCTGTTTACTGTCATGCCAGTAGCTTCCGGAAAATGCTCGCTAATTTTGGGGTAAGAGAAAACTCTCCACGCAAGACAAGAGTTCAGTTCAGGATTTCGCTATGATGACTAAGAGTAAACCCATAAATCTTAACCGCGACACGTTGCATACTTGTCGCTTGGGAATAAGCTCAGCAGTCAGTGAGTCCAATGTAAAATGGAAATGACTCTACAACAGTTATGCTAAGCCTCAAGTTACTTTGTAGGGCATGATATAAAGGGGCTTTGTCTAGAATCAGTTCTGGGGAAAAAAACTTTCTGAGCGCGGGATTTATATATATTTAAAAAAAACAGTAGGCGAGGTTCCGTATCGAAAAGCTAGGCCATAACATTCAATGGAACCCATAATCATGGTATACGGTATTCACGCCCGCGTAAAGTAAGTCGTAAACCAAACTTCTAAAAGCAAGCCAGGCCTCCAGGTGTTGCGGAGTCCATTTAAAGTACTCCTAACAACCCCCTCTTGTCCTGCCTGGGAACGGAACAATTAAGTTTACCTTTTGATACCCCAAGAGAGTAGGAGGAGGATGGCGAGGAGTGGTTTATTTTCGCCCCCGAGAACTAAAACGAAACCCCCTTCACTTCCCCATCGTGTATGCGTACTACCTGTATATGATAATAGCTTTACTACCTGTGGCACACATCCTCTTTCCTGGGGTTTGCTCCAGCGTAGGATCCCAAGGCTTGACCTCTTCCTTCTTTAGTTATTGTCGTTAGCGCTCGACGTGGAGTAGTACAAGTGTAGAACCGTGGTTCAGTTCCCACAGTGATATTGTTCTTAACTCCCCTTTGGATTTTATGACTTTATGGTCTAGGAAAACTGCGTAAGTTGATAATTTTTGGCACGGTGAATGTCAGTGGTGGCGTCGCAACCCAAGTATGTAGAGTAAAAGGGATGGTTAAAGGAAGCGAAGGTGTTGGGATGGTGCGGGGAAACAAAGGCATCGTTTTTCATACTGTCGGATTCAGTGAGCTGCATGCGCAATTTTAGCATACAATGGACACTTTAAACCAAACCTCGTTCTCAGAGATATCGTCTTGTGGTTTCGTGAACTATCTTGACTAGCATGAAAATGACTCCGTCGATGCATAGTTGAGGAGGAACGCATGAATTTGAGAGGAAACCTGAGAAGTTGGTTAGTAATCTCGCTTGTCTTTTGTGTGTTAGGTGCCACCACATGGTGCGGAAGGAACCTCGTCCAAATCAACCGAGTCATTGATTGACAGTGGAGTTAAACCGGTATATCAACCGCCGCCTTTACCACCCAGATTACAAACTAAAGCCACAAATCATAATCCCCAGCGATCATCGACAGGTATTTCTTGATTTCTTTTTATATGATTATTTTTTCTCTTTCGTCATTCGGAATTCCTTGTGTGGGATTGGGGTACGTATACTATACGTTTCGGCTTGAAGGGCCTGATGCTTGACATTTTCGTAAATCTAATGATATGGGTTATGCGTATGATGTATTACCGGCCTGAAGGGATGGCAGATTGGATTTGCCCGGGCTTTTGTCTGTTTTGTATAAAAGATCCTTCGGTACGACTTTTATTGGTTTTGGAAACCCCGTCCTGCCATTCATTGAGAATCATAATGCGTGAGGTAATGCGTAATAGCTCCAAAACCTGGCGCCATCAGCAATCCCATGATGGATGGTTGTTTTGTTATAGCACCAAGAACGAGGTGGAAAAGAGACAGGGATTTAGCCGTCTTTTTATGCATAATTGATGGCAAAAAGTCACTTTCAGTTCCTACACTGTTACGAAATTGTTTACAAGTGTTTATATCCTTCTTCCTGTAACTCTTTTTCTTATGTGAGGTCTCGCCGTCTATTAGATATGATGACTATTACGATTGATGGAAGGGCTGGGAGCCAGAGAAAGAGGGATAGAGACTGGGACCTTTTCATGCTATAAGTAGCGGATTACTTCGTCGCCCGGGCAGGGCAACCCTGCAAGCCGTTCCTTTTTTGCCAGTCATAAACCACCTACGGTCTCCATTTTACAAGGTTATTAGACCTTTAGGTTCATTTTCCAGCTTTGAAAATGGTATAAAGGTCAACAACGTGCAATAGCCACCTGGTTTATGGAACCGTGAAATTGAGTACCGCGTGATCGTTTCAGGACAGTTTAGGACCCAAGACCGTCTCTAAATGGCAGGCAACGTCAACTCTTTTACCATAAACGCGTCGAGTTGTGCGACGTATCATTTTTCTTTAAGCCGATAGAAAAACAAAAGTAAAGGGCCCCAGATAAATGGATTTGAAAGCATGCGTTGATTTCTTTCCTGGTACTAGATTTTTCTTTGTGCTGAGTATGGAGATGTGCATTGCGAAGTGAAGGTGGTAGTTAATTCCACCTTTGATGGATGACTTTGGCGGATTAGATGAGGACTGCCGTGCCGGGGTCTATGTCTGCGAGGGAAAAGGGAATGTTCGGTACAGAAAACACGAGGAAAACTCGTTGCTGTTCTTCTCCACGAGCTATAATAATATGCATGTATAAATGTACGTAGGGTTGTCTGCGTTTGCTCGCTGGAACATGACTAGCAAGCACAAGTCACGAATTTTCCAATCCCCAGACTTGTCGAAAATTCTCAAAAATCCTTGTATACGCCGGCAAAGCTGTCCCAAGACAGACCCAAGCACGAAGTCGTAACGCAGATTGAGTGAATAGTTGACATTCTGGTACACTCGAGACAGGAAGATTTGTATTGTCCGGGCCCCAAAAAATTTAGCATTTGCGCATTTTAAGCTAGAGAAATTTTTAAACTTGCCATACCATATAACTGCGAAGCGGAGATTCGTTTGACCTTTAATGAAGGTAAAAAAGGTAAGAAAATAAATGGTCGAGTTGCTCGACTAAAGGGGCTGTAAAAAGGGGCAAACGAGATTGCGGTAGAGGGCAGATTGGTTATTGGAGACCCTGCAAAAGAATCGAGGGAACGTAAATCCAATTTATGACTCTTTTTTGACCATAATGATTCCGTTTTTCCTGTTAGTCCATAACCTTGACTTAATAGATATAGTCATGGGCAGTTAAAATTTGCAACGAAACATAACAAATGAGCTTTAACAGCGAGGGAATCAATAATGAAATGCCAAAAGGAACCAAGAGATGTTTTACCTGAACAAAAAGTCGGACAACCAATATCCAGACCCCCACAAAAGAAAAAGCTGCAGGCAAGCACAGCATCCAGACAGAATTCGCTCGAAGCCGGAAAAAACTTCACGTGACGCTCCATCCAAAAGTGATCAGGACTCAACTACGGATTGGTAAAGCTCTCTCAGTACTTCGTATGTGGTCCGTCTTATTATGGCTACCACGTAGTTTGTCTTCGCGTTCTCGCATGAGCGGACGCAAGTCAATCTGTGAACCTATCGTAGGTGGATCTTCTACGTAGAAACTTGCTGTGACGTTTGTCCTTTTTTGTGTTGTGGTTTTCGTAAATAAAAAGTCGCTGGAATAGATACCGTTAGCTATATAAGAATCGCAACCCTAGACAAAAAGTTAACTTGGCGCACGTGTGAGGCAGAGTGGGAGCGGTATTGGTGATTCTTGTTGATTTTGGGCGTTTCATGACAGTCGTAAAAGTGTCCCGCAAAGTGCATAGCTAGCAAAGAATTGCTATTCCTCTTCGCCCAACGCATTACGCACAGGCTATATGGCGACAAACTGCAGTATCCTTTCTCTTAAACTAAACCTGTTGCATTCTTTTATAAACACTCCTTAAGTCGCTTCATTTCCAACCCACTCGTCAGTTTATGGTGCCCATTTCAGTTGCGTCGTCATAGTACCAGGCGCGTGCGACCGAATCTGCGAGCCCTTTCGAAAAACCAAATAGACTTCCTAAAACGCTCTCAGAAGACAGTGGTCAGCTATTGTTGGGGTTCAGAGTCTTATACTCGCTCTCCGATGCCTACAAATTGTTCGGTTAGACATTGGAACTTGAGCCTATTGTGACTATAAGAATACTAAACCCTAAGAAAAAAACAAAGAAAAAAATGCCCAACGTATACCTGGACATTGGACCAGAAAAAGTTATTTTCTTGTTGTTTACAAGCCTAAGACCAATTGGTTACACTTTGCTGCGGGAAGATTTTTCTGGTGAGCGTCAGTAGCGTGAAAAAAAAGCGAGGCTATAGTTTCATTTTTCTTTGTTGTCCAAGAGTTGAAATAAGTGACTGAGTGAGCCTGTGCAAGTTGCAACATTCTTTAGTGGTCACCGACAGTCCAGTAGGCAGTTGGCTTTCGGAGTGAAGTATGCCGGCTGTAGTGATGGCGACCACAGTGCGCAGAATTAAGCAAGAAGTGAAAATTCGAAGGTCTCAATCATCTGTTCCGCTTACTAGTAAGTGTATAATACGTGGAAAATAGGTGTTTTGAATACTTACACGCCATTTTGAGTCAAGATGGGAAATAGTCGGGGTGGGATTTTTAATTCCAATTATACGGATTAGGCAGTAAGGTGTACGGCCTGTACGGGGAAGTACTGTACAATGATGTATTATAAAGTTCACCAACACTGTTATTATTGATGGGAGTATAGTTTTAATGATGATGTGCGATATTTTGGGTTGGGTTTTAACGCATCCACACGGTTTTGAAAGTCTCCATTTCCACGGATAGTACAATGTTGCTGCATATACCCCTTAAGGCAATTCTCAGACGTGGTTGCTTAGTCGCGGCTATTATGAGTATTCCGGTAATAATGTTATCTGAGACTTGCTTGCGTTATTCCTCCCCTTATTTAGACATTCCATTAGCCAATGCCAGCACACACATGTTTCAATCAATGCCCTGACAGTTTTCTGATAAGCTCGTTCTTTGCTATTCCATCCTTGCACTGAGTAACATGTTACCGGGATTTTGGAGAAGTTCTCATTTTTTGTTCTATTCTTATCACAATTAGAAGCTGATAGTTATGGCCCGTATAAATTGGTCCCATTACCCAAAGCTGTAAGTTCATCCGAAGTATCACTATCCCCGCCTCCATATCGACAACCTCCACCGCTGTTGCAGCAGGAATCCATGGCCAATGCTTCACTAGTTGCTGCCAATAACAGTCTCCATTTGCACAGCAGATTGCAGCAACTTCAATTCACTGCCGCAAGTGCGGCCACGGAAGCCCAGTTACCGGGTGTCTTACCGTCCGAGACGGGTCTAGAGGGTCTGCGAGCCTATTCGTCCAAGTTTCCGGTAAAAACAAAACAAAATTCTTAGGTTTGTAATTACGATAAGCTTCATTCGAGCGCTAGGAGCTTTAGAGCCTGGTTCTAACACGGAACGGAAGTTATGAGTTTACGAGTTGAGCTTTAGAAATTTAATGTGCGGTACAAAGTGTCAAGAAAGAAGGAAAGGTAAAGCGAATAAGACGCATTTCATTGGTCAACTCAGCGTTCATGGCTGAGAATATTCCCACACGTGGTTTCTTCAACTGAAAGAGGGGAGTACCAGACATAAAATAGGTTTCCGGATAACGCTACTGGCGCCTATAGTTTTACTTTCTATTTATTGAATTATTCTTTTTTACTTCCCCCATTAGATTCACCTAAAACTTATAGGAAACTATACCGTTATTCTTTTATTACGAGGACTAACTCTTGTACAATATTAGCTATGGGGTACAATGCGTGTTTTGTTTTTGTTTTTTTGGACAGAAATCGTGGGGGTCGTGGGAATTTCATCTTAATTCGTCTAATTCGCCTGTCTCGCGAAGGGTAGTCATTTATCAAGCGTGGCTTCTTTATCATCTTTAGAACTTTTTCGACATACTCACAAGGAGCAAAAGTATCAAGAGAGTGAAATCTAGGACGGACAAAAGAACGCCATCACCGGAACTATGATTTTGAGGGCTTGGGGACTTATCTTATTTTAGAAGTAAAAAGCACTATAATTTGCGTAATTATGTCTTTTAGACTGCTCACAGCATGGCGAATGGATGATGGAATGCATGCTAATGTTACACTGCGGCTACGGCTCGACAGTGTGTAGCGAATCAATGAGAATGTTAAAGACAGTTGAGCCAAAATCTACTATACCTTGTTCTGCGGGATTGCAGAAAAAATGTCGTTTTTAATTGTCCTATTTACGGCGTATTTTATTTTTATTTTAAAGATTGAGCGTGAAGTTATTGTATCAACGGCAGACAAGATTGCTGAAGTGGGTCGGATCTCACACCAAGAGCAGTCTGCACCAGCAGGAGACGCTGGATCCAGCGCAAGCCATATGATGAATCCAACCGGAGGTGCAACAGGTGTTTCCAGCCAACAAGCTGCACGGAGAATGCCACATTTGGGAAGTTACGGAAGACTCATCCAGCACCAGCAACACCAAGTCAAAGGCCATAGTGCCAGAGAACCTCAACAAGCTTGGACGGAAGACCGTAAGCTGGTAAAGTAGTCAAGTTTCCCTTTCAGTGTTTGTGTCCACTTTGTTAATCTAATCGACTCAACTATTTTCAAGACTATTTTCAAGCCGAAACTTTTATTTTTGTTCAATTTTTTCCTAAGGGCAGCAAGCGAATAGGGTTACATTTCACATTTGTGAAGGACGTTTGTAGAATGGGGTTAGTTAACCATTGTAGTGCCTTGAGAGACGAATTTCCGCTTAGAGATTTCGGGTACTTCGTACCCGCCATTCGACTGTTTTCTTTCGATGTTTAAACATGGGATAGAGGATTGCGTAGCGTGTCCATTTCCAGCAATTTGACTGGTTCCACTAGCCGTGCATGACTTTTCACTGTAAAAGTCAGTAAAAAAAAAGAAAAGAAAAAAGGGGAAAGACATTAATTTAGATTAGTCAGACTTGAACAAGGGGCTAGAACTGACCAAGAATCCTTTAAAAGAGCACCTGCCCAGCTGTATATACTGTCTTTTAGAGCTGCAATAACGCGTGCTCGTATACAGGGCGTTGTTTCATGACAGTTTTTTCTTTGTGTGTGTTGTTTTTAGCCTGTTCACAAAGCGGAAATGATACCATTAGTACCTCAGCACAAACCGTACGATGGAATTGACAACCCAGCGCTGGATGAGTTGCAAAGACCAGCTGCGTACTTGGTAGGAATTTTTATTTCTTGCAAAATCAGTTCAGTTTTATTACTTGTTGCTCGTTTACGTTGCTCTTGAAGCAATGACAAGAAATCGTTTGAAAAAAAGACAAACCCGTTCATCAAGAAAAGATGTCATTAATTATTCCATGTTATCCACTCTTTTAGCCAATGCATTACCAAGCAAATGGTTGGCAAGACAGCAATAGTTACGTTGCAATGCACTACCCAGCCCCGGAACCGAATCCGTACGTGGAGTACGTAGATCGCAGTTACCTCCAGAACCCTCACTTGGCTCAGTACGAAGTGCGCGTTGATGATCCAAAGCCACAAGTCCCGCCGCCATCAGTCAGGTGTGAAATATGAAAGAAGGAAAACGATTGTAAACTGTACCTTTGTTTGTTTTTTGACTGACTAAAAACCGTATTCTAAAATTTGTCATTAGTCATCGCAGCTTGGGAGCTGGACCTGCTCCGTCTAACTGGACTGATACCAGTGAAGGACCTGCTAACAATAGTGACCAGTTACGGGATACTTGCAGCAAACTGTTTGTTCGAGACGGACAACATCGGGGATCGGCACAATTGGCCTTATCTCCTGTCTTAACTCGGGTAATTATTGTTTTCTTCTCATTCTTTTATGGTCCCAGCCATTTGGAGTAATAAACGTCTGTTTCTATTTTTGTTTTCCGGGTTTTTTTGTAGGCTCAAGGTGGGTCCATTCGAAGCACTGAAACCGGAAATATGAACAATGGTGCTGTTAAGAAAGACTCTAGTAAGGAAGACGAAGTGCCAGCAAAAGACATTAACGGCAATGGCAGTGGCAAGGATGTTGAAGGCAACAAGACTGGGAGTCTGGGGCGGAAATTGGCCGGCAAAACCTATCATCATATTAAAGATATCTTCTCAAACCGGTTCAAAAGCCAGCCACAACAGCCGTCGAGCAGTGGCAATAAAAAAGATAGTGCGAATGCTCCAAAAGAAGTTTTACCTACAGAAATGGAAATGGAAAGTCCTGCTTTGCCAGACGAGAACCATGACAATGAGGCCAACACGGAGTATGACGGTGCAGAACAAGTATTACGCAGAGGAGGACAACCTCCACATTTGCAAGCTAGTAAGAATATGCATGAATGGGGCACTTACGCAGCAGCAGCCACCAACAAAGCGTATCACCATGAAGGTTCGCAGCATAATTCATCTTTAAGCGACGTGGATTCCAGTGCCTTAGCCAAACTGACCTTAAACGAAACGAAGAACCCCCAACACAAGTCTTCAGTACGGGGTCAGCAACCGATCATGAAAAGTCCGAATTCCGCTCGTCATCCTCGCCCTTCAGTTACATTTAATATCGAACTAAACGAACCCGGCGCGGTCACAGCAAACAATACCAATGCTAATAATACCAATTACTACGACCGTTTGGTTCAACAACGTGGGATGAGCAACGCGAATCCAAACCAAGGAAGCGGACAAGTGATATTGTACGACGATAGCATGCATTTCCCTCCAACGAACTCAGCAGCAGGAATACTCAATCAAAGTCAGTCCAGTTCAATTGGACCAGACGTTTCGGTGTCTTATGATAACTCGGAAAGTTATATCTCAAGTCCTCATCATCAGGAGGCGACTGCTGCCTATGGCAGAACGACTTATGGTAATTACGATATTCCCAATAACAACAAAGCCATTACCAATGAAGCGCTTTATGAATACTCCCTAAATCAAGACGGGCTCTCAAGCGGGCATCATTCAGCAGGGAGCTCCTCTGACTTTGAAAAACGGAGTGGACAGTCGGTCAGTACGATCGACTCGGGTATTGCCACCAGAACAAATAACGCTCAAGGTAACAACAATCCGGGAATTAGAGCTTATAGCGGAGCATTGGATAGTAGCATGGAGTCTGACAAACAGCAAGATGTGAATGAGTCATCCGAGTGGACCGACTTGGTGGATCCTGCGCTTCAGCAAATGATGGAAGCACAGCAAAGTAGGATTCTGAGAAACAGGATAACTCGACAAGTTCAAACAACTCCGGGCGTTAATGATACCCAGCCTATTATCAACGAAGAACGCTCCTTAACGCCCCCGTTGCCTCCATTGTCCCCCGAGAATTCCCCTCTCAACTCTCCCAAAATGGCGTCAAAGTATAATACCTCGAAACCGGATCTACTCGAGCCTTCCACAGGGAACGGCGGCGGAGTCAATCTCCGGACAGTCAGACCTAACTTTAGCCGAACAGTCAACAGTAATTCTGGTGGAGAAAATAAAAAGTCTGTGAATGGCCCTACAAAGCCGAGTCAATCCGGACCGAAGCGATCAGGTGGCAGTAATGCTGATAACAAGACCCGGTCCAGTAAGCAAAGCAACTTGCTCAAATCAAAGTATTCTTCCAAATCGACAAGTAAATTTGAGTCCATTTTTCCTGTGTGTTTCCTGGTGAATTAGCTTGTATAATTGAATGGTTCTTTCGCAGGCGCAATGCATTCCTTGGTAGCCTTGCAAGAAATGCTCGATGCAGGAGAAATCACGTCGACTACGACGGGTTTGGACTTGGACTTGGATTTGGACTCACTGCTAGAAAGGGAAAGTGATTCCGCAAGTCCTACTCAAAGTGAAGATGACTTGAATACCACGCTAGAAATGGGAGAATCACAAGCATTGAGAAGGCAGTTGGAAGGATTAGAAACTATGTATTCCAAAGTAAATCTATTCGTGTTTTATTGTTCGTTTGGGGGATGTTATAATGGAGAGGGGTATTAGGTACTGAAAGTCTTGGCTCACAAGCGACCGAACATGGCATCAACTGCGTTTTCAAACTCAGAATTGAAAATGTCTAGACGACGTATGCATGGGAGTGTGTCGTCTTT
The DNA here is from genome assembly GCA_003724045.1 of Lepidurus arcticus. NCBI lineage: Eukaryota > Metazoa > Arthropoda > Branchiopoda > Notostraca > Triopsidae > Lepidurus > Lepidurus arcticus. Next base: position 210,908 of record RJJA01000005.1, on the reverse strand, counting down.
GCCTAGCTCCATCTCAAGCAGACCTGTCTATCGTGACAAGCGACGCTATGATGACCGAAAACGCGTGAAAGAATTGAAGGTAGAGGTGTTTTTTAACGACAACATTTAACGACAACCTTTGCTAACGTAATCACTTTTTTTTATATAAACAAGAGCACCAACAAACGGTTCTTACGCTTGGAGAGCCATGTGGTAACGCTAGCCCGCAGCGTTGCTCATTTATCATCCGAAATGAGAACTCAGCATCTTATGATTCAAGTAATTACCCACCGGAAATGTTTAAATTAATTATTGGGCTTTATAAACATTTCTTCCAGGAGATGGAAAATATTCGCAGTGAAATTGCCCAATTGCGGTCACAACCTATCCGACCTCAGACCATTACAACTTCCAAGGGTTACCGCGGTCACAGAGCCGACATGAATAGCTGGCAAGGAGCAGTGCCTTCGTTAACCAACCCATCAAGGGTGAAGAAACTTACCAGCTTTTTCGGAGACGAGCCCCCACTTCTTCGTATCTTCTTAAAGAAATTAGGTTACGAGGTAATGCGAGAAAGCCATTGACCGTCAATGACAAACCAATAATTTTTTATATGGCTATATTTTCCGTAGAAATATGCTCCACTTTTTGAGCAAGAGCGAGTGGGTTTGATAGAGCTACCCTACTTAACTGAGGACAGGTTGCAGAAGATGGGAATTCCCATGGGTCCTCGACTGCGCATTTTACAAGAAGCCCAGCTTTCTTGCCGGCAGGATAACTTTAATGTGTATATGGTTTAAATTAAATGATGGGCTCGTTTACCGTTTGTAGTAATTTTAACCAGCGTTTGTTATATGGGGGATATTAGTGTTTGTTTTCGTGTATATATGATCTTTTTATTCGTTGGCATGATCTCAAACGCCTCTATTTTTATATTCAATATTAATTACACATGATGATAAAACTATAAAGCGTACTTCGTTATTTCTGTCATATATTTTTGCGTTGGTGATAGGAAGTGTAATACTTTTTTGTTATGTTCAAAAGCGAATTGAAAAGCGCGCCATATTTTAGGCAGAGGATACGAATGCAGCCTTACGTTAGGCTAGCATGACCCTTTCTAAAGTAGCAGCTCGCATAAAAGCGGGTTGAGGCATGTTATTGGAGGTATCCTAAAAGCAGCAAACCGCATAAGCGGGTTTAGCCATGTTGTAGGAGACGTCTATAAGCAGTAGACGCATAAGCGTCCTAACTTAACTTAACCAAACTTAACTTAACCTAACTTAACCTAACCTAACCTAACCTAACTTAACTTAACCTAACCTGACCTAACTTAACCTAACCTGACCTAACTTAACCTAACTTAACCTAAACTGACCTAACTTAACCTAACATAATTTAACCTATGCTAACGTAACATAACCTAAAATACCCCGCCTGGGGCGAAATAAGGCTTGTATGGTTTGCTGTGGATCCCTGGACGACCCTCCTAACATGGCTGAACCCGCTTTTATGCAAGTTGCTACTTTTAGAAAGGGTCGTGATAGCCAATGCTTGCAGCCTTCTTGTAGTTAAAGGTAGACTGCGCTCGTATTTGTTTGTTTTATTTCACAGTCTTATTTTAATAAATAAAATCTGCGTCCAGGGTTTACTTACCTCGTTATACTCACCCTTGTCGGTTCTCTGGTGACGTATGCGACCGGAGTATTACTTCTAGATCGAATGGACGAGATATTGTGCATTACAAGTGCAACTCGAATTTCTGTGTGTTGTGGCCATACTATAGCGGGTAAAAATTCTGTCCACAGGACAGAAGGATACAAAACAAACTCTTAATGGGAACTAGTTTTTGTCGTTTCCTGATCTTAAATGGAGATTTTACGCGTTAAAAAAGTATGTCATACGTTTTCCTATTGGCTTATTGTTAAGTTTTTGCCAGTTTATTGTCTTGTTATAAACTTTCGTTCCTATAAGGTGTGATGTCTTGAAGAAAAATACGATTATTATCATAAATCTTGTCGTTATCATTATCATAATCTTATCATTATCATGATCTTATCATGATCATTATCATGATCTTATCATTATCATGATCTTATATCATCGTTGTGGTCCTTATAAAATCGTATCTGCTTATCCAACTAACTTAATCGTAAATCGTAAGTAACTTATCCACCCTTGCTTTGTTTCGTAGTAGTCTGGCATCGATTTTCGCTTTAGACAAGCCTATAGCGATTACCATTTTAAAAATCTGATATATGTCAAACTTCGTGAGAAGAATTGAAAATCCTATATCCACTGACGCCTTGTGTTTTTTCTTCTGTTCGGCCCAGGCGCAATAGGGAAGCACCCGCACTATGCTTTCATAAAGGATCGATAACAATGCTGTAAACGCAGCACAAGATTTCAGTTCCGTTTGGTATAGAAGACGAGCTGTCCACTGTTGGTCAGGGCTTCATGACTTTCAGCAAGATGATGCCCACCAATTCGAAGTTCCAGTTGGGGTCTAAGGACCCTTGCTTCCCTTGCAAATTAAAATCCTTAGGTCCTTGCACTTGCGTTTTAGCCTTTGCCGCCACTTTCCTGGTTCTGGCATTTGGCATGTGGGGTGATGTCGTATTTGTAAACCCTAAGAATCATTGGCCGGTTTTCCTCGGCAGGTACAGCGACCAGTACCTTTTGGAAGTAAGTGCTGTATTTAAATATTAGTGGTGATGTTCATTGTCTTCCGCTTTTGGATAGGATGCAGCGACACGTCCGAAGGTGATACTATATTGGACGAAATTCTTTGATGCGAAAGATTTTTACGTGGGATATGGCAAAAGCCCATTTAGTCGATGCGCCGTCCAACATTGCATGTCAACCGATGACCGATCACTGCTAAACTTAAGCGACGCTGTGATTTTTCATATACGTGACACAGATCTGTCCGACATGCCTCCCTATCGTCTACCACATCAGCGGTGGGTGTTTTTCCTCCTAGAATCCCCTCATCACACCCCTCCGTTGCACAATTATGCAAATCTGTTTAACTGGACCATGACGTACCGGTCGGATTCCGACGTTTTTAATCCGTACGGGAGCATAGTGCCTATTCCTGCTAAAAATGAATCACAAGTCAAGTCCAAGAATACTACGCTTAGCAAACCGACGAAAAATAAAAAGAGCACTACTGATCTTAAAGAATTTCATAGATTAAAGGATTACGCTAATGATGATTCGGCGGATATCCGTTTCGATTACGACTCCTTCATTAAGCAGAAGACGAAAGGCGTGGCATGGTTCGTGTCAAACTGTCATACAAGCAGTGGGCGAGAAAATTACGTGGAAAAGCTCTCCGAATTCATTTCCGTTGACGTTTACGGGAAATGTGGAAGCTTGACATGTTTGGATCGCGATGCTTGCTCAAAGATGGTCGGCAAAAGCTACAAATTCTATTTAGCTTTCGAGAATTCTCTTTGTGCGGAGTATGTGACAGAAAAGTTTTATAATGCCCTAGGGCATGGAGTAATACCTGTAGTTCTTGAGGGAGACACTCATAGCATCTTCGCACCACCAAAGTCATTTATAGATGCCAGTGAATTCAAATCACCTAAAGCCCTGGCAGGGTTTTTGCAGACCCTGCTAACCAACGATAGTCTCTACAAGGAGTACCTGTTATGGAACGAAAATTTCAAACTGGGGCCCTATTCTCCTGGTTGGTGCACCTTGTGTCAGTTGCTCAATGATCCCAACCTCTCTCATACATCCCATGTCTATACGGACATTAATCATTGGTGGTTTAGCAAAGGTCAGTGTAAGTATGGAGAATTTCACACGGCTGAAGCTTCGTGAACAAAATCGTTGGGCAAGACTCAATGCTTGTCGCGTGCCTTAGTAAACTGCAGAATTGACTACTTAGAAGATTGTAAGCCGTTGTATTTGTTAGCTTCCGGTTGTAATTTTTTATGCGAGGGAAATGTAGGCAGGTTTTCGTAACGGTTAGAATTTTCAGGATGCATTTCTATTTGTTTGAGGTGAGGACAGTAGAGGCTTCGTTGTGGCTTCGTATTGACTCATGTATTGTTTTGTATTGCCACAACTGTCGCCACTTGTGTCACATAGGATTACGTGTTTTTGTATACGGGTCTCTTTCTTTGTAATAAAAGAAGTATATTTAAGAGCCGGAAACGTATCAGACAGTTTTTGTTGATCAACAATGTTAACTGTTGTGAATTATACATTGATCAGTTGTCTCAGATCATTTTCGTATGAACAGTACTATGCGAGTTGCTGTAATACAAATTGTATGGGGTCGTTAAGAAAAGGTGAGTTTCTACAAAATGCAGTTGTACCGTAAAAATTATCAAGCACATGAACGGAAGATTTTCATGATTATTTGTTGCTTAGTTGGTAATCTGGATTGGGGTTTGGAAACATAAGTTAAAACCGGGCCCGGACAGCTTCCATTTTACTTCATATCCGCGCTAGAAAATTATGGGTACTGAGTTTCATAGTTCTTTGCAGATCCTTTCGAAAGTAACTTACCGTTGGGAAAGCGCGACTGACGAAGAGAAGGTACGAGTACGTCGTACGCTTGTTGGCTTGCAGCGGACAAGGAGCAAAGTTGCACCCGTTCGAGTTCATTCCTGGCAACGGCAGATCGAAGGGTTTGTTAGCCCAGAATGCCTTGGACTGAAAGCTAGTCACGGTGGAACCTATGAATATAAAACTGGTTAAGGATGATTTATATTAAAGAATTCTAGCTGTAGTTGTTGCCCTTTCCGGATAGCTTACGTGGGGTGAAATCGATTTCGACAGTGATGTTGCTTCTTTTGCGCAGTACGCATGGTCGTCTGGAATTGGTTTCTGGGCAAGGCGTAATGCGTACTTCGTGGATTTCGCCATTACCAAACCCTGTTTAAAATAAAGAAAGAAATGCTGCTTTAAAGTGCTCATAGCAATAGCAGAATTTTGGGGCAAGATTGTTATTCCAACGCAACTAGAGAGCACTCCGATAAGATAGCGAAGTAAGTGCTCAACATGTTTAGCATTATAGCTTTGCGCAACACGATGCAATTTGGTTTGGTACTTTGGGTAACGTAAAAGAGTTTAAGAACGTACATTACCTCTACTTCCCCCACAGAAATTAATTAAATTTAATGTTTCAGCATTCACTGCCGTAATAAAGACTGCACAGCACACGAATAGGCACACTATCCAACGCAGCATTTTGGCGAGTTTTCTGGCGGTCTTTTATCGAAAATTAACCAGTGCGTCTTAGCAAGCTTCTTGCGAATGACTTGGACCATATGGTAACTCTTGCTAGTGTATATACGCTGTTGCGTAGATGTAGATCGTACGACCTTTAAGTCAAGTGGGGGTTTCAACGACTTGAAATTCTCTTCGGTCATTGGTCCAACCCTTATGTCACGAGTAACAAAGATCCATAGACTTCGCTATATCTTAATCGCTGAAATTTTCTGTTTTTACTGCTTCTTTATGCCAGTATCAGGAACGCACTTTGAGCTTTACCAAAGTGCCAAATGTAATAAATGTATTTGCAGTATAAGTTATATAAATGTTAAACTTTCATAGTCTTTCTATGAGAAAATTTTTAACAAAGAATTTTGTTGGGGGGGAGGGTGTAATAGGAGGGAAGTTTCAAGGCGAAACAGTGCATGTGTACGTAATGGGATCACGGTGGCCTGGGTTTTGTCAGCCGCTGGTCACAAGTGGCCCATATGGAAGCTGAAAACTCTCAAATTTCAATGTTAGGCAAGATGAACATATACCCCTCTTGGAAACGCTTGTATTATTATTGCACTCGTTTGACTTTAACACAACGGGAACAGTAAAGAAAAATATTAAGAGAACGAACAAAATATTTAGAGAAATAATTGCTTAAACAATTCCTACAAACATGACAATAAATAAATAAACTACCTTTCCTTTCGAAAGTACAGTGACATCGCCAGCTTCTCTTCAAGCTCATTCTTGAAAAAGCTGACGTTTTCCTTTTTTCTCAGACCTGACTTTGTTCGACGTAAATTTGACTACGTCCTTATTGTCAGTAATAATCGAATTATGACTGACAGCTGAGGATGCGGACGACTGTGGGCTTCTTGGCTCCGTGTCAAATATGGACTGGAAGCGCGATGGCGAAAAATGCACGGGGCAACTTAGCGATAAAAGCATTTTGGCATCAGTATCCATAGTCTTATCCGTGTACTTGTAAACAACATGGGTTGGAGTGGTGGACTCTTCCTTAGAGTCGCGTTTCCTTCGTTCGGGAGAATTGGAGCTAGCGTTAAACATTTGCAAGGTTTCTAAATTCTTGACGATGGGAATGGCCCGAGTTTTAAGTGTTGCCCAGACTTCGGTATGTACTACCATAAAGCTTAGGCTGGTAAACTCATTAAAAGCAGTTCGAGTCACATTGCACCGTTTATCGGGTGGACCTCGTCTAACTAGCCATTGGTCTTTCTGCTCAATAAATACGTCAACATGGATGTTGTTACCAAGTTCATTAATACTGATGTCGCTATTTGGGGTCGGGTTATCACAGTCCGCAGATACTATGGCATGCGACTTATTTGTTAACCCGCACTTGGCCTGGATTAGAGGGAAAAAAAATGTTTTGCCTCTAGATGGAACTTTTTTGCTTTATTCCTTACTTGCTGTTCCAGTTTCGTGGACGGAATGACGTAAATTTGATCTACTTCTTCAACTACATTATTGCCAGGCTCAAAGTCAAACAAATGTGTGAGCATAAGCCGCTCTCTGTGGTTGTCCGATTGAGCTGCGAAACGAATTATTTTTATTCGGCACTGCAATCTGATCTCATTATATAAGTGTACTCACTTGTCTTGAGGATGGCGGCTTCTAGAAAAGCTATGTAATGAACAACAGCAGCCAGCTTATCCGGCATGCTAAGTTTGCCTATAGTCTTCCTTTCCATAAATTCGAGCAATCCGCGTAACTCCGTGCTTACGTTTGCATACCTGCCTCTAATGAGGTGAGGAAGAAAGGATTCAAGTACTGTTAATTGCGAAACATTATTTGAGGTAGAAATTATGATTATCTTGCCTTGCATCGCCCCTCCTGTCTGCACCACTGTTCCGGTGCAAAGGTCTTTCATTCTCATCAACGGAGTTACGATTGGGAGTAGTTTCGTTGCTGTTACTATTTGTAACCAAATTATGTTCTTTTTTACGCTTCATGTCTCACGTTAGGATCTTCCTAAGCAGATTAGTTTGTTAAGACACTAATTCATAAGAGACTCACCATAAGCGACATGCATATGTCGTATGATAAGAACGTTGCAGTTTGAATTTAAAGAGCCCACATATTTATTGCATTGCTCTACCATCTAGCGACAACTGCAGGAGTTAAAATTTATTCCAGAACCGTTTTCATTTTATACTCACTCTAGTGGAATACCGGCGTTTGTTTATCTGAGTCAAGGTGAAGGGGCTGTGATTAAATCCTCTTTGTTTGTGCAATACTCGTGATTTGTTTAGCTTGCCATTCTACATGTTCTGAGAATCTGCGGCTGTCTTCCTGAAACATACAACAACGAAAGCTTAATCAACGTTCAATAGTTTTAAAAGAAGACGCCTGGTAACTTGTTGGAGGGGAGCGACGTTTCATTTGTGTTGAATTTCCAAGAACCAGGTGTGTGAAGCTGCGCCTGCGTACGTGCAATAATGTAAGTGAATTCATCGGTATTTCAGTTAGTTTCGGTGCCACCAACCGGTAATTTCTATCACACTTTAATATTTATGTTTTTATTTGTAAACATTTTGCTTTGGCTGGTATCGTAAAGCTCTTTTGATTCGGAATTCCGAGGTATGACTAACAGTTGACGCTTTAAGTAATTATCACCTGATTTTGCGGTGTACCGTAGGGAAGTTATCGGCTGCATCTTAATCAAGAATTCGCGCAAGAAGGCATATGAACACCATGGAGAGCCCGCAGTGACGTAAAAAAGAAGCACAGGTGAAAGGCAACGCTTTTATTATCCGAGTCAGTCCTCTCGTCTCAGTTTGGCTGGGGACATGGTTTGCTAAACATCCGGAACGATCGAAGCACGGCAGTGTTCTTTAGGTTTGCTTGAATCGTCGTAGGAAATAGACCTCCTAGTGCGTTCCAGGTGCAAATCTTCGTTCATTATAGCTAGCTAATTGAGCTTGTGAGTGACTCCTATACCTTGCTGTGAATGGATATACCTGATTAATTGAGTTCACAGGAATCTTAAAGTTATTCAGGTCAGTTACGACTTACAAGTTTTACTATTTGAATCAGCACAAGTGGTAAGTTTAGTGTTGGATGGCTGTGGTTATACCTGCGCCTTCTTGGTCATGAGTATAGTACCTTGCGATATTTGAAGTTTAACCTTGGGCATTTTAAGTTCCTGTGCGTCTCAGCGAGTTCGCCCCCTTCTTCTCGACTTACTGGTGAAGAACTCTTCCATTAGGACGTTTCCGAGGACCGGATGTGGCATGTGGCACCTTCGGCTTTCTAGAGAACAAAAGCACCACTTGACATTTGCATACAATTCATTCTCTCCCTTTTTTTACACAGTTACACTCATAAGCAGACACTCCTCTAAAACGGGATTGACCTCTCTGACATTCCCATATCCTCACAAAAAGATTTTTCCTAAAAAGTTCGACACTTGAATGTATGTTAAAAGGTCCGTTTTCCTTTCTAGTCTCTATTTAATCACTCCCTCGACCGGTTTGTCAAGTACCTACCCACACGTTGGTTTTGCCCAAACGTAACGCGGGCTCATATGCATACTTGGCTATGTTAAGCGTCTATCCAAGGTTTTTCTACGCCTTCTAAAAAAATAAATCGGACAAAATTAAAAGGCTTTCTTACTTTCTAAACTATGCCGTAGCATAACATCTCTTTTAAAAAAAGGAAATAAATTAATTCTGGTCGACTTAGAATCCCAAAATGGCAAGGTTGGCAACTTGGTGGTATTATCTTTGGGTTTGTGCTTGTTATTATTAACATATGTGTTCTAGTAACGATGGGTTTAGGGAAGTGCTCGACCCTACGATCCGAAATTGGCTCGGTTACATATGTTTCGTGAGTGGAACACATAACACGTTAGCTTTCTCTTACCTCGACTTGTGCAACGTTAGTCGTGTTGTTTTTTCTTATTATAATTATTCCTTTAAAGCTATACTTTTCAGATTGTAAGTTTATAATTGTTTTTTCTTTGTAGTATGGAGCTGGGACAACACGCTGCCCCGTTGTCTCCTGGATCTGCAGATACCGGCGTTTCTTCTTCAGGATCAGGTATGCGACGTTTAGATTAGTTAATCCGAAATTCGTTGTTCGTTTGGTTTGACTTGCTACGGTTTGCGTGTCAGATCTCGCAGTGTTGTGGTTGCTTCATCCTTTTTCGGTTCTCGTGTTTTTTTTAATTTATTTGCTTTTTTCGTACTCTGTACGGTAGACTTGTGACCAGTTTTTTCTCGCCATGGGTCTTATCTTGCTACAAGACTTTCACTAGTAGCCTTTCCTTCTGTTTTAATCACGTATACTGTGGGATTATATGATATAATCATTACGACCTTGGCTGACTTGCGACGAAGGAGGATTTGCTAGCCTTGATTGTAGAAACTATACAAAAAGTAAGAGGGTTTTCGTGGGATTTGGGGGAGATCTACAAAGCGGATCAGGCACAAAAAACCCTTGTGCAATTATTAAAAAAATATAGAGAGTAATGTTATTTTCTATTATAAGAAGGGCTATAAACTTATTTGCAAGCTTATTTACCATTTGTAATGTGTAATATTGGAGAAAATATGCTTATTAGATAACGTTCTGGCATATCTACCTGACGAGGATACAGAAAATAGACTTGGACGTTTACCAGGAATTAAGATTCGAGCTTGTCGCCACTAAACTAGTTTCATGTGTACTCTAAACTCTGACGTTACTTGGCGACAGTCTAGAAAAAGATGGCGATTTTTACCCATGGAAAAACAAATATTAAAAAATAAAAATAAATCTCAAGATTCGAGAGCAGAGAAACTGCAAACAGTATCAGACATTTTTTTCAATGACAGGTTGCTTGGGAATATGAGCCAAAAAGCGTCAAAAGTTGGGTTAGTTATACTTCACTTGGAAACGAAATTCCGTTACGGTTGTAAACTTGGCTCCTTTTGCGTTCAAAACTTGGAGCAGAGTTAACTGATGGGCTTACTGTTGTGTGCTAACAAAAAAAAAGGAAAATTAAGGCGGGGTAGGAGCGTTACGCTTTACAACTACAATTTTGAACGAAATCTCTCGTGTTAATGTGAATGGCACCGGCATCCTAGTTCTAAGCCAGAACATTGAGCTTCCTTAGTCCTATCTTGTCTTTTTGGTCAGAAAGGTATATATATTTCGAACAAAACATCCTATTCGACCGTCACTTGATACGTTTTCAGTGTTCTGCGTTCCGACGTTTTGTCTTCTTTATTCTGGACAGTGAACAATAAAAATCCGATTAAATTGCTCCGCCGTTGTTCTTGGATCAAGAAAAGGAGGCCTTTCTAAGATCTCAAGATTTTAAAGATCAAAAGGCCGTAGCCAGGGCAGGAAATGCTTGTTGTTCTGGTCATTGCCACGGCCTATTTAGTTTTAAGTGTCGCATAAGATTTTTTTTTGTATCTTGGCCAGTGTGTTCGTAGGTGGCCCTCGAAACTTACTGAGCCGAGCAGTTAACGTCTACGTCAATTTTGGCACATAAGGATGTTTATAGCAAATTGATGACGTCCGTGTGTCGTTATACAGGTAAGTAAAAATATAAGGAAAACGTGCACCCGCAAAGTTAGAATGCTAATGAGGGTATTGTAGGACTAGGAAATGATTCCTGCAAGTTCTCGATTCAGTTAGTGACGGAAAGTTGTCAGTGTGTTTAGGCGTAGCCCTTTCTCGCGACTTAAGACTTGTAAATTGTATTCCAAATGTGACTTAGTTTGCCCCGGTAACTTCTGTTTTCGTTCTTAATGCCCTAAAACACATTTGAAAGACATAGTGGAACATGGTAGAACTAACTTCAGGTATTAGCTATGATGAGAAAAGCACTTTCCAGTTCCGTAAGTTAACGGCAGGATTTCGATCATCAAAACCAGTATCGCTTCGCTTACTCCCGTGTCTTTCCGGTAAGCTAACTCTGAGTTATTCTTTTGCCTTAAAAAAGTCTATATTTTTTCAGAGCGGAAGCCGATACGGAGCTAGGCAGTGTTCATCAAGCTTTGATAAGTGCCCAGAAATGCAAGCAGAAATGTTTTGGTGCATGCGAAGAAGGAACAGAGAAGCTCATAGTTGAATATTTGAACTGTAGAGAGTGCTTTGCATTGTAGGATTCCTTAGTTGTGTTGAGTTTCGTTAAGCAGCTGTGACTCATCTGTCATTGGTACGGGACTGCAAAAAAAAATATAGAAAAAAGCGCGTTAACTTGGTCGTTTGCTAGCCTTCACGTCGTTTTTACACCCTCAACGGGTTTAAATTAGATGAAGCACACTAGCTGTGGTATCAATTTGGGGTTTGCACGGGAACGGAGCACTGCAAAGACTTCGTTAGATTAGAATCGAAAACCATCATAAAACAGACTCGCGTGTAACGAACCGCTTCTCCTTTCTTTCACTGCTATGTGTGTAGGAAGTTAGCTTGTCATAACGATGCCGTGAAGCCCGTCCAATGTTGCTCTCGTCTCTTTTTTTTTCTTTTTGCGGAGCCCAGCTGATTTTCTTGTCCGTTTTCATGCGCTTGCACGCATGTGTGAACGCCCCATGTAGTGCATCAACGCTGTGGCACAGAATATCCTACATATTATTCTCGGTTCCATTCAGATCAACGAAGAAGTCGTAGAGAAACGTGAAAAAAAGAGTCTGATAACTTTGCTCTTGAAAGGTGTTAAGATCTAAGATCTTGGGAGATAAGCTAATCAGTGAAGGGCAAGGTTGCGATAATTTTCTTTTAAAGATAAAAGTGTTCGCTTTTAGGGGAAGGGAAAGGCTCAAAATGTTATATTAGACGTGCAGGCCCACGCGTATTGGTCTTTGTTCGATAGGGAGGCGCTTAGGCTTTCCCGACCTGTTATGCACGCAATTTAGATAGAAAATATGCAGATGCAAACAAGTGACGACGACTGTACGACTGAGCCACGTAGTGTAACCTGTCTGCTAGCTTCCGCCTGGCGTAAGTGATCTTGTTTCTAAGTAATAGGCATGCAAGGAGGCAATATGGTTACGGGATTCAGTGTCGAGAAATCGTGTCTTGGTTTCAGGGCATGCATTACTCCTAATTCAGGTGAGGATATCCAATGCATTCCTCGGTGCGTGCTATCGTAACATATACACAGTACTAACAAGGTAAAGGGCATTGATTACTCCGGCTTTAGCGTTCCGTGATGGAATATCGGAGTTTACATGTCTTCGTGAAGGATCTCCACTGGATCTTAATAGGTAGGCGGACGGGCAGCTGTGTTAGTTGCGAGTTTCTATAGGGATGAAATGAGTGATAGCTTTTTATTTACTTTTGGAAAGAGTGAAAGGAAACGCGTGTTTTTCATTTTTCCGGCTAAGACCTATGCCTGTGGTCAAAGAAACTATAATCGTGGTTCATGTTCGGTTCGGTAAAGGGAAAGTGAGAGGAAATTGCCAAATTGGTACGTTTAGAAAGTTGTAAAAGCTCTCCCAGGGCGCGTTGGGAGAGCCGAATAGAGCAGAATGGAATTATCGGAATTATTTGCTGTTTAACTTATAATGAACTGTGTGCTTAATTGGGCTAATTTAGTGTGATTTTTCTTTTCAGATGATATGATGGAGCATGACAGCGAAAGCTTGAGGGATCGGGTTATGGGCTTAGAAAAGCGAGTAGCGGACCAGAATGATGAAATCGTGTGCCTTCGGTCGACGCTGGCGGATTTATTACGACGTGTCAACCAATTAGAAAATACCCGAGGTACGTATCAGAATGCTCTTGTTTGTTTCTTCCTTTTTGGCTTGTTTTTTCTTGTTGATCTTGAGAAGGGTAAAGTTGACAAAGAAAATTACATGGGAAATCTCTTAGGTGCCATGGCGCCGCCTGTTGCTATCACGCCTACGAAAGATGTGCTCCGCTTACGACCCAGTCACCATGATACGCCTGATGGAAGATTTTCCGTGAACGGCGGGTTTTCCAACGGAAGCAGTAACAAAGAAGTATTGAGAAGACCGTCTTCCACGACACAGTCTTCAGCCCTATCTAATAGGTAATGTAACTTTGAGACGTATACTGTACCACCCTTTGAAATTGCAAGACGAATTTTGAAAGAACAAAATTGCGGTAAAAAAGTTGAGTTCAACGTCGTGATTAATGGATCTCTGATGTTTGTTTTAGACGCTCCGCCCAATACCAGTCCACGGGATCATTGCTTTCCGACAGCCCAAGTTCCACCAGCGCGTCTCCGGCGCCTTCTCCGTCCCCCACACAATCCGCTATTACGGCGCAGCAGCAGCAGTCGCGAGGGTATTCAGCTATCGCACACTCACCAGCGTCGCGGCGAGGAACGATGCCGACGATACAGGCCACGCCCTCTGCCAACCCGGTGCAGAATGTCCACTTCCAGGCAGCTAAGCGGTGGAATTCCACCAGTGATTTCAGCTCTCCTGTTCATACCACCTCTTTAGCAAACAGGTAAAGCTTTTACGAAAGATGAACGAGCTTTTAGCGTGTTGGACGGATCGCTCGAGTCAACGGGTTAGAACGAAGTTTGTTATTTAGAGTAGCTAATCAAACTATCTCGCATGACTTGACTAAATGGAGGAATGAAGTTGTTTGATTGGAGTGATACCGTAACCTGGACCGGTTTTTATATATAAGAGGATTGCTGAATTGAGATGCATGGCAAATAACTTGTATTTGCGATGATTGTAATTACCCCTGATGGCTATAGAGCACGCTTTAAAGTTTAAACTAACCAAGTTTCGTATGGTGTGTTCACTAGACGGATGGCCTCATCGGGGTCGCTCCTCAATTTGAATGCTAAATTGCACCCTGGGATGACTACAAGGCACGGGTATGTTTCCAAGTTTATTGTCCTATTATTATCGAATATGGAGCGAGGTTTACCATTGTTTTCCATACCAAACCTGGACTGTGTTTTAATTTTTGTACGGTTTTGAAACAATGCTTTCGCGTCAAGACAATGATCGATGCTAATGAGAAGCACAACGGGAAATAGTTAGCGAGTATAATAATTCTCCTAAAGGGGAAAAAAGGTTTTTGGATCCTTCGGAGGGATTCTGTGAGGTACATATGTGATTACATTAAAGAATAGGTCGTTCATCTCTCCAAAGCACATCTTTCATGTCACGCTTTCCCAGAATAGACTATTGAAGGTTTAAAAACTCGCTATTCTTTTGATACCAAATTAAGCTGTTTTATTTGTTACGTTTCTTTTCTGCGTTATAGGGTGTAACGGCACTATAAGTAATCAATATACTGCTGCATTGTGAACGTTTGCTAGGATCGACGCCCCTGACATTGACTTTGAAAGGGCGAGGACGGGGTGTTTAAAGGTCAAGGCTAATCAAACGAAAGTTTCACGGGAAAGTAAACAGTTTGTAAGAGCTTTACACATTGCTAATTGCTAGAATTTGAGCTTAAGGTAAACCAGTGCATTTCATGGAAACATTCGTTGACAGTAACCTTGAGCTTGCAAATAGGTAATGCACAACCGATGCAAATTTTGTTCCAATGAGTAATAAATTAGCAATATGATAATTGATTTTGCAACAATGAGAAATACGTTACGTTGCCTAAAAATATGTCCTTCGATTGTGCACTAGCTGTTAACAAAAGGAAGCTTTCGTTTTAGATTGCTTTCAATAAGAAAATAACAATTATTTATTTTAACAATTATCTATTTATTTTTTTAATTTCTTACGCAAGGCTTCGGCAAAACAATAACAAACAGCAGGGCCATCTGTGACTGTTTCGCATCAATAAGCTACGGTATACGGGAGCCTAAATTACGTGAAAGTTTGCTCGTTAGATTAGAAGGAAGAGATAGAGCAGCTAGGCTTTTAAGCTTATCTTGTATTTGAAAGCTTCCGTTACAGGAACATGTATATTACGAGTAATGGTTGACGGCGTAAGCTCGAAGTGGAGGAATTTATTGTTCTCCTTTTTTTCCAGTTTACCCTTACAGGAGTTTAACTTCAAGGGTCGTGGTGACCGTTATGGTCTCCTTGTTCAATTTTATTTCTTATTCTTCTCGGCTCGTATAGACAGGTCTTCGAGATTTTCCTTATCTAAGAGGCCAGCGCTATTAAATCCCAACCTTTTGTATATGTTACGGTGTTAGTTCCGGGTTTTGAAGCCTTCTACTACTCCTTTAGTTACATACAGGTTTTCGAGTTCGTAATCACTCCCGGCAAGTTCAACTGTACCTCTATCCTTGCTTGTGGCTTTATTAGCTAACGTATGTAGGGTGTGTGTGGTCGTAGTATTCATATTCGAGTACACGAATCAACGTGGCGAGGTACCGTAAGGTTTCCTGTCTAGTTTAGGCCTGAGCGGCTCATCGCAAGGTTCCAAATTTCGAGTTTCGGCGAAGCGTGGCAAAAGTGCCAAGTTGTTGTCTGGTCTGTTTACTATTGGTCATTGGCGTAGATCGAAAAGAGAGCTCAGCTGTGACGTCACTTTCCGGTGTTCCTTTGATAACTAACCGAAGGACAGTGCAGATAAAAAGCGGCGTGTGGGAGAGAGTTTAAAGTGAAAAGCCCTTCTGGCTGCAAGTCATTTTTGCGGTTCGCTGAGCACAGTTCCTTCCTATAGAGGGTTTTGCAATGGCTTACAGCTACCGGCCACACCGACGTGGGTAAGAAAGTTCAGTTTTCCTTGAGCACAAGGGAAGACAAGTTTGACGAGTACAAAGGTATTCATAAAGTTACGAACGGTCTTGTGAAACGTGTCTTGAATCTAAAATGGCCGGGTAATTCGACGTTAAGCTGTACTTAGTTTATGTTAATCTGTTTGTATATGTATTGTTTATATTGACATCGTAAGGGGTTCGGGGTATTTTACTTTTCTGTTTGTTTTGATACAGAACCCGGGACGCGACCTTCAACGAGGAAGATGGCTACGTCAAGTTTTATTTGCGAGGAAGACCCATCGTCGTGTACGCCCCCACGCCCTTGTTGGAAAATTATAGTTTAACTAAGGTTAACATGGCTCCTCCAGCCAAACCTAAGTTGGAATGGGTGTAAGTATATACAGGGCGATTTAACCCTGGAAAATTTGCATTGGAGTCATCCTTTTAATGCGATTCTAAACGTTTTAAGGTATGGCTATCGAGGAAGGGATTGTCGAAGCAACCTGTATTTACTACCCACCGGAGAGATGGTGTATTTTACGGCCGCTGTAGTCGTCCTTTACAACGTAGAAGAGCAGCTTCAGCGACACTATTTGGGTCATACTGATGACGTCAAGTGGTATGTGTTTTTTGTCGAATTTTTTTTCCTTTGTTTATCTAGTTTCCGGTGTCCTCGGAGTAATTAACTTTTTGTTGAACGTTAATAGCTTGGCTATCCATCCCAATAAGCTACTAATAGCCACCGGACAATGCGCAGGACATGAAAAGAAAGATGGCAAGGTAAATATGACCTTTTTTGTGTGTATTTTTCCATAGAAACCACATAATTCCGTAGATACCAAATTATGTTAACGGATGTGGGCGTAGACTAGTGGTAGTTAGATATCGTGTAGTTGTAGCTGGGATCTATATTTTGTCAATTTTATCTCTCCCCCCACTTATTGCAATCCGATTCATCACTCCTAGTCATGCAAATTACATCCTCCACATGATATCCACTCTGTGGATGCTGAGCATTGGGTACGTTGAACAAATTTACCAAGCTCCTCCTCCCCGAGATTTGTAAATGAAATGTCATGTCTTGCACCTTGTTTGTGGATTTGGATTAACTCCGTTGGGCTTTGTTATGTGCTAATTTATTATGGTGCAGGAGGTGGCGGTAATACCTGATATAAGTTCTTTTGTTAATGGTTTATTCATTTTATCTTTGGAATCGTAGCCGCATATCCGAATATGGAATTCGGTAAGCTTGGCCACTCATAATGTGATCGGAATCGGCGAGTTTGAGAAATCCATCAGCTGCTTGGCCTTCTCTAAAGCTGTAAGCTTGAAAAGTTGGAAGTAAAGCTTGGCTAACTTTGCTAATAACTTATTTCCTGTTGTACGTGTTCTAGGACGGTGGCAATCTTCTTGTAGCGGTGGATGAAGCACCCGACCATAACTTATCGGTCTGGGACTGGCAAAAAGGAGACCGAGGTCAAAAGATCTGTGAAACGAAGGTATATGAGAACGTGATCCAAGCTAACCATACGCAAATTAAAAGATTTGGGGTTTTGTTTAGTGTTCGTCGGAGTTGGTTGTGGCTGCCGAGTTTCACCCCATGGATCGCAACGTGTTAGTTACGTGTGGGAAAAGCCATATCTGCTTTTGGTCCTTGGAAACAGGATCCTTAGCGCGCAAACTGGGGTTGTTTGAAACGCGGGACAAACCCAAGTACGTTACGTGCTTGGCCTTCTCAGACCGAGGCGATGTTCTCTCCGGGGACTCGAATGGCAATATTTTGGTTTGGGGCAGAGGTAATTTCGCACTCTTTCTCTTTTATTTTCAACTTTGACTAATATTCGACGTATTTTGGTTTGATGTATTATTCCCTAGGCACAAATACCGTGCTCAAATCCTTGAAGAATGCACATGAGGGCCCTGTGTTTTCTCTGTTGGTGTTGAAAGATGGAATGATCGTGTCTGGGGGAGGTAAAGATGGGCAACTTGTGTCCTGGGATCCGTCTTATCGGCGAACCGGTTATGTGGCCGAGGTAAGTGTACCTTTTTGACCTTCCGCGAAAGTTTTTACAACTTTTTTGTTGTGTTTTTATCAAGATTCCCGAGCAGTTTGGCAATGTGCGGAGCCTGGCTCAAGGGAAAGGCAGTCAGATAATGGTTGGAACCA
Source organism: Lepidurus arcticus (assembly GCA_003724045.1). Classification (NCBI taxonomy): domain Eukaryota; kingdom Metazoa; phylum Arthropoda; class Branchiopoda; order Notostraca; family Triopsidae; genus Lepidurus; species Lepidurus arcticus. The sequence continues at coordinate 192,915 of RJJA01000005.1, read as the reverse complement.
CTCGCAATTGTATTGTGGTCGGGAACTTCGATTTGCCATTCACTCCTGTCGTCACAGGCCATACTGACGAAATCTGGGCCTTATGTGTTCATCCCAATCAGAACCAGTTCTTGTCCGGCGGCTTCGATAAGCTGTTGCACTTGTGGGATACCATGAGCCACTCGGTTATCTGGAGCAAAGAAATTGGGGTATGTTTATGGCTTTGGTTGGCCTTACCTGAACTGAATTTCCAATTGATTGCTCTAGGAGCCCGTGCAATCAGCAACCTTTTCACCTGACGGCAGCGTTATAGTTGTGGGGACGGTCACTGGTCGCTGGTTTGCCATGGATGCGGAAACCAAGGAATCTTACATGTCTCAGACTGACGGCAATGAACCTTTGCAAGTATGCTAGCTATTCCCCGTTTCAAAACACGTATTGAACGGAGTTTTTATCGTTTTAGGTAATCAGGTTTTCGCCTAATGGGAGGCTGCTGGCCATCGGATCAAGAGATAATAGTGTGTATGTATACCAAGTGTCTGAAGACAGTCAAAAGTATAGCCGCATTGGGAAATGCACCGTAAGTCCCATATCAAACAGTTTATGGAAGTTTTTTTTACAAGGATTTTGTATTCATAGGGTCATTCCAGCTTCATCACTCATTTGGATTGGTGTGTAGACAATGTGCATTTGCGTACAAATTCCGGCGACTATGAGCTGCTTTATTGTAAGAACTTGCTTGAGACCTTTTGAGGGGGATTTAGTACTGACGTTTATGACGTGTAGGGAATTCTGGAATCTGTCGCCAAATACCTCAACCATCCCAGTTACGAGATTTGGAATGGGCAACGGAAACGTGCGTCGTGTCCTTTGCGACCCTTGGCATTTGGCCTGAAGGAGCTGATGGCACGGATGTAAATTCCGTAGAGAAATCCCACGACGGGAAGTTATTGGTCAGTGGAGACGACTTTGGCAAAGTTAGACTTTACGGCTACCCAGCTTGCCAACCCAAAGTAAGCTTTCTGTTTGCTCAAGAGAATGCGACTAAAAGTTTTTTTTTTTTTTTTTTTTTTACCTAGTCATTGTGTCATGTTGCTGTGGGTCATAGCAGCCATGTGACTCAGGTTTCGTTTCTACATGACGATAGCCGTGTGCTATCCGCAGGTGGCAAAGATTCCAGTTTGTTGCAATGGACGATTGCCTAAAAGAGTCTTTCGCTAACAAAACGATTGGGGTTTCATCGAAGGAAAGCTAACTGATTCATCTCATTTCCGCTGCATATTTACGGACTTTATCGAAAATCCATGCTATGGGTTTCTTTTTAATACCTCTCTATCGTTCACGAATGTTCATAGCTTTTATTTGGCATGTTCTTTAACTTGTTTTAAATTGCTGCTTGTGCGTCCTAGATTGGATCAACAATAGTAATCGAAGTTGCGCTGGTTCTTGTTAAAGCCAAATTTGCGGTGCGATAGACGAATATTATGACACGGTTTGCAGCTTCCATTGTGGTGCCTATTTGCCAGGAATAATTCTTGTTAGCGTCTGGACCGAAAGGCACAAGCGAGTTTTGATGTCCGTTGACATATTTCTTCCCCCTCACTAATGCAACTCTGTACCTTTATAACAATGAATTATACAGTTTAAAAAAGATACACAAATAGGCTTGTATTTATTAGGTCTTCTTTAAAGATTGAAGGTCAGGTTATACTAAGGCGAAAACGTATTTTCGAACATGACGCGCAATTAAAATGCTGACAGCATAGTGGCTAGATGGCGTGGTCATCGGCACAAATGCGTCAAAAATCGTGCGCTGTGCTTAGTCTTTCAGTCAACTCTTGCCGTGCCTGTTTGGAAGTGGAAACCAGGTTAAAAAATTGGTTGGGGCTAAACAGACGCCGTTCAAAAGCAGGCTAAGGCGTGTGCTGGGGTCCTCACTTGTGTTTGCATAGTTTTGGCGTTCTTCACACTACATATGGCACAATTCCAGGTTCCATTCGCGTTAACTCTGGCGCCGTGAACTTACCAACAGTGCGTGGTCATTCTCAGTCTGCTGTCAAGTTTTCACCCACAAAGGATTACACCATCCCAGGATTATTCTACCTCCCGCTTACTCACCTGTCACCTGTGCTTTTGGTAATCTCAGAATCTCCCCACCTCCAAGCTGGCACAGCTTCACTCTAAAGGTAAGTTTGTGGAAACAATGATTACCATCAGCTACCTTATTGCCAGTTAGCCTCTGAAAAGTTGTTTCTTCAATAATTGAATTCAAGAGTCAATCTATCGTCTTTTGATTACACAGTATACTCCATTATCAAAATGTAGTTAACACCGTGTACCGCATAGTAATTAGTATACCTTTGCTTGAACGGAAAAATGGAAAAGGTAGGAAAGCGATAGCTTTGTTGTTCTTTTCTTCTGCGGACAGCTCGCCAAGTAGGGAGACTTACAATTACAGTAATATACGTATTAGACTTACCTAAATGTCCTTTCATGGTGTCTGTACTTAGCCATACAGGATGCAAGCGGAAGTGGACGCTTGAGTAGCGCAGTTTGCTAACCGACAGAACAAACACCTTGAAAGGCTGCACGACATATGATCCGCCAACATCTTTGGACCGTTTTCAATCTAATCTTTAAGCCACCCGGGCTCCTGTAGGGAACGTGGTCTCGCTTTTATCTCAGAAGACCTCGTTAGTTAGTATTGATACGTGATAACATTCCTTTGCGTGTCTAACCTGGAAACAACAGAAAATAAGCAAAAAAAGGGGGAAATATAGAGTATGCTTATCCTAGAACGAGACGCTATTGCACGGAAGTAGTTTATTCAGTTTATTCAGCGAGATGTCTGTATTACTACGCCTTTGTAAAGCAAAACTGTATCAAGTAGAATGAACTATGTAGGTCTGAATTGGACGTTTGTTATGCAGTCGCACGTCTGAGAATAGGAGAATTCTCTTCAATGCTGTTTCGTTTTCCGTCATTTTTCATTTTTTTTTTTTTTTTGTGCAGCAATATGAGATTGGAGTTGCCCGTCACTTTGCCATTAGCCTTGACCTTTAAGTAACCCCGTTGCGGAGCGTATTTTTCACCCTAATGGAATTTGGTCTTTTCCTCTGACGTCGCCAGCTTAATTGCATATAAAAATAGCCGTTAAGGCTTCCATATAGCAATGAAATCAATATCTTTCGTTCATGGCTCTCCGGAAAAACGTACAATGGTATAAGCGTATGATCACTGCACGCAGGGAGTATAGAGTCGCCCACTTGGCTTGAAGCGTAAAGCAAAAGGCGATTAATTGAGTGAACTTAATTAATGCCTTAGTTCGAGGGGATTCCTTGTCCCTTGGTCTTCCCATGATAGATGATGCATACAAGTACAAGGACTTAAAAACGTGTAACTTTTAATTAATCGCTGCACGTGAAGAAGTGTACGTGGGAGGTGCGCAGAATTGCCTGTTTTGCCGCCTTTTCCCCTCCTCTGCCCCCACACTTCAGCCATCACATCCCATGTTGCAAGCCTACCTTGCTCGCATGTCGTGTGGAGGGGCCAACAAAGAAATCCTTGCAGGGAAAGTTTGTCTGACTTTTGCCGTGTGTATTATATGTGTATGCCCCGTGATGGTTGCCTTGCATCGCCCGAACAGGGAACAGGGTCATTAAAGGTCTGGTGCGGTCATCGATCCGATCCAACCGAGTCATTTTACCACACAAGCCAACAATATTCCTCCCCCCAAACCGAAAAACATCCCCTCCAAAGATCCAAAGATGTTTGTTGATAGTATCCTTGTTTTGTCTTGTTTTGTTTTGAGTTGCGTTTGAACGTCAGCTGACCTGGTGGGATGCTGGGCAGTGGGCGTGGAGCAGCCTTTTAATCGCCAGCCACCCCACCTCCTTTTGAACTTTCATGTTATTGTCGTTTTTGCCCGTTGTCGCAGCCCCCGTTAATGCCTTTTTTCGCGCACGAAGAGTTGGATGTAAGCCGAGCGCACCTTTAAGTTGCATTTTTTTTTAATTTTTTAGAACAATTAAGAGCTTGGCGCCTTGGAAAGGAAGACGGGATGCGATTGTCTAATTTTGGATCATTTTGTTTTATTCGAATGTTTGTTTCAGGCATGGTATAAAGCAAGCATAAAAGCTTGTCCAGTAAAACAAGGCATCGGCGTCAACAAACTCCTTGAGATTACTTCCGTACCGCTTTAAATAGCACGAAAAAGGCTTTTACTTGTGCTTTAGTGTCCTAAAATTTATGGCTCCGCTATATACTGAGCGAGATCAAATCGGAACAGGGCTTGTTCTTCTAGATTTTGGGGGAGATCGATTCCAGAAACGCGCGGGGAAGGAAATACTCTTACTATAAGGTCTATAAGGGCTGAGATTGGACTTGACAAAAAAATAAGAAAAAAAAATATTACACCCAGATGCAAGCATTTGTATGCAGACGTTTCGGGGTGGAGAAGCACAAGTTCTGCAGCTGCTCTCGTACCACAATTGTCCCTTTGTTAAAAGGCCTCAAAAGCTTATTTACTTTGGCGCTGAAAATCTTGCTGAAAAACTCGCTGAAAAGCAAGCTGGAAAGTCCTCATGGTTATTCACACGTAATTTTTTTTCCGGAGACCGAGTCTTGACAATACAAATTGTAGAATGGTAGGATGAAAAAATAGGATCAATATTGAGTATGGACATTGCTGCAATCATTGACAATACTTTTTCTTGGGGCTTCTAGGAGACAAAACGATGATGTGTAGGGATGTGGTTATCTTGTAAGACAACATAAATAAAAAAAACACTTGTGTAGAGCCACGTACTGGTTATTGTATTCAACTGTGTCCTTGCGAAACAACTGAATTAATAGCATCGCATGTGAAGGACTGGCAGTTGGAGGCCAATAGCGTACGTGGTTGGTTGGCATGACGCCGTCTACGACGTCGGCTAATACGTAAGAATATTATGCTATGGCAAGGTTTGTAGTTTTACCAGAGACCGGTTCTGGAACACAGTTTGCCCGTTGGCTTCTTGCATTCCTCGAGCTGAGGCTTGGAACGAACAAGGCAAGGGAGGGGGGGTCCCTGTCGGTTCTTCAGGACTTCAGGTTTCCAGTATGAGTGGGCTAGGTGAAGCGAAACATTACAGCCGCAATTCTTTGCCACTCGGCTGAGGTAGTTGCCAAGGTGTGTTCAGTGCAAAAGGTGGAAAAAAGAAGAAAAAGTTCAAGTCGAGTGATTTGCCAAGTGAATAGCTGATTTCAAATTCAAGTAGCGCTATTTCACAGACCACTGCTTATATTACGCTTGATTGAGGGATCGTTCGGTGCTTGATAAGGGTCAAAGTCCCCTTTTCTAGTTCGGGCTAAGTTCGTTGGAAGGTTAGCCTCGTTCCTCTGCAAGTGTCGCTCATTATTTCCGGTGCACGTGAATACCAACGTGATTAGTGTCGGGCTATCCTCAAGTTATTGCGCAAAAATTCAAGGTGTTTAAAAGCCGAACCCATGGGTGCAAATCAGTCTAGCTTTAACCATGATCCGTTGGAGGGCACGCCCACATCGGCCATTGCCCAGTCGGTGGATACCGCCTCCTCGCCTGCCAAGGTGAATCATTTTGTTTTGCCATTGTTTCGAACGCCCCAATTTGTAATTAAACACATGTGGATATGCAGGCTTATCCCTTCAGGTTTAATTCCTTGTCTGTATTGCGTTGTAGAGTTATGTATAGCGTTTTGGATCGTAACTTTGGTTTTAAAGACTTATGCATATCTTTACACACAGTGTACATAATATTGCACCAGTGCAGTGCTTGTAGAGCATTCCACTGGCTACACTGGTGCAACATTTTTGGCACTCAGTGTGTCAAACATGTATATCTTTACACACTGTGCACGCACTGACTGCAAAAAAAAATATTGCACCAGTGCAGTCAGTGGAACGCGCTATTAAATAGAGCCAGATATCAGCCATACGTTGGTGGGATTAACGTCGTTGGTTTATTATAACCCATGACTAAGAGAAAACGAAGCAATATTTTGGGGACATGGGTCAGGATTCGTCGGCTCGAGGGCACTGAAGCGAGCGAAAACCGAAAGGTGTGTATACGCTCTATGTGGGATTTGCATAGCCGTGTTAGTACGCCAGCAGTAGACACCTGTGTCGCCGTCGTGTAAACTAGCAAAGGATTTCTAAACCTGGAGGCACAATAGCGGCCTCCAAACACGTTTTCTATTCTATTATGCACTTTAAAAGCGGGTAGAGAGTCTTCCAGTCGTCAAGCAATTCTCGGCCTGTGGAACGGAACTGAAAGCCGAACCAATATATGTAGTAAGTTCGAAGGTCCCTTGGTCAAAGACCTTTTGGATTTTAGAAACAGGCTTTTTTTTTTCTTTACAAAAATTCTTTCGGGCCTTAGTGATGGAACAGTGAGATATACTATTTAGATAAGACACACAAACATAAGGTTTTTTGTTTACATTCATTGTCTTGTTTTCTTTTTGTGCGAACCATAAAGCAATCACGCGCAGAGATGTAAACTTTGGATGTGTTGTTGGTTTCCTTTCCGTGTTTAGATGCAGTAAGCAGAAATTGTTGCTTAGTAGCTATGAACGGAGTTTTCGGGAGCATAAGCAAATTTAATGTACGGAAAAAATTGACAAGCATGGCTAGATTCCGAAAGTGTGATGCAGAAAAACGAAGTTCAGAGTCTGCTCTCTAGATAAGATAAGACTGGCAAGACACTCCCAAATTCCGTCAGAAGTAACGGAGGCTTTTTTAATTGGTGACAAAGTTGCGAGCTGAGTAGTCCAAGTTCTGGTTTCGCAATGAACTTTTTACCGCAGCGTCGACTTTTCCAAGTGTAGAATTTCGTTATCCAGGAAACGTGTATGGAAAACCCAAGAACCGCAGCTTACTCTTTCTGTGGAATCACCCAGATCTAGAAAAGTTTCGATTTTGCTTTCTAGAGCAGTTTAGTTGCTCTGTTGGATCAAGTCTGCCCAGAGGTTCAAGTTTAAATACAAAAAATCTCACAAAATCACCCAAAAAGTGAGAATATTCAGAAAATGCCGGTTTTCGAAAACATCCAAACGGAATCGGGAGTTGAGGTTGACGTGGATGACGAACTGGTAAGTATTCACACAAACAAAATGTGCTTAGGTTCATATACTGAATACCTTGAATCTTCTTTGCGCCTGGACGTGGTGTATTAAGCCTCACAATCATTATTGAAGGTTAAGCTCGATTTTCCCTTTTCCTTTTAATCCTTTCCAAGGCCGTAGGAATGTTTCGCGAAAGGGGCCCAACAATTACGTGGCCATTAGTCATTATCCAGGTCTGTGCTGAGCAAAACCCAGACAACTTGCCGTTTCGGATATTCATTCGTCTGAGTAGTTCAAGTGGTCTTATGGTCTTATCAGATATCGTAGTTCAGATAGTTACGTTAATCAGTGGTCCAGCATCATGAAATCTCTCAGCACATCCGTGTTTTACTCGGGTATTGCTTGTGGTTGTCATCTCTACTTTTAGTTTACGGAAAGTTTTAAGATATTAAAGTTGGCGAAGAAGCAGATTACTGTAGGAATGTTTGCTCTACACTTGCGTACCGAACTTTTAACGTACTTTAAATTCATTCGTACTAGGCATTCGTTCAATTTGTCTTTCTCGTTTTGTGTAAATTTGGGTAAAATTCCGCCTTTGGGATATTAGGAGCACCCTCTTTACTATCACGCCTATCGTTTCAAACTGGGCGTAATCGATACTATCTTTGCTGTTTCCCTTTATATTCGCTTTGAGAGAGAGAAAAAACGAGTTTAGCAACTTTGGTGCTCGTGTTGGAGAAAAGTTTGTTTGACTTATTTTTCTGGAAAAACGCCAGCAAAGTTTTTGTTTTTTAACCAACGAGTGGGACTAGCATGGCGTGCTGATTGTAACGCCATGCACCTTGTGTAGAGCGTTTCGTTTTCCACCGTTGAGTTGGATCGAACAAGAACCTCATTTGCTTAGATGAAAGGAAGAGGCAAATCTAAGATAAACGTGTGCCTTGGCTCCGAGTATGTTCTTTGTGGTCCACACGACGCCCACAACCACAAGTGATAAAACTTGTGCATGGCCCCATATTTGGTTTTTGGTAAATTGTTCCACTTCCTCGTTATTAATTTGTGCGTTCTTCTTGTTTTCTTATAGGGTGAGAGGTCGGAAGACGTGAAGGACACGCATAAACGACGGGGATCCAAGAAGATGGACCGACTTCGGCGCAGTTTCCGGGAGAGTTTTCGTCGACGGAAAGAATCAGTGCCGGAGAGCTCCAAGCCTCATCAATGGCAATCCGATGAAGCGACCGTCCGGGCTGGAACTTGCAGCTTTTATGTCAAAGTACAAACTCTATTTCAAACTCAAGTTTTCATCTTATAAACATAATGAGCAACGATGGCTGGCGAAATTACACAAGAGTGCAACTGCAAAACTCGAGGATTTTACCGGAGTGACACTGACAGGCACGTCATTGCCAGTTTATTAAGAAGCTACGCTATATGGGAAGCAAGCGCGGCCCGTATATCCAGCACCACTTCTTTAAGGTCGCAAGCAAAAGCTTGGGATGGTATGCGAGTGTGCTTCGAAGTATTGATCCGCCGAAAATGTTCGGAATTCTCCGCTTGTGCAGACGCTTAAGACATTTCTTGCTCTTCCACTCCTTATTCCCCTTTTTTTTAAAGGATAAATGTCTTTTTAAGTTACGGAAAACACGTAACACGACGACCCTAATTAACGAGCGACAAAGGGTTGAAGATGTGGTTTGGTTTTGTCGGTGTCACTGTACAAACTTCAGGACACGCAAGCTTATTTTTAACAAATCTATTTTTAATATAGTAGTATAAGGAGAAAAAAGCTTATAAGTTGTATGGTTAAAAATAATGGAATCTTTTTTGTAGTATTTGGGTTGCGTGGAAGTCTACGAGTCGCGTGGCATGCAAGTTTGCGAAGAAGCGTTAAAGGTTTTGCGGGTAAGTCTGCAACTTTGGCGTGATAGTGAGTAGTAAAGTTTTTAACCTTTTGAGTTTGCTTTTGCTTAACGACAGAGTTCGCGACGAAGGCCGGTCAGGGCCCTTTTGCACGTCTCCGGTGACGGTTTGCGTGTGGTCGAAGATGAAACGAAGGTAAGGAAACAATTTTAAAAAAAAATTAAAGCCATGGTGTACTGCAAGTAGTCATAGTTTTTGTCAGAAGAGGGCACTTGATAAAAACAATTATGGAAAAGGTACTAACAAAAACGTACTAGATACAATACATACAGATACAGTACAAGTGCTTCTCATGCATTACTGTCAAAAAACAATTTCACTGTATTGCACAGCTTATAATATTCGAATCAAAATTTACCAATAAGGCGCAATAAAGGGTTGCACAACACCGTGGCCTTAATGGAAGAACATGATCGCTAAGTGTCGAACTTTTAACAGGGGCTGATAGTGGACCAGACCATTGAAAAAGTATCGTTTTGTGCTCCGGATCGCAATCATGAAAAGGGCTTTTCGTATATTTGTCGGGATGGGACGACCAGGCGTTGGATGTGTCATGGGTTCTTAGCTGCCAAAGAATCGGTAAGCTTTTCCTCTTCTTTTCCAGTTTCTTACTAACTGAAAGAGACTGAAAAGTGCCCAGGATGTTAATGTTTACTGACCTTTTTTTCATTTGTTCCACTTTAAGGGAGAACGGCTAAGCCACGCTGTGGGTTGTGCATTTGCGGTATGTTTGGAGCGTAAGCAGAAGCGCGATAAAGAATGCGGCGTTACGATGACGTTTGACCCGTCCAATTCCACGTTTACACGCACAGGAAGTTTCCGAGTTGGTCCCTTGACTGAGCGCATTCAAGACCCCCAAGATTGCAAACCGGCTGGTAACCAAAACTTTTACAAAAATAAAAAAATTCGAAAAAGGGAGATTTAGCTCCAATGGCCGAGAGATACAGTACTGACCGTTACGAATTTGTGTAGAGCCACCTCCCTTGAAACCCGTTGTGAACCCATATGCCATTGAAAGGCCGCACGCTGCCCCGCATTTGTTGGAGCGTCAAGGGTCGTTTCGCGGCTTTTCTCAGCTCAACCAAAACTCGCCATTCAAGCGTCAGTTATCGCTACGTATTGGCGATTTGCCTTCCACTCTAGAAAGGCAACAGCGATCTCTGTCCCATGACGTAACGTCTCCTACTCCAGAGCCCAACCTTAGCAATATGAATGGCGTTACAGGTAAATGCAGTTTTTGATTTGCGATCTTTCTTCTTCTTTTTTTTTCTTTTTTACCAATTTACTTTACGTAGTTTTCCGTAGTTTATGTTTGTGTTTTGTTATGCGTTTATGTTTTGGTGGGACCCCCGCTTTTATGTGAACTTAATGTATCGTCTTGGTGATTGGGGTTTTTAATTGTCGCTTGCGATGTTGGTGGGTGAAGGCGTTTTTCGGGGTCGTTTTGAAGCTTTTCTTCGTATGGGGAAAGGGAATCTTTCTGCCTTTGTAGTATATTTGTCATGATTGTCATGCAGATTCTGAGTCGGTACAAATCTTAGCAAGTCCCGCCCCTCCGCCCCGTGTCTCTAGAAGCAGATTCCACTCATTGCCCAACAGCAACATTACCAACAATAATACCAGCAGTGAGTACCCCGTTAGTTTGTGTATTTTCTAGGTTTTCCCTGCTTATCTTAACCATTCTTGGCGTGACTTTTTTCTAGGTAACTAGTGTTTCTGTTACTAGTTTTCTGCTTTGCGTGCAATTCCGGCGTTGGCTTTCATATGTACAGAGAGTTTAGTTAGCTGCTTTACTAATTCGCGGCTGTTCCTAACCCGTAATATCGATTTGTTGTATTCATTCGTGTTTTTTCGACTATTAGTGGCACCCATCCCGGAATCTTCGCCTATGGTGGAAAGATCGGACGCCGTAAGTGCCATGTGTCAGCAGTTATCCCAGGGACTGTCTTTTCTATCTGCTAGTGATGATCCCTTCTTAACAGAACAGTCGGTAAGAATCGATTTTCCTCTTCTTTGTTCGAGACGGGGGCGAAAGTAAGGTATAAATATTGAAATTTTTTTCCTTTTATTACAGGTTGTTAATGGTGTGAACCGCGCACCGTTTACCCAGAATCCCGCACAAAACGTACGGCCTTACATGAGTCCGTCATGGACTTCATTGCCATCGCCCACGCCTTCTCCCACGTTATCTCGTGGTGAACAATGGCTGGGCAGTTTGACTTCGGCCACTTCGAGCATGACGGCATCCCCTCCCCCTTCGGTATCGTCGCCCTTACCTTCTGTTCCGCCCAGAGGCGTGTCACCCGCTAAAACAGTGCCGCCTGTGACCTCGCAGCATGCTCGGTTGCAGTCGACGGTTTCCAACGAGGTTTTTCACCCAGTTCAACACATGCCCTTGCGAAATCAATCGACGCGTAGTCCCACTACATTCCAACCTATCACACCCCCTCCTACTCCGTGGGTCACTAATCGGCAAACGACGACGTCAACCGACATTCTCAATAACGTTAATGCCAATCAGGTAGACCCTTTTGACGCAGAGTGGGCGGCGTTGGCAACCAGGAGTCCAAGCACAAATCCTTTTACAGAAAACACCGTTGTCAAATCCTTCGAGGTTCATATGTAAGGTGGGCAACAAAGACGCGATATTTTACTCATGTAAAGATAGGCAACACTTGGGTTTGGCAATGCTAGTTGGTAGCCGTTTTTGTAGCTGTTCTGTCGAAGTGAACAATAAGTAAAATAGGACGCCAGAAAAGCGGAACTTTTTGAATTGCCATAAGTCACGTTTAATGGTTCAATACCCTGTTTTTCTCTTATGGTATTGCCTTCACTGTCCCTTGCCATTGTTCGTGCACGCTTGTGACAAAAGGCGTTCAATATTGTTTGCACATTCCTCAGTATGGTACTCCTATGTTGGCGGTATCGGGAGACTTGTAAAGAAAAAAAACCTGTACGGGTTTTTCAGCGCGCGGGATAAAGGTTGTAAGATTGAAAGGGTAATAGGAAAAAGCTTCCAGCTGATCGATTATTAGGTTCCATGTTTGTACAATTTTTCTTCTTTTCATCGTGTTTAAGGAATGTATTCTATTGGCTGTGAGAGGTTGGCAATTTTCTTGCTGTAGGCCTAGACGTTAAGTTATGTAGAATACGTTTTGTTGTAACAGTATAAGAAATGGTAATGAAGCTTTTTGGCTGTGTAAGAGCGCGTTTACATTGGAGAGTGAAGATACACAAATTTAATTTGACTTTTTTCCGATGTTGCCTCCTCGCATAGGTAACTTTCTTCGAGTTGATAAAATTCAGTAAGTTGGGCGTTTGATAGAGGCAGTTGTCTTACCTCGTGGTACCTTTTGCGGTCTTCAAAATAGACAAAAACATTGCTTTGCATCCAACAGAAGGCCGATTTGCATGAAACCTGCCTGAAGTCTTTAGTTTTTCTACATTACTGCTACGTGGTTTGAAAGATTTATATATCGAGAAAAACTCTACTATACATAGCCTTGAGTTTTTCTCGATTTCGAATGTTTTTGAACATCCTAATTAAGATGTCAGTAAAGTTGATGATCATTTTTAAGACTTTGGCATAGGTTTTATGCGATAAAAGGCTTCAAATAAATTTTAATAAATTATTTAAGAAATTGAAAAGTTGGCTACTGTATTATAAAATTTTCCGTCCAGCAATTTGTTTGAAGGCTAATTTGCATGAAGCCAATAAGCAGGGCCGTCTTATCGCATGGGTCAACTGTGCACTGGCCCGGGGCCCCACGAGGCGAGGGGGCCCATCCAAGGCCCATCCTGACCTGTTTAGGGGCCCATTTTGAAACTTGGCCCAAGGGCTGATGGGGGTGTTAAGACGGCCCTGCTGCCAAGTCTTGGAAGAAATTACCCCACATTACTTTTACCACTTGTAAGCTCTTCGTGGAACACGATGCTAGATAATTTACGAAATTCAGCTTCAAAAGAATGGTTTGTTTCTAAAAGCAGGTACATTTATACAACTCGAAGATACATAGAATACGAACAATTATCATTCAGTTATCCATAATTGAAACATTCAATTGCACGTTTTTCTAAAAAGTTCGGGACCTAAAAACGGACGGCGCTAGTGTTGAATCTGGTTTCAAGCTTTGCTACCTAGTGTCACCTCCATGTTTGATTCTCCTTGCGTTTTCTCTATGTTTACCTTAGTCAACAGCTGACTACTGTTGGTAATTAAAGTGCAATGAAAAGTGCAGATGCCAAAGATCATTTGCAGTCGTATGTGAAATTTTAAAAATAGTGAACGTTACTGGGTTAACGACAGAATTAGATTGGCTGTTTATATAAGAAATCCGATTACATATTGGTTCAGTCCTAGAAAGAAACGAAAGCATGGTCATATTTACAAAGGTTTATGGTTTTTGGTTGTAATTTATATTTTTAGAACCACACAGTTTATGGTTATTATTTATACAGTTCTTAAGCCGCCGACAGATAGCAGTCATGCCGAAAAAGGTAGAACTTACTTTAGAAGTGCGAGTGCAAGTAGTGAAGGACAGCGCGTCTGGTCTTTCCCAAAGAGATTTAGCGCAGAAATATAAATGTGGTAAAACACAAATTTGTAACATTTTGAAGAACAAAGAAACGGTTCTTAAAGACTGGGAGGAAAACAAATCCAAGGGGCTTAAAAGAAAACGCAAACAACGATACGAGGAAGTGAACGATCTTGTCTGGGAATGGTATGTAAAGGCAAGCGCCAGAAAATTACCGATAAATGGGCCCATTTTGCAAGGAAAAGCGCGGGAAATGGCATCACTTCTCGAATGTGACAGTTTCGCGGCGAGTAATGGTTGGCTACAAAGTTTTCGCAAGCGTCACGATATTGTGTACCCTTTCTTATTTGGAAAACACCCAGATTGGAGTACAAACGCTACCATTGAATGGAAAAAACGAGCCGCTACCCTGATTGCGGGGTACAGCCCATTTGACATTTATAACTTTGACGAGACAGGACTGTTTTTCCAAGCAGTACCCGACAAATCCCTGGTCGAAAAACAGGAAATGTGGAGACGGGGCAAAATGAATCAGGAACGGTTGACAGTTGCTCTATGTTGCAATGCTGCTGGTGACAAGGAGCCTCCATTTGTAATTTGGAAGTCCGAAAACCCGACTTTCCCCGAAGTACTTAATTCCGCTCTGATTGGAATCCATTGGAGAACGAACAAAAAAGCAGAGATGACAAGCGATTTTTTTCAAGATTGGATTGAAGAATTTAACGCAAAAATTAAAGAGCAGAAGCGCAAGGTTATTTTGTTTGTAGGTAATGCAGCCTGCCTTCCCGATGCTGGACCCTTATCGAACGTCGAGTTGAAGTTTCTGTCTCGGAACACAACAACTTGCCTTCAGCCTTTAGACCAAGGAATCATACATGATTTTAAACTGGATTACCGGAAAGAATTACTGAGAAATGTGATTGCCAGAATGGATGAAAGTAGCAGCGCAGCAGAGCTTGCCAAGAACACTAACATTCTGGACGCTGTTAGATGGATCAAAACAGCCTGGAAGCAAGTGAAACCGGAGTGCATCACGAAATGCTTCGCACTTTGTGGTTTGGATATAAATGCTGTTGAAGATGCAGCAGAAATTGGATCCGACGAGGCCGAAGAAGAGCTCGGGCAATTGTGCAAGTCAGCCTCAATTGAGGAAGTGATCTCGTCAAAAGATATTGAGGGCTTCGAAGTCGATGATGGGGACTGGGAAGAAAGCCTTCGAAGAAAGGCAACCGGTCAAGAAGAAGATTCCTCAGATAAAGAAAATGGCAGAGAAGAAGACGCAGTTGTGGAGGATTTTGCCCCGTTTCCTTTACACGAGGCTCTGATTGCGTTAAAGAGGGTGAAGGCCACTTTTATGACCATGCGTCATAGCAAAGAGCGAATCGAGCAAATACTCGATAGTTTAGGAACAGCTGAAAGCGAGCTAGAATACTGTATTCTGTCCAAGAGACAGAAAATAGCCAGTTAACTTGAGGTATTTTTAGTGAAGGTTAAAGGACGCTTTGTAATTAGAGATTTTTTATTGGTTCCTAAAATCTGATTCGCATCCTAAAATCGCACACCGATACAAATCGCAATAAAAAAATTTATTCGCTCATCACAATGGCAGGCGTTGGCAATCTTTACTGATTTTATTTAAACTGCAATTGCGTTAAAAAAAACAAAAAATGTACGTGTCCAAGAATCAGCAAATTTTCACGAAAGTTTCGTGATGAGTTGCTATCCTACAACGGTGATGGAACTACTATCGCTGAATTTCCGTGAGCTTCTTGCAGGTCACTCCCCTTTGAATTTTCCTCTGAAGTTCCAGGGAGCGTCGCCCAAACACCCCGCCTGCGACCTCAACTGACAGCTTGGCCCCAGGAGACTGGTCTTGTAACTAAACGCGCTACGGGAGGTAGTAAATATTTTGATTACGAAGCGCGTACCTGGTTGCCTTGCAGTGCGTGTTGCGACCGGCAGTATTACAGTTTATTTTACATTACAGTTCTAGACTCGCCAAGTCTTCGGTATGACAGAAATTAATAATCGCTACGTGCTAGAACTGCTAAAGAAACCCGGCAACAACTCTTGTGCTGACTGCGGAAGCAAAAGTAATAATCAAAAACAAAATACTGATCCAATATATTGCAATAATGGTGGTCTAACGTGAATTATTTTTAGATATCGAGTATGCATCATATAATATTGGGGTGTTTATCTGCAAAGATTGTGCAGGTGTGCACAGAGGCTTGGGTGTACATGTTTCCAAAGTTAAGCATTTAAAATTGGATAAATGGGATGACTCGCAAGTCAAGCGAATGGAGGAGGTGGGGAACTTCGTAGCCAAAAGAAAATATGAAGAAAAGGTGCCGCCATGTTATAGAAAACCCGAAGAAACAGATCCCCAGTAAGCACAAATGCGTTATAATAAAATGTAAAAATAATAATGTATGAAATAGTATAATTTTTTTTTTATAAAAATCATCTTGAGTAATAACGCTTGGTTTGTAGAATCCTAAGAGAACAGTGGATACGGGCGAAATACGAACGTGAAGAATTTATATATTATGAGAAGCAAATATACACATCTGGTCAGATGGAAGGTTACCTTATGAAGCGAGGGAAGAGAGACGACGTTTGCAAACAGCGACGGTTTGTCTTATCGGGCGGAACCTTGCGGTATTTTGTCAAAGAGGTAATTTCAAGCCAGGTTAACATGTAGGGAATATATGACTATTGTTTATTTGTAGAAAAAGGATCCTAAAGCAATAATTGACATCTGTGAAATGAACGTATCGGTCGCCCCAGTCAAAATCGGTATTCAGACCTCCCTCCAACTCACATTCTTGCAAAACGGGTACACGAGACATATATACGTCTACCATACGGACCCCCAAGAAATTATGAATTGGTATTTCGCAATACGCTCCGCGAAACTAAACCAACTTTGGGTAGCTTACCCACATTTGTCACAAGCCGAAGTAAAATTCCCCAAATCCTTAAAATAGCTTAATTTGCCGGAATATTTTAATCGAATTTTCTTGTTTTTCTGTGTGGAGAACAGGTAGCACAAAGTTTGACCAAAGACTTTTTGAAAGAGGGATTTTTATGCAAGACGGGACCTCGAACCAGTGACTCATATAAAAAGCGTTGGTTTACCATGGATGCACGCAAGTTTATGTACCACGAAACTCCAATGGTATGATCGCATGTCTCGAGGGACGTACTACTTCAATAACCGATTTTAAACCGATTTTAGGACTCTTCGCCCAAAGGGGAAATTTTCTTGGGGAATAAGAATGAAGGATACGATGTATACAGCGGCACTCCAACAGGCTATAAGAATCAAGGCTTCTCGTTCACGGTAAAAACACCCGTGAGATCTTACGTTTTATCGGCGGAGAAATCCGAGGATCGAGAAGACTGGTTACGAGTGTTACAGAGCGTTATTGACCGTCCTGTCACACCTCAAGAAATCATCAGTAGGTCTAAAGTGAGGGGTCGAAAAAGTGGCTTATTCTTTTAACCGCATGGCTACGATCTTGTATGAATTAACTTAGTCTAACTCTTCGAAAGCTAGTGGTGAGCTTTCGAATTGACACCACTTTGCACCACACCCATAACCTATTCAGTTCCTATTCCCTGCTCTTTTACGCACATAGTGCCTCTTTCTAATAGGCATTCTTCTAATACGGAAAACTTTATGCACGTCGCATATGGCTTGAATACAGCACACGTAAAAATGTTCACGGCATGCATAAGTTTTAAAAGGGGGTGGGGGACATAACAATGAGCATGTGGTTAAAACGGTGTCGGTAAAAAGACATATTTACGTAATTTTGTTTTATGTTTAGTCGGTATCCGGTTATCGAAGAAACGCCTCGGCAGCTTTTTCTCCATTAGATAAGCACTGCCTGTGGGGATACAATGATATTATTCCAAAGGATGAGGCTTCAGAAGATAGCTGGACGTTTCTTTTTCAAGCCAATCTATCCAATGTTGGTCGACGGTACGTTCCAGTGTTACTTCATTAAACACAAGACTCCGCGATACCTGTAAGATAAACTGTATAAGCTCATGACCAGATATTATGTAGGTAGTGTGCATTCATTGAGTCTGCTGCATTGTCAAAAGTGCTAGAAAAAGATAGTAATAACCGGTTTCTTTGGTTTCCTTCCATGGAAAAAAGTAATAAGTAAAAACGAAGGGTCTCATTTTTAGTAATAACATCGTGCAATAAAGCATGAGTGTGTGACTTCGATAATAAACGTTGTCTCACTTCGGTAAACTGTAACTTCTGGAACATGGACTGGCTCTGAGCGTTCGAAAAGCCTATTTTAGCTTGGTATGACCGAATTCCAAGGGTGATCCCTAACAGTCGAATTGATTCGTAAGCAGCATGGAAAAAGTATGTCTTCATTTACAAAATACCGTATCTCAACATAAGCAAAGTAGCTTCCCAGCCTCGTCTCTTGCCTCTGGCCCAACTTTCTGCGATCATGATTTCAACCTCGGCCTTAGATTTATCTTCCAGATCAACAAAGAAGAGATTGGTATCTCCTATCATGGAAACTGCAGGAAATAAACATATAAATTACAGTTTTTTCATGAAAGGCAGGAATACCAATTTCGTCACTAGTTTCTTCAAATCGTTCCCTGTCCAGAACTATGAATGTGCATTCTAGAATAAGGCAACATAAGAAGGCCGGTTTAAGATATAATGGCAAAACCTACTAATGTCGTCTTCGAGCCAGGATTTTTGCATGGCGTATTCCTCTTCTAGCGTAAGAGGTTCAGAAGCCGTCAGCTCTTGCAACTCCTCAGAGCTCATCCATGTATGGTACCCATAAAACAAAAAATAGTTTTAATATCATTTCAAATCATGTACCGATTTTCTCAAGGTTATTGGAAACAAACAAGATTATATGTCAACATAGTAAAGGATGTTCGTTTCTCTTTGCAAACTCCAGCACATCAACCACTATTGTGTTGATATCTTTACTTGGGGACGTGAAGGCTTCTATATGGTACCAAAACAACAGACGTACCGACGACAGAGAGCTCACTATTGGTTCTCATCTTTCTTGAGCTTGAGCACGTGTGGCTTTGTACCTCACAGCGTGACGCAACTAAGTATTTAACTATCCTATTCTCATTATTAAAGTCACTGGATGGTTTCTCTCTGGCTTGTATATGTCTTCTTGAATGTTATTGTTATTGGCGAGTAATTAGGGTGTTCGTTGGTATTGATTCGGAAACGTAACCCGCCTTGTTCGATCCCACTTGCATAAAGGCCGAAATTCTTTTCGTATGTTTTAATATAAGGATTATCATCAATTTTTCAGATCTAAAAGATTTCCGTTTCGTTAGCGCTTTCGTTATTTCGTTAGCGGGTATTTCGTTAGCGCTTTTGTATATGCTAAATTAAGATTTCCGTTTCATCTATTTTTTCCCTCTATTATTGTTTTTTCTTTTTAGCTGGTGTATTTCTCTATTTTTTTTTATTTATTTAGTTTCCCTGTTTCTACAGGTTGTGATGCGTGTCCAATAGTGTACTTTCTCATTTTCTTTTCAAAACCTGGTTCGTAGAAGTTTACAAGTTTGTTGGTGCTTTTTAATTTTGAAAAGCAATCTCTTCAACTGTTAACTGCAGCCATCTATTGACAAGAAGTTTTCGTTCCTGGTCACGCCTGCGGACATCCACTTGCCCAGCTTATTCGACAGTAGACCTTTCGTCTGTGCTGGTTTGTGCTTTGTGCTGGTGAGCGCTGGTTTGTGCTTTTTATTCGCCTCGGCCTCAGTAGTCAGTACGGCTTGCGCAGCCGAACAAGAGGGCTGTTGGTGTAGTGCCGGATTTTATGGAACTTTTAGGATAGTTGTGTTTTTAAGCTAAATTTGGATAAATTGCTCAATTTTCATTTACTCACAGCATTCCTGTTCATTCGTAAGCATTAATTTAGCTTTGTTTTTGGACTTTGAGCGTGTTTTCAGTGGCGGTGTTTCATTTCAAACGTTTGGGCAAAATTTAAACCGGACAAGTCTAAACAAGAAACTAACCGCCGAGTTTAGTCTGCTGTGTTATCATTTCCTGCTTCAGTTCACATTATAAGTTTCTTTGTTATTATTTTTAGGAAACACCCTTAATTCTTCGCTTGTTCTACAAATGAAGCTGAGGGAACCACATGGCACGTAGCGTGGCACACATGGCATGCCACGTGTGCGAGTTAATTATGTATGGGATTGAGGTAAGATGTTTAAAATGTGTTTAATTAATATAATAGATAAAGGGATAGAGCAATGCCCGTTTCTCCTTTTGTTGGTCGTCCTTATGATGTAATTATTAAAACGGCTTAATAATGTTTTAATATCTCTTGTGTTTTAATCTCTGCTGCTCATTGGAATGAGCAGAGACTTCTCAACTCAATATCCTGTTGGCTACCGCCGTCAGGATAAAAACTATTGATGGGCTGTGGAGTTCAACGCTGTACCAAATCCGTAACTGCACCGAACCCTTTGGTAATATATAATCTGTCATGTTTGTATATGAATTTCAGACCTAAATGTAGTTATCGTAGGTGTTCTTTAACGGCTTTCTGGATTGGATTTACTGCAAGAGGAAAGCCTAGAACGACCCTAAATAATATTCCTTGCTGGTTTCAAGTACCATTGGGTCCCCTGCTGCTGGTGCTGGCAAATAGACACATGGGAAGGGTCCCGACGGATGCTCAGTAAAGCATCTTTCGGTTAAACTTTCTGTGCTATTGTAAAGTTTTTGAGAACTGTGTAGAATTGTAACGTTTGCTTTCACAATATTTTGCATTTCTTGTAAAATTTATTCTTGCCAAACAAAGTGCTAGCGCTTCCAAATCTGTTGGAATCTTTCTTCTGTGACAAGCAGGTCCAAGCATTGGATTCTAAAGTTATACAAATGAGTTGTTTGGCTCTCCCCCACTCGCGCCAATGCCTTATTTGCTTATTTTGTACGCAAAATGTTTCTCGTAGAATCTAGATTCCAAAAATGCCCTTATTTGTAGTACGGTTTGTAATTTTAGAAATATAAGCGTAAACTTTGATCGGAACTGATCGGATCGATCCGATCAATTCCGGATTGATCGGATCAGGACTTAGGTTGGGGGATTTACTTATGTTGTACAAAACGTTCCTCGCAAAAACAAGTTCCAAAAAATATTGCATTGTGTAATTTGTAATTTTTGAAATAAAGGTGAAAATTTATAAATTTTGGCGAGAATTTTCAAATAATCCACTAAAAGGGGTGTGGCCTCTACGAAAAGGACGAATCCTATTGGTGGATTCGGCCAAAAAGTGGGAGTGGCTTCTTTTTGAGCTGGAAAAGCTTTTTTCAGGGCTTTTCTCCATAAGGAATAATGTTAAATCAAGGGGTCCCCCTTGAAAAATCGTCAAAAATTGAGGGCCTCGCCCCTTCCCATGTTCCCAACTCCCCTGCTCGGTTTCCTATTCTCAGATATTCGAGCTCGTGATGCCGAAGCTTCATAATTTCGAATATCGGAATAGGAACCATGCCTGGTTGGCATATGGTATAGAGAAAGGAAGCCATTTATTTCGTTTTTTTGACGAAATAAAATGCCTCTACCGGGTTTCGAACCAGGGTCCTTTCGTTCCCCAGTCGTGCGTCTTATCCACTCGGTCATACGCATACATTTTTCTTGTGTTGAAACTCATATAAATACAATAGTGTATACCAATGTATACACGTAAGCAATCCATCCATTTGTTCGGTTTAATAAAAATTAGAGTTTGCCTGTATATAGAGACCTTGTATTCTCTAAGATTTTCTATTACTATATTGTATTTCTTTGCATGTTTTTCAAAATGTACACAAAAAACTTTACTGAAAACCCTTTTTATTTACGAGTCGAAATCATTGAAAAATGATTACAAGGTCATGTGTTTGATTTAATTTTTTTTTTATTAAAAGCTCACACATACAATAGTTTTTTAAATGACATATTCACTACGGACCACAAATTTTACTGCCAATCACGTCCAATTGACCCAGTACTGCTAAACGGTACTTCTGCTGGCGCTGCTGTTCCGTCCAAAGGGGCTTGCGTAAAGGGCTGCGAAGGTGCTGCTTCTTCAGGGACATTTGCCACTACATCGTTTAGTAGAAGTGGTGTAGTTGGCGAAGGGACAAACTTTCAACACGGAGGAGTGCTCCGATCTTATGTACCCCCTCCCCCAGAAGAATAGTATCCTTTGTATAGATGACGCTTTAAGTTTCGAGAACATATTAAAAAAATTTATCAGTCGGAAATTCGCCGTTACATTACATAATCCTCAAAAATGTGCGAATAACACTGAACTGTTTCACTCAGAGTCTCATTTGCGTACTGACGCAGAGTTTGCACGCACCCAACATGCACCACCTTGCAGACTAACCAATCGAACGAGACTAGATGCTAGCCAAAACCCTTGTCTGCCCTCATTAACTACTCATTTGTACTTGGTTCGCACAAACCCAGGATTTTCCTCGATTTCGACCCCTTTTCTTCCTATTATGAAGACTATACGCAGAGTTACGTTAGTGAGCCCGATGTAAAAGGCCGTGGACTCGGAACCGGTATAAACACGTAAAGTTGATATTCCCGTGATTGGATTCAATATTCAACTGCACCATGGGGTAAACGTCAGGATCCTCATGCTGCCAAACATATTTCAAACATAAATAAATTTAATTCCTGTAAAGCCACATTTACGCAACAGAAATACCTGGACAAGGAAAGTCTGCAAAGGCTCGCCCCATTCATTGTAAACATACTGGCCCAAAAGGACCGAGTTTTGATCTTGTTCGCTTTTAAAACCCTACGAAAATAAACATAAATAACTCTAGAAATGGATCTACACTTTTTGGTTACCCAAACTGAGAATTTTTTAGGGGCAGAATCAATTCTGCCAGACAGGGATATGTTCCTCGAGATGTGCTCCATCGTAAAAGCTGTCGGACGTATTGCTGCCGCCAGTCGAATAAGTAAGTAGCCTTGAGCCCCTTTGAAGGACCAACATTTGCCCGGAGACATGTCAGGTAGCAGAGCAATGCTTGGGGAATTGCTCTTGTGCCAAAGATTAATTCCTAACCGTTTGCACATATTAAGAATGAAGGGAGCTTATGTAAAACGGTTTGCCTTACCAAAAATGCTTAGGACAGCTTTATTGTGCTTGTAATCTTCTGTACAACGAGTGCTCTGGATTGACGCGCCAGCGGACTCTAATGCGTAGTCTGCCATACCAGTTCTGTCCGCGTCATAACGTCGCAAGTGCTCCCGAACAATTGCTTCCACGCTAGCAGCGTTGAAGCCTGGCAAACTCGAAGGTGGCAAGGCTGGAGTCAAGTTTAAAGTATGACTTTTAGACATCTGCAGTGTCATAAACGCGTCCAATTTGTCCTCAACTTGAGCTCTGATCATATCCACCAGTTCTTGCTTCTCCAGCTGCAACCTGGAGGACCAACCTTTCATTTCTACCAAAAAAGAACATTTCGTAAATATCTTGTCTTTACGCGAGAAAACACATTTTTTTTCTAAAATTTCTCCAAATTTAACCAAAAAAAAATTTTTTTTTAAAATTGACTTTACCTTTGCGCCAATTATCCAACGTAGCGTTCAACTCGACTTCGTACTCTTTCCTAGCTGCCAAGCGCTGATTGAGCCAGACTGCAAACTTGGTAAAGTCCACATCCGCTGTAGCATCACTTCCCATCATCGTACGAAGTAATACCAACATTCTATCGTCCACTATACTATTATACGCGTGACTCGAAGAGCAGCATGTTGTCAGTTGTGCCTTGAGAGCTTCAAGCTGAACCTTGAAATTGAAAAGCAATGTTTGATTACTACCAAAGTAACTTAAATGTCGGCGTCACATACTAGTGAAGCATCCAACTGATCTCGAAGACCAGCAATTTCTCCCTCTAAGCCGGTTTTGTCCATTCGTCCTTGCAAACGCTGTCCATCCTGCTCCAATTTAATTTTCTCCTGCTGCTGCATGATGTCTTGCCATTTGACAGCTAAAGTTTCATGATCTTGCTGCGATTTGGATAATTGCTGGGTCAATTCTGTTAACAAAATTTTGGTATCTTGGGTTGGCTGTATCTTAAACTGGGGGTCTTTTGATATTTTGACGAGAAAATCCACAACATTTTGGTTCTGAAGTAAAGCTATCGGTATGTTTGCAATCTCTGGTTTTGCACTGTTTTCTGGAGCAAACGGCACTGTTTTCCCCGAGACAATTGTTGGTTCCGTAGTGACTGACGTCACTAATGGCAGAACTGACAGGTTCATGGCAGCTGGGATCTACGACACTTTAATTAATAAGAATTTGGATGTCAGACAACGCTTACATGCCACAAGGCGCCTAGGTTGTCCCAAAGAATGTTCCAAACTTGACAGTTTAACCCAATGAAAAACCGGAGCCAAGTCCACGGGTAATGTGACAATGCAGTCCAGGCGGACGCAAGATATGAAGTGATGTCATCCGATCCAAAGAGTTTAATGTAAGCTGGTTTATCTGCGGTGTTTTCCTCGCTCGGAGTGGATGCAAGAAGGGATGAGTCGTTATTCCACAGAAAACCCCCTATTAATACAAAGAAAGGAAGATTGAAGCACTTCATTTAAAAAGCGTTCATAGTTTGTATTCACTACACGCTACAAACTTAAAAAACTGGGGAAAAGATAACTTGTATCACAAGAAAGGGAATTGAAATGTAAATAGATTTGCATAATAACAGAGTAACACTATATTTTCTGTTACTTACTACCCCAAGCTTAAACGAAAGGCCATGCAGGTAGAACGTTAGAACATAGCAAATGCAAAGTAAAAGGAATACTGCCAAGGAGGAAAAATGCAAGGAAAGGAATGTCAGTCTGAACTCGTTAGAAAAGAATCAAACGGAGTCCTAGAAATAAACAAAAAACACACCATCAACTTTAAAGTCATGTGCAAATCACGAGTGCAAATGTAAACCAACTACTAGCGCGTTCTACTGGCTGCACTGGTGCAATATTTTTGGTACTCAGTTTGGGCACACAGTGTCTAAAGATATACGTTTAACACACTGGCGAGTGCCAAAAATATTGCACCAGTGCAGTCAGTGGAACGCGCTATAAATCAAAAACAAAGTCAACCAATGTAAACGAAACCATATAATGTAAATAAACAAAATACATAACGTAAAAAAAACAAACTAAATCATCCTTACGAAAAAATACAGAATCAAACACCAACAATATACGTTTTAAAAGAAATAGTAAGGAAACAAAACGTACCTGCAGTCAAGATAATCGGAATAATCAAAAACCACACAGCCCATTTCTTATACGGAGCCAGGCGCTGACGTAAGGGTGCTCCCTGCACTAAAACCCACGTGTCCAATAGCAATGCGTAGCAGATGGTCAAATAGAGCCATGTCCACATCCAATAGAATACGCCCATGCCTCTCCGCACGACGGATTCTATATCCAGAAATGACGTTCATTATTATTTTTTTATTAAATATCACTGTACAAAATCGTAATGTTACTGGTCGCTCGTTGGGTATGCCACCACACGCGTTTAGCAAGGGGTAATTGCGCCGGAGGGGTCAAAGCGTATTCTTCTTCTCCCTCTTCTTCCTCTTCCGTGTCTCCATCAGGCCCATAGGTCAAGCGCCGGTATCCTAATAAGTCAAACCGTTTTCATAAGGAGCATTAAATCCAGATTAGAATTCGATTTACTATCATCCAAGGATAGGCTGTTGCCATTAGAGGAAGCTTCCCTGGAGAACATGACTCGCCTTGGCGGGCTTTCACGTCTGCGTGTCAATAAACCTATCAGAAAAAAATCAGAAAAAGTTTCTGAACAATGTTGACGATAATTACCAAACGTAGAATTGGAATCCGTTTCCGTTCCAGACATGGCCAAGACTGGGGAAGAGACATGCTCGAAAGATTGGGCGTGGATGGTTTGAACTCGTAATGAGCGTCGTGACATATTGGGGGGTGTGATGACCCGATCCGGTGTGACTTTGGGCCGGTAGCTCAAACTATGTGCATACGTGTAATCCGTTTTTTGAACCGTACTAAAAAACGACATAAATACAAAATCGGTTTAAAAAACGCTTCGTTCCTTTAAAACGCCATTCAACTATGGCATTGCGACCTATGGCTGTGATCTAAAAAGCCCAAAATGATTCAGCGCAACGTTTTTGGCAACATTTCGCCAACGTTGACGCTTGGAAGCTTCCCCAAGGCTAGGGATCTACTTCCCCTTCCTCTTCCCCACTTTTTATTGCTGGCCTTTCCCTTTCCATTGCATTCCAGGTTATCTTTCAAGCTGTTGGCATGGCACTATAGGTTGCTGAAAGACTCAAGAATAGTGTGTGTTTAGCATACCGGCGATTATAAATGCCCTTGCCGCGGACAAGAATGAGTGCGTCATGGCTATCGTTGGAAGCACCCATATCCCAACAGCTGGGATATAAAAAACACACACGGACACACACGTAAGTTGACGTAGAAAGTAGAAACAGGGAAACTAGGGGAAAAGTTTTGGGCAAATCAATAAGACTTTGTGGTCTACATTGGTCACCGCCCTGTTGATGTTTTCTTGATGACGCAACACTAGGATCCTAGTCAGCCAACATGCCTCGGTGAACAAAATTTCATGCTAGGAACTGTTTTGACCAGGAAACTTTTTCAAACCCTGTCCGACTGGAGACTGTCTAGCTATAGGTGTTCCTACGTCAACGAGTCGGTCTCGAATCTATTCAAGCCTTATGCTAGTCAGGAAGGAGTTTGCGCAAAAACCTAACATGTGCTCATACACTCAGTACCACAACATGAAAATGTGGCGGAACCGGAAGACGAAGTCACACGAGCTTGTTTGTCGGTTAAAAATAGCTGAACGCAGTAATAATTGATGCCAGAAACGTCTGCAAAGGGTCACATGGAGCGCGACCCCCTGCTTAGGTCGCGCCAAAGGGGAGCTGTAATAGCCTTTAACGTCTTAGGGAGAGAAAAAATAAAGAAAAAACTTGCCTTTCATCCTCGTCGCTACTGCACATAAAGCCGGTCATGGCATTGTAGGTTGATGATCTACTAGTTGACGTGGTCATGGTAGACAAGTAGTTGGTGGCACTATTTATCGAGTTTAGCACTCGTTGGGCCATTCCTTGAGTTTGATCGACGGCACTGGCAGCCGACACTGCTGCAACTAGAGGTGGCAAAGGCAGATGGGTCTTGGAGGGTAAGAACGCCAACCTTTTGCCATCTTCATCACTAGAGTAATCACTCGTCTTGTGCGTGCGAGACGAAGCAATGAAATGCATTTCAGACATTTTTGTCACGCAATCTTGTGAACTAGTCGAGATGTGGCTTTCAGACATAGCTTGTAAAGCAGTCGTGATTCCAGACGCCGAAACTGCAATTTCCTGCGCGAAGAACATTTATTTTTGTAGACGTTTTTCAA
This sequence comes from Lepidurus arcticus, assembly GCA_003724045.1. Classification (NCBI taxonomy): domain Eukaryota; kingdom Metazoa; phylum Arthropoda; class Branchiopoda; order Notostraca; family Triopsidae; genus Lepidurus; species Lepidurus arcticus. Next base: position 165,935 of record RJJA01000005.1, on the reverse strand, counting down.
AATTGAATACCTTTGTCGTAGTCCGTTGTTGGTTCAACAATTGCTGCAAGGAATCATCCAAAACCACACTAGACGCTTGAGTAATGTCTACAGTACGGGTTCTTAGGACTCGACGTTGAACAGTATTCTCAATTGAATCTTTCAACGACATATCCAAAGTCCTCTTGGATAGTGATGCGCTACGCCCATTCTATGACAAGAACCCTTGCTTTAATTAATTCCTAAAAATAGATTATGAGTACTTTTTCATTTCTGGAAATCGGCCGTGGTATAGACTCTGGTGAGCCTCTGGAGCGCCTCGTGGGAGATCTGAAACCAGAAACGGGATAATATTAATATTCCTATAAGGGAACGCGCGGGCGGTGGTTTGCGCGGGAAAGCACTGGATTGTACTGCACAATAGCTCTAGGCTATCTTGACCAGTTATGCTAATGTCTGCCTACTCGTAAACCCACACGCCTTACGCACACACTTGTCCGTCGTAGCAAATATTTAGGGAATGGCAATTTTACCTTTGTTTCTGAGACGGAGAAGGACTGATACGGTTCCTAAATTCTAAACCATGGCCTTCAGTACAGGTCGCTCCGTGCTGCTTGCAATGCGACCGTAACGTGATAGACAAGGGCGTTCCAGAACGACGGCTGGTAACGCTTTTGTTACTTTTGCGGCTTGTACGACTAACAGCGCTAATGAGACTTTCATTGTCGCTATTGTTGGATTCACTTCCATGCTCTTCCGCTTCCAGCGTGTCGTTTTCATTCTTCACTTTTCTTTTTGGCTTCATGGCACCGTTTTTTGGATTATCACAACCGAAATTACACAGTCAAACTGACCACTAACCTACGGAAATAAAGCAACTTTGTTAATAATATTTTGGAAAAACAAACAGTACACAAGATGCCGCTGTGAAGTCAAACCACGCCTGAACCGTTGACTAAACATTAAAGATTAATCATGCGTTAAATGCAAATGGAAAAACAACTCACGACGTATAACCATAAGAACGAAGGTTATTTTTAGGAGCATTTCACAACTCAATGTTCACTAGCAATTGTAATTAGCTTTATTACCTTAATCGACTGCAAATGAGATGCAAAACTAGTACTGGTTCATCACCCACTCAGAAGGAAGCAGTATAGTCAGCGCCATGAGACCAGCGTGACTGATTGCGGCAGCCGCAAACCGTTGGAGCACTAACGATCGTAACGCCACCAGCGGACACTGACCTATTGAGAGAGCCAGCACGTGGTGGCCTATTTTCCGAAGTACCCTAAGAAATTCTAATTAAATGCCAAGTTGCCATGAAATCGCCACGTGAAAGGAATTTTGACGCTGAGGTAATTTTCTGTATGTTCAAGTTGGATGGTTTCCATTTCTGTTTTGTATGTTCTTTAGGAGGGTATCCGGAGTCGGCTCCACGACCATGCCGAGACGAGAATGGCGCCAAGAAAGAAAAAGGCATCTAGAAGATGCGCAGCCAAGTTTTGTATCCATAATGATGCCACCTTCCCTCGACTGACGTATTTTACCTTTCCCATGGAACAAGACAGGTGAGTTGGCAAATTATTAGCAAAGGAAACAGCGTTTTCATTTTCAAATGATTTTTTAGGTTTAACGCTTGGGCAAGTTTTGCCAACCGGGATGACCTTCTTTGTAGAATAGCGGCATCGTGTGGAAAAAATTACTTTCTCTGCGAGCGGCATTTTCACGAGGGACAGTTTAAGAGCAACAAACGGTTGGTGAATCATGCCATTCCTTCCATAGTCACGTGCATTCATAGCCAGCTAAGCTGCCAAACCCAAGCTCAAGCCGACATCAACTCTGCTCAGTCGTGTGATTTGTCTACCAGTAATTTAGTGCTTTTATGTATGGTGGCTTCCACCTTTCAACCCCTTCCAGTGTCTGTGTCCTAGTTTTATAGGAACAGCAAGTACAGCAATGAGATTCGTAATCAAAAGTATTCCGTAAAGAACCATTAGTACATTATCTGCCATTGTGTTAAATAAAGTGCCTCTTACCTTACCGGTGCACATGAACTACTCAAGCTTCTTTCCGTTTTGTGTACTCGTTTGTTACTCCTTTGTTTCTCGTATCACGTTTCGCAGAAAGGCATTCTTCCTCCACAGTAGTTCGATACCCAAGCCTTAGTGAATGTTTCCGATTCTGTCAAAGCCTATTTCTTTATCGAGGACTGAATGTATTTACAACGGCTACGCCACACGACTGCTGAAGTATGTAGTTTACATCCTTTACACCCTAAACCGATGGTATGCTCGAAGTATAAAAAATCCAAAGGCTGAAACCGCAGCCAATCCTACAGCAGCCTGGAGCCACGTCTGCATCGGCAGATTTTTGAAGCCGATTTGGCGCCAATGCCTACAAGTTAAACTTAATCAATATGCAATAAGAAATTGCTGCAATAACTTTTCTTTAGCAAAGAATAACAAGTAATGCGTAAATGAGTAAAGCGAACAAGGAATGCATAACAATTTACCTTCCCGGACGAAAGAAAAACCAAGCAGCTTTAAAACGACTGAACCCGAATTTTGAATTATAGTTGAAGACAAAACGTAATAAATATACACTTACGGGAAAACAGCCATGGTGGCAAGCTTAATGAAAATGTCTTGTGTGTGATCGCCTGTTGATGCAAAAGGCTGTGGAGGAGGTATACGGTGACGGCGGCAAAAAGCCTCTGGCTGTACCAAGTACTCCTGTCGTACGGTACTTCTATCGGTCTGACTGCCGACGATTAGCACCGGTGTTTTTGATTCCGCAAAATATTTCTAGATATCACAACCACGTTCTCAGAAATGTGTCAACAAAAAGAAACATAATGTAACACGAAACAGAATTACCAGGTACAATCTCGCAACGTGCTCAAAGGATCGAGGATCGGCGGCATTGTACAGCAAACACGCAACATCGCAATGGACTTGAGCAGGCGACAAAGTGTCCGCCAAGCTTATAACATCAATATCTTGTAAAACCATATACTTTTGCTGGCCATAGACTGGAATCATACCTGCTACATAGCGAGGTAGCTCAGCAAAGGATAGCGAATTGAAATCCTAGTCGAAACGAAAGCAAACAATCCGTTTTTTATCATGAAAACGAAACCGACTTTGTGGAAAGTACCTCAACGGACTTTCCTAACATGGCTTGACAAAAAGTCGACTTGCCAGCTCCTTTGGGACCAATAACGTGACACATAAAAACTTGCCTTGTCGTTTGCCGTTTTGCCAAATCAATTTTTTTGTCTCTTGTAACTAAAAAGGACCCAAAACCATTATCAATTAATACCTTTCGGCGACAACATGTAAGAAATGAATGTACCATGAATGGCCGAGAGCTGCGAGTCCTCGCCAGCAGTATGATAGCCCAAATAAGCTAATAATTCACATGTTCTTCTGACGTCGAGTAGCGTGGTTAGAGCCCATTGTGCAAGAAAACCTTCTAAGGTCACCCATCCCTTAAAAAAAGTAGCATATTATGCATGTGAGGACGAAATCTACACTAGTCCTACTGCTCCATACCTTCCTATTGGTAACCACAGTGTGTTGCAGATCTCTGCCCCATGGAATAACTGGGCATGGTGAAAAGAACGATTCCAATTCACGAGTATTAAGCGAGCGGTCCTTGTCCACATCATTTCGTAAAAAGATCTCTGTGAGAAAATTGATGCCCGCATTGGACAGTTCAGTACTGCAGCCAGGAGGTACGCGTAGCCTATGCAGATGGATTTTTATAGGCATAATAAAACTAAAACTAGAAAAAACAAATAGGTTTTACTGTGGGAAAAGATAGTCTCGACTGAGTTGTAAATGGTCGTCATAGCCAAACTTTCGTAGCACCGTCCAAGTAGTTTCGTGACGTCCTCGCTGAATGAATAAACAATGCAAAAACAGGAAGCCTACAGATATAAAAATAAAAACGTTCCGGTTATAAATTACTGATAAAAAAACAAAAGACCGGACTATTCACCTTTGAGAGTGAGGCCTCTGTCGTCAACTCCGTCTGGCAGACTTCTTCTCACAACAGCTCGCACGTCCTCGAGAGCTCGAGGTTGTAAAGCTGTCCCAAAACACCGCGATTGAAAAGCATTCAGCTCCACATCATTCAGAGCGTTGTCACCATCCCGATCACAAATCTGAAACAAAAATCATCCAAAGATCAGTAAGGAAAAGAATGGGGCGTTTAAAAAAGCACCTTAAATATTCTGGTGAGAGCCTTCTTACACTTGTCCGTCAATTCCTTTTCATCTACAATATACAAAGGTCCAATTGGATGTAACACGGCCTTTTGTGCGTAATAAAACAATTCCGAAACGTTTCTCAAGGTCCGGGCAGAGCACTAGAGTTAGAATTCTTAACAAATACTAATAGGTATGGGACCAAATTACCTCTACACACGTTTCAATCTCTGCATACTGATTCATGATGGGTAGTAAAACCTTAACAAAGAAAATGAAGTAAAAAACAAATATTTTTATTAGTAAAAAAGGGACATACCTCCATAGTTCCTTGATCAATAAGATCAAGCTTGTTTCCAACCAAGATAACAGGTATTGAAGCCTCTTTTTCTACATTTTTGGCACTTCCGTCAGAATTAATGGCTCTTGCCTTTCTTATGAGAGGTAACCATCTGTTTGTCACTTGCTTGAGAGACGCATCATCATCAACTGCATAAACCACACACACCACGTCAGCCATTCCCAACTGTTTCATTAAATCGGTTTCCGACTGCTCTCCTTCTGCAAACATCAAGATCAGAGTCTTAAAAATTAAGTCTATTCTCGTCAATGCGTCATCTAAGCTCACCCGAGAAATCTACAATATGGGTGGGGACTTGTTCAGGAGTGACATCCGCTGGAATTGTAATTTCTTCAGCACGAGGTGGTACTTCTTCGGGAAACTCTTCAGAAACCAATGAGAGAATCAAGGATGTCTTCCCCACATTTCTCTCTCCAACTAGCAAAATCCTCACATCCTTCCTTGTTAAAGGTGACATGCTATCGTATCAACAATGCGTTCACTTTGCTTTGCCTGGAAGGAAATGGACATAAAAAATGCTACGAATACATAATAAAGTATGCGAAATTAAAAATTTACCTTTAAGCCGAAAATTTGCCAATTTGGAATTGTTTACTTCCCACGTCCCACCAACCTTCTTCTAACCAGCTCAGAAACCAACCAGCTTCGCTTAAAGGCAAATTTGAGTAAAATGCCATCTAACGACAGAACCTTTAAATGGTGGGCAATAGGCCTTTCAGGAACGCGCGATTTAAAACTAATCACGTAGTACTAGCCGAGATGCTTACTAAACCCACGACAGCCACAAAAATAATTACATATATTTCTACACAATTATTTGTGAATTTAAGAACAACTGACATAAATTAGAAAGCTTTTCTAAACAACGTAAAAAAATAAATAAGTTATTTTGCGTTCCCCAAATCCTTACAAGCTACTGACCGGACTTTTTGGTCAATACGCATTCCAGTGAAAGAATATCAAGTACTAGTTGACAAGTACCACCACCTGTCGAATTTCGTGTTATATTTTCCGGGTTTGCCCCACGTGATACCGCGTGATCAGTATAGTAACTAAAGGGTCTACAAACCAAGGCCTTGCGTGAATCGTGACTGCGCCTGTCTTCCTTTCCGAGGTTGGACTTCACGTATGCTACACACGGTAGCCTTTCGTCTCTCCTTCGCTCCTTCGGTCCAGTGTGTGTCTTGCCTTGCAGTCGCACGACTTTCAACGTTAGCACACCATTTTTCATTGTTTATCTGTGATTTGTAACCCTCCATAATCAACACATAGTCTTACTTTTCTCCCCTTTGTGTACCTAAACTTCCAAGACGCACAATCTCGCTCTTCACGACGCATTTTACACACGACTGTTTTTTGAAAAAAAAAGCGTGCCTTTCATTCCGCTGCGGACAACCACCTTGGATACCGCTCACCTCGTCGACTTGTACGCAAAGGTTTGAGAGACTCGCAAACTTGGGTAAATTCATAACGGCTGGGCTATTTTATTAGAGTATCCTAAATAGAGTAGTAAATGTGCAGATAAAGGGAACACCATTTCCTATTTTTCGTGTCTTTTGGTAACCACCCCGCAAATGTATTGATTTTCTTCGGGTAAGGATGCATAGAGTGCTTGCTCTGGCACCATGACGTCAACCAATCCAAAGGAGTATACATATACACACAAGAAACTCGAGTTGAAGGGTCTTTGTGATGAAGTTCCAAATCATTCGTCAGGTTAAGCTATTTGCTCGGGTGTTTCATACTGGCCTAGTCGTTCCCATTCTGCTGCCAAAGATAGGTAGCACCTTTTTTCTGCTTGCCTTATCAGGAAAGCTTTTTCGCTGATGCGACGTCTCCGTGACGTCAATGGAGACGGCTGCTCCCTGCCCAGCGACATGGGCTTTTCGATCTCGTGCATTCCGTCTTCTTTTCATCGCGAACCCACGTGGCGCTCGCCAAACAACATATACACAGCATGCTTTTTCGCTGCCAAGGACCCAGTTTTAGATACTTACCCAGTACTGCATCCTTGCAGCTAGTTCTTATCTCTACAACCTACTTATCTACAGCGCTATTTATCGTCACCATCCTTGATTGGAATCCAAGGCTACAGTCGAGGAGCTAAACAACGTCGTGGTTCTATTTTACTTTTTTTTTTAAATTTAATCTTTATTGGATTGGCTTCAGCAATGAACGAGCCTTAAAACACACTTCAACGGCGATAGAATGTTAAATCCTTTAGAAATACTAGAGAACAATCTCCACGTTATCGCTTCTGTAGCATATTAGAGAAAAACAACACGAGGGGCTACAAAAGACAGAATAACAAGGTCCAAGGTCCAATGTAAACCACCTCTCAAACATTTCCGGCTTCCAAGGCTCCTTTTTTTGCAGTTGTTTTAGCAAAATCGAATTACGCAACCCAAGCTGACTTCCCGCTCTGGCCGCTTCATTTGCATGTTGGCGTGGTCGTGCTCGAGAACGCAGCAAATGACTTGGCCAGCAAGGAAACTTGTCTTCGCCATTAAAAGAAAGAAAAAGTCCGCTATGCGGCAGGGCTTGGTAATATAATCAAGTTCCCTAGCCTTGTAATTCCCTTTTTCTTGCGGCTTCTCAGGAGAAGTCATGAGGTGGGGTTTCCGCATACGCGCTAAAAATACTGGGCGGTATGTGTGCAATTTAATAGCATAAAGACTAGGGAACTCCCAATATTAATGTTGCAATAAATTTTCATCGCTCGCTCGACAACACTTACCCACTTATTCCAAATGTAACAGTTTGATGCTTTACTAAGCCCTAAAACCAACGTCGCCAATAGGGGAAAAACAACGGGACCATGTTCATTAGAGTAAAAATTTTGAGGGAAGCCAAGACAAAGCCATTACTGCTTTTGAATTGGCGTTATGCCCGCAGGTCAAGCCAACCTATCTATAATGATCGGTTTCATTTTGGTCCCTCCTCATCAACATAGGAAAAGCCTATTTACCCGCGTTTTGCATGTTCCCTGTCACTTTTAGAGTATAATTTACCTATGCCCTTTTATAAACAAAATATGTAATAAAATAATACTAATAACATTATTTTATTATTATTTTACTATTATTTTAAATTATTTATTATAATACAATTATTTTTATTATTATTTTATTAAAATAATAATATAAAATGAAAATACACAAAAATACCTGAATGCAATGCTATATCCGAATAAGTTATACTAGAACTGAATCGGAGTAAACAAGGACTTGACTACCAGCTTCCTATATAATTTTTAATAATTTCCTATATAATATATAATTTTTATATAATTTCCTACCAGTTTCCCTTTCAGCAAATTTGACTCATTTGGGTTGGACTTGAACGCATTATAACTCCGCACTCACCCCAAATGCTCCCACATCGGCTTGCTATCGTTTTGGCCACGCGATAGAAATCTGGGCAAACCGCCAAAGCCCGGAGGGAATTTTCAGGATTCAGACACCAAAGCGAAATCAAGACGCAAACTAGTTAACGTGCTCTGCTCACCGCATCCCATCGCTCTCGGTGCTCATCCTTGCGATGGTTGACTCATTACGAGCGTTTCGCAAAATTACAACAACCCAGCGAACAAAGGCGAGATGGAAGCATTAACACTTAGACCGTGTGAAAGCCCGACACAAAAACAAGGGCACTGATGTTCACTCACATCTCACACCGGAAAGCTAAATTCCAGAAAAAAAGTGACGCAAAAAGTTCCCAGCTGGAAAAGGGGTATTGCCCTATTGCTTAGGGCCTGTTTGTTTTTTTCTGAGATCAAAAAGGGACAACGTGACCAAACTCAGGTGTTGGCAATTGAAATGGAAGTTGAGCGTAGGCACGAAGCTCTGAAGAGCGACTTCTTAGGCGTAATAAGTACACAAGAGGGGGAAGACGACAAAGATAATCTTTTTAGCATTGACATCATAAAGCAAACACCATACAGCCTGCTGATAAATCCCGTCCCAACATCCTAGCGTTTCTTGGTGGCATTTTTTTATTTTATTTTTTTGCCCAAGGAGAGAAAGGACCAACTATCTTTGGAATCGTGATAGGCAAGTATCTTGGAAGTTTCCAGACATTTTAGCCTTGCGGTTCTGCAGGGCTCTTGCCTTTCCAAACGCAATACCTTCCCAGCAAATTAGAGTCAAGTCCAAGTTCAAGAATTTAAAGCGAAGCTAATAGAGGTCATACTCGGTAATCAGTCGGCTCACGCGACTTTCTTGGCTGACTCAGCTGTATTCCGATGTCAGACGACCAACTTTTTATCGTGCAGGAAGAATGAACAAGGGATACCGAAAGTTAGCGTACAAGTCAAAAGTCCAGGTAATGGAATAATCGGTGATCAGTCGGCTAACGCACAGCTCACGGTCTAAAAGGGAAAAGGAAACGGAAACTTGGCTGACGTGAGTATTCACAGATATACCACGTACACCCTAAAGTAAAAGGATATATATATATATATTTTTCTTTTTTTGAATCAACAAAGGTATGACCGAACTAGCTTTTTTCCGGAGCGCTGAACTCTTTTACAAAAGAGATTTTGAAAGTTAAAACCCTCCCCGAAAGAACGAAATGGGCAGGCATGAAGCAGTGGTTTTGCTAGCATAGAACGTAAGATCCGGGAATTAGCAAGTTGCGGTTCCAAATGCAAGAGCTGGGAAGGGGATTGCCTTTTACTTCCTTCTTTGCGTTTTGGATTGCATTGCATATAAGGGCAAGGGACGTTCAGCAGCCAGACACAGTCTAGGTTCTACTTGAGCTCTCTCTAGAACAATATCGTAGTTTTGCTATCCAAGTCAAGTATACGGCTCTTGCCAAGCAACACCAAACCCCCCAAAAAAGTACTGTACAGTACAAAAGTTCCCCGAGGTTCAATTCGCAGATACCGACTAGAGAGGATTGCCCGGCCCGAAATTCCTCTGCGAGTGCCCTTTGTTTGTCTGCTTTTTGGTGTTGCGGGTGCGAGTTGTTACGTGTGTGTTATTGGTTAATTGTGCATTTCCTGTTTTCCATACAGTTAGTGAAACACAAGGCAGTTTTTTGGCGAATTTGTTTTGTCCGGGTCATGTCTCGGAGAGGTTCGCATCCTCAACGCACATTTGCGATTGCGAACCCTTTTTCTTGTCGGACTAGTGTGTGTCGGAAATTGGATGCTTCATTGGCCCAGTTAATCGCAGAAGGTTCACCTCTGGAGCGTCTTGAATCTTGGGTAGCAGTGAGACCTTTGCTATGCGTCTACGTAAACGAGGGGTAAGCATGTTAGAAAACAAGGAAGAGTCTTAATCTTTCTTGACGGGAGATATTACCGACAAAGTGCTGCAAAAGGGCAGGGGAAATAGCTTGCTTTTGTTACCCATGTTTCAAGATGCTTCGCGGAATGCTTAGGTAAGCATAACAAGAAGTTTTTTTTCTCAAAAAACTACACCTCCGCGTTTTCACGAAAAGTTGATCCATCTCTTCTCCTTTTCGACGCAGCATTCATCCCGTTCTAAGTCCTCACTTATTCTCTATGTGTGTGTCATAACGTGGCAATGTGCCAAACACATTCTTGACTTTTTTCTCGAAAAAGTGTCATATTCATTACGGTAATGTTCTTATCCACTTGGCAGGTTGTGGCGGCTGAAAGTGTGAAGGTCTTTGCATTGCTATTCGCGGGTAGATTTGCGCACATGGGTCATGTCTGAATGGGTCATGGATAACGAACAACCTCATCAGGAGTTGGTCAAATGTGTGGTGGTCGGCGACACGGCCGTGGGGAAAACGCGACTCATCTGCGCCCGGGCTTGTAACAAGCAAGTTTCATTAGGACAACTACTCTCCACACATGTGCCTACCGTATGGGCCATTGACCAATACCGCATTTACAAAGATGTAAGCACTCCATTACGTGATAAATACTCCTCTCCACTGCTGTTCTATGCCTAAGTTGTCAGTTCCCTCGCTTTAGTTGTTCCTTTGTGATTTTCTTTTCTTTATTTTTTCTCTTTTTTAATTTTTTTCTTCTCCATCCAGGTACTGGAGCGTTCATGGGAAGTCGTTGACGGAGTCAGTGTCTCGCTCCGCCTTTGGGACACATTCGGGGATCATGAAAAGGATCGTCGCTTTGCTTACGGCAGGTAAGACACGACAAACAAGACCCACATTTCCGTGTACTAGTCTGATGCTGCTTACACGCCTTCTTTTACTTTTGTTCCTCCCAACAAGAACACTAAAAGGCGTGGTAAGGGAAAGGTGTGTAAACGTGTTTTTTTTTTTTAAGGACCGTAGAACTCGGGTCAATTCTCTCTTTGGCTCTCTCGTTCTGCAACTGGGGGTATAGCTTATTGATCCACCTTCCTTGACGTCATTTCTTGGATCTATGCCCGGGATGAAAACCTTTTGTCTGGCCGTTGCTCTCCTTCGGCAGCGAACAAGCTTCTTTACCCATCTTTTCCTTATTATCTATGTGAAATCTATCGTTTTGGAACCCAATTTTCCTCAACCTTCCTTGACATAGCGTATTCTAAAAAAAAAAAATCCATCTCATTTTCTTGCAGATCCGATGTTGTTCTACTCTGCTTTTCGGTGGGGAATCCAGTATCATTACGCAATTGCAAAGCCATGTGGTTGCCGGAAATCCGCCGCTTCTGTCCAAACACTCCCGTCATCCTCGTTGGCTGTAAGAATGATCTGCGCTACATGTATCGCGACGAGACCTATCTTTCGTACTTTAAGGACAGGAGTCCGTTCGTTAGGTAAGCTTGATGTTCCTCCGTTAACTTAACATTAAACATTAGCTTCGTTCATCATTCGTTCGTTCATGCGAAGGATTAGCGACAAGAAACGATCGCTTCTTCGACCCACCAGAAATCTATATTAGCTCTTTAACTGCTGGGTAATACATTTGCACGCAGACAGAAAGGTCGTCGCCTAGTGCTAGGGCAGGTCCCACATTTCCTGCCCTCCTGGCTTTTACCTTGCGTTTCCTTATGACCCAGATGAACATAAGCCTAACTATAAGTTACTTTTATCGATTCTGTCATTTTGTTTTTGTTCTTGTTTGACGTACGGCGGGTCACAGACCTACGAGGGAATGCGACATCGTGATGCCCGACCAAGCCAGAGCCTTAGCCAACGAACTGGATGTCCCTTATTTCGAAGCCAGTGTTCTCACATATTACGGCGTCACAGCAGTCTTCGAAAACGTTATCCGGGCCGCTTTAGTGGCACGGAAACAACAACGCTTCTGGGTAGCCGGCCTAAAACGCGTCCAACGTCCAATACTCCAAGCTCCGTTTTGCCCACCCAAGCCCCGCCCTTCTGAAGTTTATGTTTCCATGAGTAGCCTAACGGAGCATTTGCAAAACCTTTACTCTCGACAAGCCTTCACCGATGTCATCTTCGTCACGGGCAGTGTCGGCTTCTCGGCACACAAATTCTGGTTAGCAGTAGCTGCCCCTTCACTGCATCGACTCTTGGACGTGGAGCCCACTTCCGTGGATATGGGAACACGTTCTTCCAGCGAATCCTCCATAGTACGTTAACTTTCATAGCTTGATCCATGAGTAGCCCCTGAATCCCCATGAGCGCGCCAATGAAATTTGTACCCTATCTTATTAAACCGTTCCTTTTTGTTTTAAGATTTAACAAACTTAAGCCAGCCACGTCGCGACTCTCAAAACTTATCATTCAATTGCAGGAGCTTATTCAGATGAGTACCTTCGGCGAATCTACTGTGGGCAACTTCAATGACGACACCGAGTGCTTGATTGAAGTGGACAATTTGCAAGGGCCCCGACTGCCTCGATTGCGAGATAATAAAGACATTTGGAAACGAAGGTTTAGTTGTCACGTGGCACTCGCTCCATGGGACGTTTCTGTTTCGTCATCAAGCTCGGATCATACCAAAACCACCTTCTCCAAGGTGCTTTCCCACCCCGCAGTGGAATCTGTCAGCCTGGAACAGGTAAAACAAACGCTCATCTTTAAATAGAACATCTGGCTAGCGGAAGCCAGCTATTTAACGTGTTCTTAAATACAAGTTAACTCACCGTAACTCTTTGGTAGTGTGAAGGATTGGATCACCGAGGAAAACCCTGCATTTCCCAGCAAACCGTTGTTCAATTATCTAAATTAGTTTCGCCTAGTGCCATGCGTCAGTGCCTCAGATTTGTGTACACGGGAAACATCGATACGCGCTACGGTTCCTTACAGGTAAAAAACCCGCTCATTGCTCCTCGTTAAAACACTTGTGTCATTTGCTCTTAAAAAGACCTATTATTTCAAGTCTGTGCCCATTGGGACACTACTGGTGAGCCCTTGCATCCGCTGTTGTTGTAACCATTCGGGGCTCCCTTGTATCAGCTAACCCAAGACAAAAAAACGCTTGTTATTTCAGGATTTGCGCCAAGCAGCCGAGTTTCTGGAATTACCCGAACTACTGGCGTTCACTGCTAATATACAAAACCGGGAAGAGTTCTTAAACAACGATGTTCGTTATCAGTACCGACAAGTAAACACCAAATCTTTATTCTCAACCACGTGTAAATACTCAAAAACGTCCCGATTCATGTGGCAGGCAATTAAACGACGTTTATTGGACATTTGTCTGTCCCAGTTCATGTACGCAGATGTGCGTTTCCTCTTGGACGACGGCACGTGTCCAGCCCATAGGGCTATGGTCATGGCCCGATGTGATGTTCTCAATGCCATGTTTTCCGGCGATTTTCGTGAAAGTTCAGCCAAAGTAGTAAGATTGAATTCGTTACAGTATTTCACCAATTGTTTATTAGGTTGCAAACTGATATGCATGCCCACGAGCGACAGTTCCTTCAAAAAATAATTTAAAAAAATCCCTTAGACATTAATGCCCCGACAGACTCATTTCGAAGCTTTTCATCTCAACTTTTTTGCGGTCATTAGAAGACGTGTGCTGTCTGCATCTGACTACTTTATATGTCAGACAGGCGGTTAACCGAGCCTTTTGCTTATCACATCCCAACCCCCTTCCCTTGACTTAAGAGAAACTCGTTAGTTATCCTTACGGTACAATAGACTTGCTTTAACATCCTCAAGTGTATATCTCATTCTGCCTCACTGTTTGGTCCCCCATCTTTTCACCTCCTTTTCCCCCTAGAAACTCATGACACAGCCGGTGACAGCAGCTCTCATTCATTATGTATACTATTTCAGGTGGAGTTTCCGGGCGTGAAAACAGATACGTTTCGTCAGCTGCTACACTACTTGTACACCGATGGGGTTCCGGCCAGCCTCCAACCGAGCACCTGCCTCCCACTCATCGAGTTAGCTAATCGACTTTGCTTACCCAGATTAGTCCAACTTGTGGAAAGTCAAGTGGTCCAAGAGATGGAACGAGTCTGTGAACTAGGCGGCGAAGTCATGTTCGAATGCATCAATTTGCTGGAACCTTGTCAAGTAATATGATTTCTTCAAATTATAAAAAAAGAATCAAGCTCGCGTTAATTTGAACTCGCGCTGTACTAACCGGATCTTTATTCGTGCCAGATCCATAACGCAGATCAATTAGCCGACTGGTGTTTGACGTACATGGCTTCCAATTACAATACCATTTGCCGTAAAGCACCCAAGCTTCTCAAAGCTATGCATACCGAGAATCAAGCGTACTTGGCGAGGCAAAGGTGGCCACCCGTTTGGTAAATTGAAACGTTGACACGTAACTGGATTCTTGGAGAGAAACTAATGAGAATTTTTGTCGTTATGGTAGGTACCTCAAGGACAGGGATTACTACGAGAAATGTGTCCGGCAACGCGAAAGAGAAGAAAACGGCGACAAACCGTTAAAGCGAAGCCGACACAATTCCGGGTGCCTCTGTTTTACGGGGAAATCCCGTCGAAACGACGACGTAGCTTACCACTCTGTTTAATAGGACGACACTTACTTTTTACGTTATCAAATCTTGGAGGGAAGGACACTTTGATAAGAATGCTGCTCAGATCATAGAAAACCAGAATCGGAATTCGCTTCAATTCTTCGGATACAATTAAGCACTCGAAGTTACTTGGAAAACGTGAGCACATTTTAGGCTGCGAGCTCAGCGTTTGTTTTGTAAGATAAAAAGAAGAAAAAACACACATTCTCATCACTGTGAGATAGATTTTTTAACGAAGAGATTAAAAAAGATGGATTATGTCTGGGAGCGTTGTCTGCCAGCACTTTAACGACTATGTTGGGAGCAAAACTTTTTCTTTATTTGTTGGTTTTAAAACAAGATTTGTTTGCTATATTGCTTGTTTTGTAATATTGTGAAATACTTGCGCTCGTTTTTCGCTCTTTTCCACCGCCATGCCATTTTTGCCATGCTATACCCGCCAACTTTCCACTATATATGCAAGGACTATTCTCTCAATAAACAAGACCTATTTTCAGCTTACAGTTTTCTTACGCACGCTGAGCTAACAAAATATTTCACCCAAATCCAAACCAATCCTTATAAAGGGTAAAAATAACGGAGAAATGAGGACTTGACAAGCCAGAGACATACATACATAGCTATCTTTGCACCAAAACAGTGGACTCCTCAAGTTATTCTAATCATACTACTGCATATCCTCCCAAGGAATATGGACCAGTCACCCATCACACCAACTTCAATGTAAGTCTGTCTTTTTATAACATTGATCAAAACTTCGCTTAGTAACAATTCAACTTACCTGAAAGTATATTACAATTGTAGAAAGGATGGCATCAGCGAAGCATAGAGATAGCTAGATCTTTGACTTCAGGAATCAACTGACAGCTCGCTTCAATTGAATCATACTGATACCCAAGATGCGCGACAAGGACTTCGAGCTTCCGGAGGTTCTAATAGTGAACACAAAACGAAAAGTATATTTTTATCTAGAGATCGAGAACTCCAGAGGAGCTTAAAAACGTATATTTACCAATTCACTGCTTTCTATGGCATGTTCTAGAACAGCAAAATTCTTGACCGTCTGGGAAAGGGCCTTAAAAAATACAGAAAACATATAAATGGATTGTAATTGCTTTGCATGGCTCCGTTGCAGTAGACAAATTCGAGAACAACAAGATAATGCAATGCATTAAACAAATAATAATCAATCTACGCAAATATCCCCAAACTAGAAGTAGAACTAAGGCGGTTAAGATTACCTCATTGGATTTTGAACCTTTGTGCACTTGCCTAATGACTGAACCCAGGCTATTTATATTAAGCTGGACTCTTTCAGCTAATTTAGACTTGGAGTCTGCAAATAAAAGCTTTGCACTAGCACTTGAAGCAGAAGTCATTGTAATTGTTTATTTTTCTGCGGTTTGTAAGCTTGACCCTTTCGCCATCTATGACCACCAAGAGAAACAAGACTTGACAGTTAGCGCCGAGTCTGAAATCCCACATCTTATAATAAATTCATGATAAGATTAGTCATGTTATAATTTGTTATAAGATGTGAGTCCAAGATTACTTATAAGAGTGCGCTAACAGATTTCCACTCGCGCTCGTCGCTCGCGAAATTTGGAGCACGTCGCAGCTCTGAGGATGAATAACTATAAGATCTTTATAACAACTATGAAATATAGCGAAAATTATGCCCCCATAAGTACTCTAATATACACAAGTAACCCAGTGCATTGATGGCTTTGTTTCACATTGAAGAGTCATTAACAGATGTACAGTTCGTCAGCTACTATGATACCCTCTGGTACCACCTTTTGGGACGCCTGATGATATTCCCCTCGTGTTTTGTTCAGTTATCGTAAAGTGGGAATCTGTATCGCGGTGCATAATAAAGCATATTCGAGTCTATAGACGAGCCCCGGGACCATACATGTCTATGCAAATGAGTCTGACACGCGTGGACAGCTACGGGAATTCAAAACCTAGGAGAAATAACAGACGTGGATGGCTGGTCAGTTGAACATTAGTTACGGTGATAAACGAACGTTTTGTACAAAAGTGAGCCTTCTTGAGTAGCAAGCAAAATTTCTCGCCAACTTGTGACCGTTAAAACGAGCAGCTAACCTAAAAAGTTTGCTCGTTCTAACGTTCACGCGTTGGAGTCTTTTTCCTTTAGCATCGCTTGACACAAATATATAAATTAAAAAAACAATTCGCTACGTTATATCGCTAGTGCTCTATTGAAACTTTCGGTGCATATGCGTGTTGCTCCTTTTGTTTCGGCAAATTAAAGCTATTTGCCACGTACAGAGAATTTAGGGGGACAGGCGCACTTTCTCTATCCCCAAACCATTTAAAAACACACTAGCTACGCCAGCATATGTTCCCGGGTCAAAAAGGTAATTATGTCCTCCCTACATTAATTATTTTAAAGTAGGGTGCTAAGTGCGTAGGAACGAGATGAACGTTATTCACCACGAGTTCTCCTCAAACTATCTATAATAATAGCAGTCGGGTGACCCTCATCATGTAAAAACAGTTCTTATTATATATTTTCCCCTTTAAAGATGACAGACATTTATTCACCCCTGTCATTCTTCAACTATACCCAACTGATTGTAGTATGCGTGGCGTACGCGATTGATTGTTCTACTTACCAGTTTTTCGAGAAGCAGGGGGAGGGGGAGGCTTATATGCTATTCTGCGCTCATTTTCGGTACAAGCGATCTCTTTTGTAAAACCCATAAGGTTTTCTTTCCCCCAGCTGTCATTTTTATCAATCACAGCATCTCAACGGTTGCGGTTCTTGTCCATATTCAATTGCGCATCGAGAGATCGAGTATTTATAAGACCAGCAGGAGGCAGGATTCGTCCTTCAGATTTTTTCGATTTTTTCCCACGGAACCCCTCACTTGGCTGTCTGGGGCGTCCGAAAGGCAAACCCTATATATGTACAGTGGTGTTATTTATGGAGGATTTTTACTATAATCTAACTAAAAACTCACTGCATAGAAACACAGGATCTTCTAAAAAGAAAGATTCCAGCATCTCACTTACAAGCTAGCTCCAGCAGGAAGTTGACATTTACATATAACTCATTCAGTGAATATAGCATAGCGAATAGCCACGTTCCACGCGTTTATTGCAGCTGTACACGGCATTCCCCACCTGCACAGGTGGCAATGCGTCACCATGGATCGGTTCCAAAGCCATGCAAGAACACAGGAACAAAGTTAGACATTCTGGAGTAAGACGAATAAACGAATTATGTTCCAAACGGAGACAAAAGCCCATTTATGAATAAGAACTTGATAGAAAAATTTTAAACAGGCTTCTCGCCATACTTGAAATCATCCCTAAGCTTACATCACCTACAAACGAGAATTCATTTGTAAGTCTTTTATCCAACCTCATCGTTTACAAATAAAAACAGAATGGTGCAAATCTGTGAAATCTGTATAATGTGTCGTCCACGCAATAAAAGTAAATCGAAGTAACCGAATGTTATAACTAAAGCCAGTAAGACAATAAAAAGTATAGCGCGAAACGTGCCCGTCTCGATTGTAATACTTTGCATTGAAATGCAGAGGGGATGAACCGAAAGAAGGTGCGCAAAACGGAAACGGAAAATTGGTCTTTAGGATAGTTCATAATTTGAGCAGGCGGATGCCCACAGGTGGTCTATAGCTCCTGCGGATCATGGGGAGGGGGGGTCGAGAGAAGAGAGGATCTCAACGATTTGACAGATGCATATGGGTGAAATTTGGAGGGGGAGGAGAAATAATGTTTTTTTTTGTGTCATAAAGGGGGGAAGGCAAACGTACTACGTGGCAATAGACGGTCGAGCACACGTTAAATTCAGCTCAGCTTCCAGTATAGAAGCTATACTCGTTTCTAACTTCGAAGCAAACAGGTGACTTGTACAAACTGCTCAGTTAAACCCAAACAGTGTGTTGCAGTACTTGTAGTTTTAGTTTTATACACAGTTTAAGTTTTGCAGTTTGCAAAGCATATTAAAGTTAGCTTTTGCCCACCTCAAATCCTTGGGAACAGCTACTATAGTAGCTATTCAACTGGGGGGTTATTGATTTCATTGTTACCCAATAGCATAGAGGATCGCACATCTTCAGCACCGCGGGTACCAGCATGATTTGCTCCGGCAAACGGAGCAAGAAATCGGCGCCACCCGAAAGCCAACGCCGCAGCCCATCTCAGTGACTTGGCACGGCGTTCTTCGTCATTCAGCGCTCACACTTTCGGTCAAATCGCGAAGAACACTTGTGCACGGTAGTGACTAAGTAGTTGTGCCGCAGGTAACCGATTCAGGTGTTTACCTGCACACGCCTGCTTACGTCATTTTCGCTGCTAAAAACGTCGTTTGGTTGCTAGCCGCATACGAATGCGAATTCACTTGTATGTATGTTAATTGTACAAAAAGAGGTCCCAGTTTGTATGTAAGTGGTTTAAAGAATGAAACATGACACAGTGAGATCGATTTGTACCTTTGAAGCAATACAAGCGCGAAAAAACATACACTCAACACATGATACCTTTATTTTCCTTGTGTATATTAGTTTACTTACCGTACATTCCGAGTTTTCAGCACGGACACATCTGCGAATAAGTCCATGCACTACAGATTAGCTCGGTTGGGAATTATAAGCGGATTAAGTATTGACACCGGCAATGCGACAAAAACATGGCTGGCACAGAAAAAAATGAGATAATAAATATAAATAAAAGCAATAAACGTTAGTTAAAAAATTGGTGCGTTTGCATACCAGAAAGTTAAATGACTCATGGAAACGCTTTAATTCCTGCACGTTTTCTTTTTATGTTCGGGTATATGATGGTTAAAAGCTGATGATGAGAGGATACGATGGGTAACGTGGGAGGGAGACGGGGAACAGACATGGAAGAAGACTTTGGTAAGATACAGCCCTTTGTATAGCGTACAGGAAGCAACACGAGGAGCTTATTAAGGATGAAAATTAAGAAGATTGACAAAACTGTTTTTGGAGAGGGTCCAAGACCTATATAAAGGCGATTTGCCCGGCCACCAAGCATCAGTTGGTTGTCAGCAGTGTCATTGTTGACTCTTCAAAAGTTGTACCCTCAGTTCAAGCCCAGTAACAGACGATTCGTCGTCGTCACTGATTCTAACAGAGAGTGGAAAAAAGAGTTCTTTCTTGAAGTAGTGTTCTTTCTAGCGGTGAATTTGATGTGGTGGATTTATTGGCCCCCAGTTTTTATAGTTACACAATTTTGTTTAAACTTGAAAGACATTCATAATGATGTAATATAAGCCAAAATTTGTTGGTCCTCCCGCCTGTTCCTAAGTACTAGTGCCGCAGGAGAGGGTATCGGAATCCTCCTGCAGCTATAGTGCTTACCAAGGGGTTTGGGGAGAGCAGCGCATTACATCACCCGAAAATGTTTCATAATATGTTTTAAACAAGCAATGTGTTTCGTCATCAGGGTATTAGACTCGGCTTATTTTCTAAAGTTTGTTCAAACGGAAGACTTATTACGTAATGCATTGTAGGTTAGTTCGCCCCATTTAATCAGGAAGTCGGCAATTGAAGAATTGAGCTCAATTGGAAGACTTACATAGAGACGACGTCTACTTCCTTATTAGCCGACCACGTATTTCATGCTTTACAATCAGTAGACAATAGAAAAGGAACAAATGGTTATTGTGTAATGCTGCACGGGTGAACTATCCTCATACTATCTTCCCAATACGTTGAATTACTGTAAGGCGTGGAACCATTGTTTTGCGTGTGAGCCAAATTGTAACCTATTATGCTTTATAGGCTAGATGCAAGTGTTTGTTCCATAATTCCGGTCAATTTCTAGACATGTTATCTGTGTCGTTCTTCATGTTTCTGGCAGTTTTCCTAAATTAATTTTCCCCAAAGATTCTTTTAATTGTTAAAGTTTGGGAAGTGTTTCGGATGTGAAAGCTCTCAACTGGAGATTTCTTCAGACAAATAAAGTCCATTAAAGACAATATACTGTCGAATGAACCGAGTATACATTCAATGATTTGACTTAATTTTAAACTTTTTACGCTAAACGAGTCTGATTCTGTTCATTAGCTATCAACAATAATTTGGTTACAAAATTTGAACGAATAAATATAATGTTGATTTATTACAGCTTGCAACGAATATAGATGCGGACGTGTTAAGACTTGTTATTTGATAAAACCGAAAACCTTGCTATTTTGCAATTTTTGACATTAAAACATTGTAAATCTGCGTTTAATTTAAAGCATTGCGAAAATGCACGACGAATACTCGAAACAGGTTCCTTTTCAGTATACCGTGGCCACGGTATACTTAAAAGACAAAACAATACCATTGCTACACTAACTATAGTTTCTCATCGAATTCTTACTACACTATTACTCGTAAAACCATCTTCAGACAGAAAATAGGCGTTACGTCAACTCTGGCTCGTGACATATAACTTTCACACGAATTCCCACATCGGGCTTTATCCGTATCTTGGAAAACCTACGTCTTCATCTTTCTCAAATTATGGGATGATGGAAGAGATTATTTACCAACTATGCAAGTTTCCATATTTTTAATTTAACTTGAGTACAGATTGTTCCGGCTTCCCTAGCTAGACATGATCCAAAACACATTGAAGGGTAAAAAACACATTCGAAAACAGCCGAGTATGCGGCAATCTCAATACAAAATTTGTCAGTGATTCGCTAGATGGCGTAAGCTTTGAAACAAATTTTAAAACGAACGAGCTATTCAAATATATTCGCCACATGAAAGCTAACCGCAAAAAGAACAACAAAAATAAGCCTTTTGATAAAAAAAACTTCGATTTAATAAAGGATATGAAATTTGAAGCAGACAAACTGCTTCGTAAAGGATATGCTTGAAAGTTTACTTGTAAACACACCATATGGCAATGTACTGAGAGCCTGAAGCGCCATCACTTGACGCCGTCACCAAACAGAAAAAACGGTCTTCACTTTCACAAAAGGAAAGAGATAATTGGAACAACAAGAAACAAGTTGCTATTCTGGTTTTTCCGCTTTCTTACTAGCTCTGTTATCATCCACGTCAAATGCAATTTGTCTTCACCTACGCTGATGACTTTTTCGAGACTCGAGCAACAAAAAGTTGCATCGTTTTAAAAATGCTGTTATGCAGAGACCAGGCAATTTGAAACCCTGACGTCATTCATGTTATGGGAGAGCAGCATATTATGAGCAGGCAGATAAATAAGCCTTTACGACATAAATCGTGAAGCAACCGAAAAGCTGATGAGGTTCGATGAAAAAGAAGGATGATGATGATGGACGGTAGAGGCAAAAGGTCAATCAGGTCATGGCATTATGCTAATGAACTGGTTATTAGCCAGTTTACCAAACCTGTTGTTAACATGGATGGATCCGGCTGGCGGCAACCCACGTTTTTTTATTTTTTGGTTTGTGGCAAATTGTGAACATTGACACCATAATACCCGACTAACCCAGGTCCTTTAATCCACACGAATCCTTTCATAACTATTTGTATATTCTTACCAGTTTATTATTACTCCGAGGCTAACTAGTTGTGCTGGTGAGGTGCGGTGTGTGGTCAAGTACAAGAACGCCCGTCCGCCATCTTTGAGGATCAAAAGAATACGCTGAGCACGTCTCCCATTAAATCATTCCATTTCTTAGAGAAGGAGAACGGCGGGTAGCGTTTAGCTTAATAAATTTGGTACAAATATCGCTGTAGAGCTTGAGATGGTAAGCGATCATTAAGAATGAAACGAAGTTTAGCGAATTTTTTCCTACTCTTCTTGTCCGTACAAAACCTCAGCAAGAAGAAGAAAAAACCGAGTCTCCAATTAGCTTTGGTGCGAGGCAGTAAAAATGGAAATGAGATAAGAGCTCCGTGTGCTGACTATATATGAGCCGACCGCATGCTAGAAAGGTA
Source organism: Lepidurus arcticus (assembly GCA_003724045.1). NCBI lineage: Eukaryota > Metazoa > Arthropoda > Branchiopoda > Notostraca > Triopsidae > Lepidurus > Lepidurus arcticus. The sequence continues at coordinate 143,552 of RJJA01000005.1, read as the reverse complement.
CGAGGTATTTCATAGGAGAAGTTAGAGCTTGCATCCTAATAAGAGACCTCCTAATCACAGGGCTAGGTTGCCCAATTAAAATAATAGCCTGTTGTAATTAAGCCGCGGCCACCTCGCGCATACGTGGGACGGACTTGCCAAACAATTATTAGCATACGAAAACCGCAGATACTCCTTCTCATCTTGCAGACTAGGAATTTAACCAAGTCAAAAGCATTTTGAGCGGAAAAACCTGGAAAGCACAGTACGTCCTATATACAACCTGCGCCAAAACAAGCCGGGGATTTTCAATTGCAAGTCCCAATGGCTTGCAGAGGATGTGTTTTGCAACCATTGGCCAAATGAAAAGGTGCAAAACATTCCGTCCTAATTAAAAAGCTAGCTATGAATTTCTCACCACCCACCAAGACTTTATGTCGAATTAGCATAACTAAAGGAGCCCTGCTAGCACTTTTCGGTTTCTAACCATAAACTTCTCTTCCAGCTGCAGACTTCCCTCCTCTCTATGCCTATATACCTGAGGGGCTTACAGCTTGCTTTTAAGATGTTAACCCAATTGTTTACTTTAATGCTAAAGTAGCCGTCTTAACATCGTCCTTCTTTATAACTATAACCTTCCGTTATGGCCTAGCAGATGCTTTCAGCCCTTTTCTTACTTACACACAAAATTCGAGACCCTCAATAGCAGACTTATCATTAGACATAAAAAGTATAATTATATGTGCTGGGCTTCTGGGTCTAATGCAAACATATTTGAAGGAAGAATATTAGTACAAGAATTCACACAAAGAGGTGAAAAAAGTGAAAAATGCAGAGCAAATGAGATTATCCGGAGATTCGCACATGCCCCCCCAAAAAAACAGTCGAAGTTGGCACAAAGTACCACTACGGATTGCTACGGATGTTATTCTCTAAGAATTAAAGCTGATATTAGACACTAATTATAAAAATTTCGCAGGTACACTATTATCCTTTATCTTTAGAACACTTGGCAATTCACAAGGGAAACAACCCACCGTGAAAACCAGCTGGCCTCAGGCCGCGACTCTTGGGATTGCCCTGGCTTACCTTTACTGCCGACAGTGCAGAAGACGGAATCGAACAAACCTCTTTTACTAAATGGCCGGACTCGTTGCCATGTCCCGGCTTGTCTTTCTGTACACGGTTGCCCCCTTCGGTTGCGTATCCTGCAATGGTTTGGAAGTGGGGTCCCTCCCATCCAAAACTAAACGCATCCGACGATTTTGTTCGTCGTAGGCGGGAATTCATACCGTTACTTCGGTCTGCCTTTACAGTGGAGCAAAGACCCAATAATGAATAATGAACAGTCACCGAACGAATGGTGCCCCCTAAGCGGAACTCGTTACGTTTCTTGGGCTTGCTCTTGTTTCCCTTACTTTTTCCTTTCCTTGTTTACATTTTCGTTTTTTGCGTTGTTTACAATGTTGTTCAATATTTACATTACCCTGTTTTCTATGAAAGTCTGTACGACATTTCCTTATTACCAAATGAAAAATCAATACAAGTTACTGCCAATACCTTCACATATTTCAATCACCTACTACTTGATTAATGGCTTTTTATTAACTGATAAAAAAAATCTCCAAATAAAGCACATCCATTAGTAAAAATGAATAACTCGGCAAATGAATTGCTCAGTGAGTAATTAGAGACATAACTAAACTGAAGTCATCTTCTAAGGAACAAAAAAATAAATAAAAAATCTAACATAAAAAGCTGGAAAAGAGCGCGGGTGTTTGGGGTTCTCACGTTACCCGTGACGGTGATTAAGGGGCGTTGAGTGATTTGCATATCTATAGCCCGAGACGGAGAGTATCGTCGAGCGCGAGCAAAAAGCGCCAAAAGCGAACGAGGGAACCCTTTTTAATGGCATAATTGCCTCCCGAACCCACCTCTCTTTCTTTTACAACTTCATTCCTACTTGGATATACCACGACCTAAACACGTACGCATACTAAAAGGCTACAGATCCATTCCAAGATTTTTAGCAAGGATACCGCTCTTTTCCCGAAACATTTTTTTTTCATTTATTCTTTTGGTCGGTAAAGAATCAACTATACCATACGGCTTATACTATCTTGCCGTCAGCTCGCACGCGTTTCACAACAGAGTTTTTAGGGTCACAGGTTAATAAGATGGTTATGCAGAGATACGCAAATGACTCCATCATCAACAAGGAGTGCTGGGGTTCCCAGAGTACTAACAAACCGAGCTGATCCAGCTTTTACGATGCTTAAAGCCTCTCAAAATAAAACGATAACAAGCTGACTCTTTTCCAAAGCGCCCGTTTCAATCCATAAGTACTAACGATCCGTATCTTCTTTTTTTAAAAAAAGAATTAAACGACCCTTGTTTCTAAATTGGCTTGTTAATTACACTACACGAGCTTTCTACGTATCCATACATAAATTACGGTCCTAGCCTTTTTGATCCTTCACAAGATACATTACCCGTTTGACAAAGCAGACGTTTAAGTTAAGAGTTCTGTCAAGGAAACTGCAAAGGAAAAGATAAAGATATCACATTTCAAATTTGCTGAACCATTCACATGAACTTTCTCTCGGCTTATTAAAACATCCCTGTTTTTATTTCGGACCAAGCAGAGCTAACCTAAAGGTATAGACAGATATATCTACACATCCACACACACACACACCGTGCAAAGCAGCCATCATCAACTCGCCCTTCTTTGGCCTCATTAGGCGTCTTCATGCAAATGCAATGGCAGTTAATTAGCATATGCATAGTGGATAAAGAAGTCGTTTATGGCAGTTGCGGAGCGTGTATAAGCCCCCTTCGCTGCAAAGCAGGCATATCAAAAGCCAAACGTTCTGACAGTGTTTTTCCAAGCGCCCCAAACAACGTTCTCATTCCTTTTTCTTTTCTACGTTCGTTTGGTTCGGTTCGGCGCAATGCGCACATCCCTTTTTGCTCAAGCTCACCCAAAGTCTCCATGAATAATGCAGAATGAACCCCCCACACATATTGTTGTAATAGTGCAGCCACCAACCATTTCTAATATATTACGAGCCCAAGGAGCCGGCAATATTAATAAGACAAGCTTGGCGTGTGCAAAAGCCTTGGCTTTAGCTTTTCCAAGTGTAATAATGCTACAAACTGCCTGGGCCGTAGCTGTCAAACCACACTTATTATTCTATCTCCGCACCAAACAGCTTAATCAGTTCCATGAAGGTGCTGCCGCAGGATTATTAGTTTGGCTGCTGCAAGCTTTAACGCTTTTTACCAGGGTTCAGTTCCAAAACCACCGAAACCTGCTCACTGACGTAATTGAAAACGCAAAAAAATAAAAAATACCGTCAGACTATACACATCATTAACTTGCTACAGATAAAAAAAGTGGTTATAAAGCTGTTCAAAGTGTCAGGGAAAAATTGCTGCTTTCAATCACAGCTCATTTACTTTATAAGCTGATATGCTTATAAAGTAAATAAAATACACGTGAAACCTTTCCTAACACCACCCTCACCCCATCCAAGATCTTTGGGTTGGAATATAAAATAAAGGAAAATTTCCCTTCCCCTTCTTATACCACATAACGACGCTAATATAGTAAAGGCAGGCAGAAATCTCTGCCAGTTATAGTGCGCCCTCCTTCGCTTCTGTTATATTGAAGTCCATTTGGGTCTGGGGAGGTAAATCCCGCGTGCTTTATCGTCGTAATCCCCTCCTCAATCCCTTCGGCTTTATCTGTCGGCGCGATAGCATCACGGGGGCACGCGTCGAAGGCGTCCTGGCCGTCGTCGTCAAAAGGGAAGAGAGACCCCAGAAATCCTCGGTGGGATTGGGCCATTCCGCCTGCGTTGCTATGGCAAAGAGACGAATTCAAAAGCAAGCAAAAAGGACAACAGAGAAAACGATTCTCTTTGGGTCTCAGTGCTGGAGCTATTGTTGCGGAAGATGACGGGAGGGGCGAAATAAGCCCACGACGGAAAAGAAGAAAAAGAGGGAGGCAGAAAGGGAGAAAACCCTATAATAGCCCTAACTGCCGAGGCTGTCGCTGATAAAAGCTGTTTGCCATCATCAAGGCTCGGGAGGGCGAGTGATTGTGATGGCGCGGATGGGGGTATATACAAAGAACGATTACCATCATATCGTCCGTCCGGGATTGACTCCATGACGCCCGCGCTCCAAGATTGTCGCTGTGTGCAAACTAAACCAAAAATATTATAAAAAAGTAAAAAACAAAACAATAAGGAGATCTGGAAATTTTACCAGTAGATTGTTAACTTGAAATGTCTTCCTTCAAGAACTCGTACCAAATTCTACAAAAAGAGAATTAAAAGGAGTACAATTTTAACAAAGTTGAACAATTTACCTGAATAAATAGGTCCAATAAATAGGCAATACAAACAAACAATACTTTGCTATTGAAAAACGACTCTATCGGACGTTTCTGGCATCATTTTGGCTACTAGTTCGTCCAAATCTAGTTAAGCGTTTAGTAATCGACTTAGTTATCGATTATTAGTAACTGTTATTGTAAGTTTTGTAAGACGATTTATAATAACTGCGAGCATTAGCAGCCAATTCCTTCTTCAATAGGCTAATATATAGCGTAGTTAGCTTTTCCTAGCGTAGTTTTCTCGTTTGTATTGCCTTAAAATCCTTAGAAATTTTCTTAAATAGTTCATAGTTTAAATTCTTCATAGCTTGGCTTCAAAAAGATCCTTCATAACTTAAAATCTTCCGAAAGCTAAACGTATTGGCAAACTTATGTTAGCTTTAACTTATTCAAGCCGGGTTAAACGTGATTCCGATTCGTCGTCTCGCCTCTTTAAACGAGAAAATGAAATAAAGCTCGACGGCGCCACAAAAAGGTTAATAACACCTTTCCAAGAACGATTGTGGATCACGCGGTTTTCTGTCATGGAATCACCCCTTCTTTTTCTTTCTAATTCCGATATGATTCTTCCTTCGCCAGGCAAAAAAATTAGGACAATAACAGTAAGAAAAAGGGAACAAAAATATAACATCTCGCTATAGTGAACGAATGTCTGGAATTGTGCGAGTTTCACAGGGGTTAACGAGACTGCTAGCTTCGATAACGAGCCCGACGGGACGTCCCTCATTTATATAAAAGCAATATAAGGGGTTCCTATGTGGGGGTAAAGTTGGCCCACAGTATCAATATAAAGTTGGCGGGGAGGCAAGGGAGTGCTCCTATAGCCACAGTGATTGCCATTCCGGGCGGTAATAAACGTCACTTAAAAGGACGGCTAAGTGGGGTAAAACGGAAGGGGCTAATGCGATTGTGTGTTGGTAATGAAGCCGACCCGGACTTAATCCTCGGTACACATAGCAGCCTTTCCCATCCACCCCATCGTTCATGAATACATCTACACATACTTAAACTTTACACATACAGCATCCCAACCTATCCAAGCCCGGAAAAACCCCTCTTGCAAAAACTCCTCGCTGTATCAAAACTATACAGTGAGGGTGTTATGCGTGTATGGGGGGCCACAAAACGCGAGCATTATGAATATTATTAATAAAAGTAAACATATGCCTATGGCGATAGACCGTTTAGATTCATTAATTCCCGACTCTTACAACAGCAAGTTTTCTTGTTCTTTTTTCCCCCATATTCCAAAATCCTAATCCTCAGCGCAAACAAGATTTGCATGACATAATTTTTGCCCAGCGTGGGAAAAACTTTCCCACCAGTCTTATTGTGACAAGGGTTTCACTTATAAAAGAGAACCTGTTCAGTTCAAATTTTTTTCTTACGATCCACCAAAAGTTGAACTGCATTGTATGCACAGCCAGTCTGTCTTATAAACACTATTCCGTGGAGATAAAATTATGATCCAAGTTGTCTCCGCGGTCAAATTCTGGGGGGTCTGGCTATATAATATCCCAACTTTTTGAAACCCCACTCTTGCGGTCTGAAAATGCTTAAAAGTCAAAACTCACCCCCTGGGACGTCCCTTAACCACCCTCACTTCATCGGGTACAATGGATATTCATCGTGCGGACACATTATTGGGACCATAAGTCAGAATCTTCGCCAAGTCATAGCGAAAAACTGCTACTTTTTTTCCCAGGCAATCCCAGAAATCTATAAGAAAAGAAGCCTATTGAAACTTGTTTGAAATACTAAGTATTCAAAAAGGAAGAGATCAAGTCCATGATCCGAATCCCTTACTTTTACCGCGGTCTTCAATCGTTAGCCCATTCTTGCACGGTCCGGGCAATTAGGGTTTTTAGGGAAGTGTTAATGAAGTTGGCATTCCTTCTAATGAAGCTTCTTTATCTCCCCACGTTATAACCCAATAGTTGGCAGTACTTTACACGCCAACCGAATGGTTGACATGCTTTCTTATTACCCAGGCAGCAGATCAAAGGTTGCATGGACCCATGAGCTCATCATGGCGACCCGAAGTTCTCAGGCGCTAATGAGCTCCGCCCGTTTTACGTCCTATCTCTTCTACACTTGTCAGCCATTGAAGACACTAAAGGAACTCGAAAACTATCACACATGCGATAAGAAAAACGTGTCTCTTTTGAAATTCGACGTGTTCAAGGGACCATAACCTGCAGCAAATGTAATAGGAAGTCAAAGATGAGGGCTCACGGATTCTCCAGTGCGAGCAGCATCCGAGTCAAAGGGAGGAGGAGACCACGTGCAAGATTCCATAGACTATTACTTCCTTACGCCCTACCAGACATCTGTAAGCAGTCAAATGGGGCGTGAGAAGCTGATGCCGGTGAGCCTCATTTAACCCTCTTACTTGGCCTTAGTTTTGTCTCTCTTTTCTCTCGCTCTTTCTCTCACTTAACCTTCATCATGTCCCTAATAGCCTGGGCTCCTTTCCTTCCCAAAATATTGTCTTTCCTAATTATTTCTGAAAAAGTAACATCCCCACTTGGATCTTTCTCTACCTCCTAGCCCAAACTCGTTTTTCCTTCTTTTGTGACTTCAAAGGGCGAACAGTTTATCTTGTCCTCACATGCTACTCCAAGCCAGTATTGAACTCTCGTTAAAGGAAAATAAAGAGTCAGAAATTCCGCCAAATTAGACACCCAAATTGGACGTTTTGTACTCCAACCTTTATCGTCTCTGAAATAAAGGAAAGGGTATTAACGAATAGGACATTCACGACATTAAACAAATTCAAACTCATTAAACAATAAAGCAGCACTTCTTATTTTTTTCCTAACGCTAAACCTAAGAATTCTAAGACTATGAAACCAAGAGTAGCCAAAAAAAGATTCGAAAAAAGTCCCGCATTCCAGGGAAATGCCGCAGGATAAAGGTAATTATCTTAAAGAAAAGAGCATAAGCTTCTTTTGATGTCTCAAGATTGTTTACAGGGCGAGTAGAACAATACTCCGTACTCCGTAACAAGCTTCTTAGCTGGAGTAATTTGGCGTTTTAAGACTACCTTCCCAGGTATATTTGCTTTCAAACGATAAGAACGTCATCTGCCTGGGCTCTGACCATAAAAGCTTCACGGTTATGCCTTTATAACTCTTCGGTTAAGTATCCGAATTGGATGACAAGTATAGTAACAACGCTTGCCACTTAGTAGCACGACCATAAGATTCATGTGAGAGTTTTCTAGTCAAGAACTACCAAGAAAGTACAACTGAGTTTCGCTGGACTTTTTGTTCGACAGAAGGTTGACGATATGGTCCTTTCGTCAAGTTTCAAGAAAAAAAAATCACGTACCTATATATCTTAACAACTAATACAGCGACATACCTTCTTAGACAAACTTCGCTTTATGAGGGAATTAATATATTTTTTTTGCTAGGCTCTATATTAAAGATCAATTTAACTATTGTTGAACAGTGAAAATAACGAATTTAGGAAGTGTACCTCAAGAAAGGTAATAGTTTTCGGTTATTTTTAACTTAACAGCTATTTCACCTTTCGCTTCTTAAGGCTCCCGTGTACCTTATACTCTTAGCTCGGTATAGACCGATAGCATGGGAAATTTCGGAACAACTTTTTGAGAAAACGGGACATTTCATGAAAAAAATCTTTGACAGTAAACTTGAACTCCAGGTAACAGTTGTACTGTGGTGACAAGTTGCACTTTTCAGAAGGAAAACAAGCCGGCAATTAGCTGTGTCTATTGTTTACTTTCTTAGGCAAGGCTTCGGCAAAACAATAACAAACACCAGTGACATCTGTGACTGTTATGCATCAATATTCTAAGGTATACGGGAGCCTTAATCTTGATTTTTAATAGAGTGGAGCAGTGGACTCAAATGTGCTAATACCTGCAATACATAACAATGTTATTTATTATTATTTTAAAAAACACTGTTACCGAAATTTTAACGCTAATAAAAAGTTATTCTCACCTTATCTTTGGATCTTTCGAAGTCCTTACTGGAATGCGGAACGGTTCTAGGCCACCAAACTTCTTCTCCAATAGCAAGAAAGCAGCGATATTCGACAGGAATACTTAAAAGGACACTCCTCCATTCTCGGAATAATGTGTGGAATTTAGCTTTGTTTGGGACTTCAGTGGGCATGGCAAGACCAAATCCGGCAAATGCCACTATCCTTTAGAGTTCAGCTTTGTTTCGGACACCATATAGAATCAATTCCGGGTTGCCTAGGGGTAAATCAATGAGAAAATAAATTGTGCCCAATCCACATGTAATTAACTAGCGAATTCCCCAACCCGATTAAGTATAAGATACTAACGCAATTTCCAATACATAAAATTAAGAGTCGATGTGGGAAAAATTCATGTTTCTTTTCTGGTTGAGGCAAGATGGACTCGTGCGACTGGAAGCAGGGTTTAAGACACTAATTTCTCTTTTTACCATTTTTTTTCTTTACGGGGTATATAAAAATGAGGGTAAGGGCCAGACCAGAATTTTATAGCCCAGGAGTTGTAATAGTTAGGGTTAGCTTTTAACAAGGGTTAGCACCCCTGCCGAGAAGGCCAAAAACTTGGGACCTCCTAGAGCGCCCAAATAACGTACCAAAAGAGTTTAACGTCGTTCAAAACTGCTTTGAAATAGCGCCTTTCACGATATTTCTAGAAAAGCGAAAAGCTTTTCTCATCGTGTTTCTCACGGAACCAACGGTCCCTGAAATTCTGTCAAAATCACAACTTTGATTGGCGACCACCTGACAGAGCAGCCAAAGCGAGCCAAATGCAAAAATTAGGATCAATGTAAGCTAAGTGAGACTATCAATGAGCAATCAAGTATTTATGAAAAGAACAGCGTACTCGTTCCAAAGCTCTCCCGATTGGTCACATCGGCTACGCTAGACGTCGCCTAAGCGATTCCCGCCCTTCACACAGAGACTTGGAGCGGGTATATTATGTTGCGATCGGTCTTTTCTAGCCATAGGAATCATAGGACATTAAGCTTCTATTCAAACACTCGTCGGAAAGTTGCCGCAACAATCACAAGAAATCAAATTCCCTTGTTGTCCGATTGTTGGCATCTAACTGGCTTTCCTTAGGGTAATTAGATGCATTGAAAGAAGGGCTCTTTTAGCTCTATCAAGGAAATATATTTACTCTCTAGTATATCTTATCATGCATAGTAAAACGTGTCGGTGTCTAATATTTGGCGGTTTTTGAGACGTTCTTTAACTAACGCATGGGTTTAAAGGCCAATATAGTCCGGTCATCCATCATACGTGTCCTCGTGTCTTGCCCCATTTGGAACTGTATTCAGGATCCCAGCTTTGCTGAGAGATTGCATCCTATTTAGAAAGGCAAACAGCGTTTACCCATGCAAAACAGGATCTATTAGAGCCCTTTTCGTATCCTTTTCCGTACTAAGAAGGCAAAAGGGCACCATCATGTTTAAAATTGCATATCAGCAGAAACAGAATTCAATTAGATGGTGTGGATTTCTTCTCTACTTTTTGGGAACTTCTGACGCGAGCCTTTCTTAGCATAATGAGGGCTTTTGGCCACCTTTTGGCTACAACAAGAGGTTAATTAAACTTTGGTATGTCTCGTGAATGAATGAGTCGGTTCCTTCTTCGCCATGAAAATAGGAAAATATCCCTTACGAGCAAAAGGGATCTTATTATGATATATCAATGTGTGTACACACAAGACCCCCGTCCGCCAGCAGCTGCATTCGAGACGTTTTCAAAACATTTTTATTTTCCATTTTTTGAACTCTTAGCGTGAGAACGATAATCAAGATGTCCCAATGTGGGGAGAGTTTGAGGGGGAAAGGGAACCTCGCGAAATCACAATAGCTTTCTTAATTAACTCGTTAAGGATCTGGCTAACACGCTCCAAGGTCTCCGGGAGAGGCAGGGGAAACTATAAAAAATCTATAAAATAAATCATGTAAAAATAAACTTAAAAAAACGGAACGAATTTGTCGTGCTATATACGCACTACCTCCAAAAAGCCGCGTCTTGCATCAACCAATTATACCCACATTCATAACCCTTAGGATTTTTTCCGCTTCCCTTCTATGTGGCTCAATCAGCCACGTAATGGTAACTGACAGCATACAAATTCTCTACTTCTAATTTTAAAGCTCTGGTCGACTTTAATTTCCCTTGAAACTGATTTTTTTTTTTCGTAGCAAATTATTCCTCTGCAACTCGTTCCTATTTATTGGGGTAACTGGCAACCGCGTTGTAAAAGTGAGTCATTAGTTATACACAACATCCAAGCCAGGGACTGCTTGTTGTCCGTTCTAAGTGGAACTGACAACTTTGCATGTGTTTAAAAAGAAAAAAAATGCTAATCTGGGACTCGAGTGGCCGCTAACGCGCGTAACCTACCACTTACAGTTAAAAGGACCTTAGGAATCTGTTTTCCCCACAAAAGCCAACGTCTCGCAGATATTTATGGTCGAAAATCACGAGCACACTTATTATTGCAGAGGGGGTGACACGGGGAGGGACGGGGTTAGAAGAGTTTATGTGGATCCTTCGGCGCTGGTGGTGACGGATCAAATATCGCCGTTTTTCTTTCCATGTATGAGGAGAAGGTGAAAGGGACACTTCCGCCCTAATTAAAAGGACACTGGAAACGACACACAGATCCTTCTCGCTGGTAACGTTCGCTCTTTTCTTCCACAAGCGTTAGAAAGTGAAGCAAACCGGCGCGAAACCAATCGCCCCGGCCCAAGTGGAACGCATCGTTATGGATTCCACATGCTCGGATTTAACGAGTCACGTGAGCCTTTGCCCGGCTACACTAAATACACACAAGAACCCGGACACGGACGACGAAGCTAAGTCAAACACAAGATCTAATTTAAGCCTTCTTCGCTGCCGTCATAACTCAGGGCCCGAAGGACTTTTTTTTTTGCTTTTGACTCGGGAGATTTGTCCCCTTCGGGGCCCGAATCGATCATGAGTATATTAGAAACGAAACCCCAATTCTGGACCCCTTTGATCTGCAGTGGGCAGCGAAAAGCGCCTGCACAAGCAATTCCGCGTGTACATACGAGTTCACGGGTCAATGCAGGTCGCCAGGTCACATGACCTGTGTCATTTCGGGGCGCTAGAGCTGGAGTCAGGACGTCTAGACAGGGCGGGGGCCCCCAAGAAGGCCCAAGTTTTTGCCACCTTACACACATGAAACACGCCTCACCCAGCCGAGCTAAAAGTCAGGTCGACTAAGGTCACACAGCATCCCAAACTCATCTTTTCCTCTTCGTTTTTGTTGGCGACTTGAATCTGTAAGCAAAAACCGGACGTCGTCGTTCTCATCCGGTCCATTAACGCTCAATTCTGCAATTAATTAGTTACTCTGACCTTTTGATCGTTCCAGGTCAGAGGGAACCTAACCCCGGAATCAACGTTAGTAACGGGTCAGTGGCCAAAGTGATAACCTTTTGGGTGCGATTACTCACAAGTCACACACGAGAAATAATTTGGAAATTGAAGACAAGTCTCAAGTCTCGTTTAAACCGGATCATAGGGTAATGGGATGCGTGCCTATGTGTGTATACGTTGGGTCGTTTATCGTTCCTCTTTGTTGAGAGACAGCCGCTTGTTTCAACAAAACCTCAAAACCCAGGTCAAACTCAAAAACGGACACTCGACTATTGCCTCCAACACAAGAGGCTGGGGTACCGCGTTTTGGAGGTCTCTTGGGTCGCGTTCCATGAAGCTAACAAGAATAATGTTCAAAGATCCTTATGGTTCTTACCGTAACGCGTAAGTTTTAGGCAACTTGGCAAAGGAGGTTCCCTCAGCCGGCTGTGGTACGCAGTAATGCGTGTAACCATGTGTGAGAAACATCTCGCTGAACGTGAGAAGCCCGGTCCCAAAACTGTCTTCATAAATTCCCAAGCTTAGGTCATGGGTCATTCCAAACGAAAGCCATATATACCGACGCTAGTGACGTCCCTCCCGCGCGCCAAAACCACGCCCATCTCATTTACCGAGTCTCCTCTCTCCAAACCGAAAATTACTTCTAACTCAGTCGAGACTAAGAAATCAGCACCACTTTTCCTCCATAAACGAAACCTGGAAAAGACAAAAAGACAAGCATAAAGTAGAAGGCGAAAAGTTTTTTCTTCGCTTAAAGAAGCTAAATAAGATGGATGGGAAGATTCCAAGTGGGAAGGGTAATATTGGGGCGTGCCTACGGTGGCAATTCTCACTTAAAGAGGAAGTTATAGCTGGGCCGACAGCTCTATTTCCTTCGGAATACTCTCCAATTCTGACTTGATGGAGCAGTTTTTCTAGCTGGCAAGATAGCGTCCTCGGAATACAGATCTCTCACGGGACACGACCTAAACTGACGATCGGTGACCTCCTTGGACCCGAGATAATGCGAGGACCATAGAAAACTGACGCTTTCGCCCCAATGGATTGATCCCGTAGGAGTCGTAAGGCAAGAAAACAATGGCCATCTGTATGGATAAATATTTCCGACTGTCACTATGCCGGAAGTCATTGAGCACGTAGAGAGACACACCTTTGCTAGAGATATGACTAACTCGACATGTTTTGCAATTTCTTACCATTTTTTGTTTCTCTTCGCTATGAAACCCCGTCATACAATCTGCATCCGCTGTGTCATTGCGAGATGAATGAAGAGCTTTCAGAGAACGGGCAGCTAGGCTTTTTCGTTGAGGGAAGTTTGTTGATGGGTAAATTGGATCATTAAGATCTCGGATTTCGTACGAGGGCGGTAATGGTTTTGTATATTTACACGACCACCAGGCAGCAAAACCACTTGCTCTCATGGAGGGAATGTGTATCCACTATACACACGTATTTTGATACAGGAAACGAGCAAGTGTACAACTTTGCTGTGGCAAAGGGAATAAGAGTGGAAAGGGCAAGTGCTCTCATCTCGGATACGTCTTTGGACATCATCTCCTTCTTCTTCATCTTCCCTCAAGCCAGATGGTTTAACAGGGCGGTCAGTTTCCTCGCCAGATTGATGATGTGCTTCATCATTAGTCGGAGCCAGAGAGTTTTAACGAGGAGGTACTCGCATTTACCAATTTTACGTTATAGCAGCGCCGAAAGTCGTGCTTTCGTGCTCTATGGAGTCAAAGTGCTTGGTGGAGAATTTTTTGAAAACTTCATTAACAGTCGAAGTCAGAATGACAAATGAAACAGCAATCGGCTTTCAGAAAAAGCTCGAAAAATTAGGCGTCACACATGCGTGAAAAAAACCCACCCGCAGTCGGAATTAAAAAAGAAAAAAAAAATAACTTTCCTACCCTCAATTTTGGTTCTTAACGAGGTAGGCGTTGGAGCTGTATGGTTACAGTCTATTGAACTGAAGTTGATCACGGTATTGATGTTGAGTTAAGAGGGGAGAGCTTTTGAAAAAGAATGAAATATTAAAAGAGGGACCCAAAGAGTAATGTACCTGGGCCAGGTGCTTACTACCTTTACTACACACTGCACAATGCTTCAAGTGTATAAGGCTTTTCATATAAAGTCTATTGGACTACTTCATGAGAGCCAGGAGGACCAGGTGACAAGAAGCTCCCAACCTTTTGGACTGTAAAGAATACAAGAGTCAAGCATTCGTCATCCGCTATTCTTCGGCATCGGACGCGTTTGAGGGAAACCGGGGAAAACTCGAATGCTCGCGTAGAACCAACGCATGCTCGCGCAGCAATAATGAAAGTCCCCCAACAACGAAATTCCACGCTGCGGAATGGCTATTGGCTTGTTTAGGCCTTGAAAGCCAAGTTTGTTTTTCCCAAAGAAAAACTGCAAACGGTACCAATAAATTATTCCTACCATAGCTCCAATTTTTTATTTTTTTATTGAGAATTTTTTTTGTTGAGAAGTTGAAAATCATGTCACACAAAAAAGCCCTTTCCGGTTCCAAGTCAATTTTCAAACGAACCGCATCTGCTATCACCGATCAATTCCTTTTTTCTGGCGTCAGAGTCAAGCATTTAGCAACGCATTAAAGCTGCAATGATGTCGAAAGGTTAAATCAAGTCGTTGGTGCTCAGCCGAGCATTCCTAATGTCGTTTGGGCCGGGTGCCACGCCAGGCAATGCAGGCAGCCATCACGGGCGATTAGCGTAATGAGAGAGGCACTATAGACACCGGCCAGCCAAACGCAGGAGCCCCAAAACGTTCTCCATCATGAGCTCTATCAATAAGCAAAAGCGTTTGGGCCATCATGGTTGCACACACACGTACACACAGAGCGAACAACCGACCCAATAGAAATCTGTCTTCTACAGTTTCTCTCACAAAGCTGGGTTTCCAACAATACACTGCGCACAGGGGCATCCCCATTGCAACAATAATAGTCGACAAGCATGAGCTACCAAGCGGCACGCCATTCGTCAAAAGCCAAGATCTCATATACCTCGCTTGAAAAGGCGTTGGAATGGGAACGGGACAAACCAAGGGTCCCCTCTTTTGTGTGCGAAATTAAATCGCAATTGATAGTCATGTGAACACAGGCAGGGAATGAGCAACAGATTACCCTCCATAATTCACCATCACGCGCTCAGGCGACGAAAAAATACTTGGAATTTTCCAATTTACCCCGTATAAGAAAACGAGCTTTCAATAGACCTTCATGGAGCATTTTCACGTACAAGTTCCTCCGCCACCTCATAGGCTGGGTGTAAAATTTACAATTTGTACAAAAGGGCTGAGAATGAACCGAAAAAGGCTTTTTCTGTGCGACGCCTTTTGTCCTCAAAAATTTTTCTGGGTCATTAAGACAGCTAAAGGGACGAAATTGATGGCCGATTAATGTAATAGGACTCGAAATAGCTATCAAGTCAGGGGTCCGTCGTGCATGGTTACCTTGCCTGTATAGCGAGCTCCAGGCTGGCTGTATACAAGTCTTTTAGACTGTGCGAATATAGAGGGCAGATGAAAAAGGCGTCCTACGGTCGAGATTACACAGCAGAGCAGAGGCTCTCCGGTCTATCTTTCCCCTGTGATTCTGGCTAAGGCAACAAAAAGAGCCATCACGAGCTATTCAGAGCTTTCGATAGCAACATACGAGCTGGTTATTCACACACACACAGCGCCTAAAAGGGAAAGAGACAGAGAGAAAAGGTGCCAGCTTTTTCATCCGCAATTCCAGCGCAATTCAACAGTCGAGTGAAGCAGCGAGGGAGATGAGCCAATCCAGAAAGACGAGACTTGTTCGTGTGAGCAAATGCTGATTGGTTGGTTTGGTTAAAAGGCCAGGAAACCCTTCTAAAGAAAAACTTTATTTGCCCAAAGTTATCGATCTAGTAATACACAGAAATGCCAGGCATAGTTTCGCTTCTCCCGTGTGGTCCTTCAAACCCTGTTCTGAAAATACGGTTGAATCCGTTAATCCGCGTGTTCTAAAGAAGCTTGTAGGGTGATGGGCCACCCTGACCGGAGAGACAAGCTTTGTCAGATTAGGTCAATTCAAGGTTTTCATGGCGGGTCGCTTGAAACGCATTCTTGGCTGTGTTTTTGTTCTTAGCAAATGACATTGTTGCTCCCCTCCATTTCCAATTGATTCCCCGTCGAGAACCCCGAAACGATTGCTATTAAGCGACACAGTATATAAAAAGCACCGGCGAGAATCACTGGGGGGATTTACGGCGTTTTGATAATTGCAATAAGGGAAAGGGTCAAGGCTGATCAGCGTATCTTGTTCATTCCATCAAGGTAAAAAGAGACATGATCCTGACTAGCAAATCCACTATGGATCTCTCTCCCTCTCTCTACGCCCCCCCCCTCATTAAAGAGGAATTTTTGGTGCTGATGTGGTGACACGGAATAAGCAAGTTGTTGGTCCCAATTGCTTATCACATCAGTTTGAACAAGAAACCCTTTTGGCTTCGGGGACTACTTATTACCATCAGAGGGGGCTCATTTTCATTTGTTTGTCATCCGAAAAGTTCCCTGAGAACAAAAGGAGTGGGAGACGCGTCTAGTGACTTGAACAGTGTTTCTGCATAGTAATATCGCGGAATGTCAGTGTCAAGTCAGGTCAAAAGATTGCCATATAGCTTCCCAGCCCAAGGATTGAGGCTGACCTGAGACGTCCATCAGTTAGGCTTTGCTATTGCTTTTGTTTGAAAGCGGTAGAAGGGAAAGTACAGTAGAGAGGGGGCAGGATTTAGCAGGATGATTGTAGGAATTGAAAAGCATTAGCCTACAAGGCAACATGTCGGCACAAGGTCCATAATCTGATTAAAGAAACGCAGTCAAACTAGCACATGACCCTTTCTTAATTTCTTTCTTCGCTCGATTTGCCCACTAGCGACCCACCATGAGGCTGCGGTCCCACAATCTGCGTGTGACCTCGTCCTCGTGCCCACTCAAAAAAAAAATAACAAAATTGGGAAATACGACATGTCAAAAAGTGAAACGTATAATTCCCGAGACAAATTATTTTTGTCTGGACCACCCCTTTTTCCTTTCATCGTGACGGAAAAAAAGTTTGGTGCGCCAATCGGAATGCCATTCTTTTCACGAGTCGGTCCAATTCTTCTTCAAAGTAAGCGCCGGAAAGCAAAAGAAAATACATAAAAAAGTACCCCAAATTCCTCCCTTGTAAAAAGAGATCAAAGCCGCAAGGTATACCTCTAGTAAAGGATATGCTCAACTCTCTAAAAAAATTGTCGGATTTTTTCCATTTTTTCTATGGGCAGACACGAGAGAGTAGTGAGTAAAACTGTAAAAGTAATGTGAATAGGACCAAAAATGGTCGATCTGTGACAACTAGCCGCATTTGGCTGTATATTACCTAATAGCGAAAAAGACCTGGCACAGACCAAAATTCACAACTATGGGGTTCTGCATTCAAGCTCCGCATCGATTAGTACTGCTTCGGGCGCATGTGTTGGCCACTAATGATTCCCGACATGGCTGCAGCAGCACAGCAAACGAGGAGAGAGAATAGCGTCAAATCCTTATGGTTTCACAAGCCACGCCTGCTCCTTATCAATAAAGCCCGAGCGCGACCCATGGATTCGCCTTGGAAAGCAATACCTACAATCCGACGACACTCAACGACCGCCTACTTGGCCCAAGAACCGCCTACCTGTGCGGGGCTCTTGCTCTGCGCCCGCTAGCTCAGCCACAACCAAAGGAAAAGGAAAAAGCAAGGTCTCCCAAGCACGCTGCCTCATTAACTCACATGCCAGTCAACCTCAGTCGTGAAAGGAAGTGTTGTTGTAAGCTTTTAAGCCCCCTTAAAATCGAGAAACTTTCAAAATAGCCTACCAGATTATCGACGTCCAGCAAGTGAAGTGAACCTTGATTGAGAACCACTGAGATTCGAAAGTAAATGTGCTCTGTGCAACTGTTCTCTGAAGCAGCCATCCTCGAATCACTTCGATCAAAGTTTTGCGTCTACCCAGAGTTGGAAGTGCGGGAGAAAACACACTGGACTTTCCCATGACATCATGATGATTGCTGACAAAGTCAAACCAGTGTCACTTTCCGATTCCGAAGCTATTAGTACTACGAGTGGCTCAACTACTGACGGCATTATTAATTCCTCCAGCTCGCCGATCCTGAGCAACACTGCTTCACCCATGTCTTCACCGTGTGGTAACAGCGTTGCGCTGCAGCATCCTTCGTCAGCAGTCCTTCGCACGCCGTGCTTATCACCTGCCCATCAGCCGAGTCGCAAAATCAATTTCAGTGTCGATTCCCTTCTCTCCAACACGACTCGCTCACCGTCCCAACAACAACCTGTTACCGTCAAGTACCCTAAAGAGTCCTTATCACCCTTCTCACCCGCACTCGATCGCGCTTCTTCAACTTTACCAACCGATCTCTCCACCAAAGCCAAAGACCTATCCCACATCGCCTCCCTTTCACCCCAACACCTTCGTGATTCCGCCGGAGACAGTGACAATGACATCGACGTGGATGATTCACGGTCGCAGCACAGTGACGGTCGGGACGATCACGACGGCTGCGAAAGTTCGCTCGACGATTTGGATGACGACGACTGTGATCTGGATGAAGATGACAAGAAATCTTCATCCCTCTCGGGGTTATCCCGCCATTCGCTTCATCACCATGCATTATACGCCCCCAGCTCCTTAATGCAACACTTGCACCAACGGTCCAATTCAACCGTGGCTTTGCCCGGCAGTCCAGGGTCTCTGGCACGACCACCCGGCTCTTTAGCTACGGCAGCTCCGGGCTCAGCTTTTGGGACCGCCGGTTTACCTGGTGCTACCACGCCAACTGTCTTGACTAGTCCGCCTTGGCCCTTCGCGTATTCGCCCTTTGTTTGGTCTCACCCCGGCAATCCACCTTCTCACAGTAAGTGATTTGTGATTAACCCTAATCTTCCTATACACACATACATACACACTCACACGTACCCTTTTCCTCACAATCAATTAACGCGGGTAATCATTCGCCCCGACACCACCGCAAATCAGCTGACTATTAGTACCGGACACGCACAATTGTCATTCCAATTCAATCATTTTGCGCGTATGCGGCAATCATTAGTTTCCTAATGCATCAAACCCAGTTTCGTCTTTTTTCGTCACGTGATCGTAAAAGTCACATCAATAGTTCCTAGAACCTTCCATCCTCTCTTTTTGTTCTCTCTGTTTAGTTTCACGCGCCGATGCAAGTTCAAGCTCATTTCCTTGAATTCAACCAATTTTACACTGTTTAATGACTTCCGTCGTGACCAATGTGAGTCCATTGAGGTTAGCTAGGACAAAAAAGATTCTACCAGGATCGCTCCTAAAGCAAAGTGCGTGTGTATATCACTCACGCACTTTTTTCACGCTTGACCTGCGTTTCCTCCTGGACAGAACCGTTTTTTTTTCGTTTTTTGCCCTCATCGGTGCGTTTTCCTCCTCGTAAAGGTTAAAACTGTTATAGATTAAAGATTTCCTCTCAAAAAGCTCTGCAAATTCACAAAAAGGCATATCATAACGGTCGGCCCGCTTTTTGGTTTGTTTGCGCAGAAGATGGGGAAGTCGGTTTGCCTAAATTACCACCGTCTTTAGATGGATTACCGAAACTTCCGCCGGGTCAAATCCGCTGTCAATTACGGAAGCACAAGCCCAACCGAAAACCCCGAACGCCGTTCACCACCCAGCAACTCATGGCCCTGGAAAAGAAATTTCGCGAAAAGCAATACCTATCCATTGCCGAACGTGCCGAATTTTCCGCCTCGCTGGCGCTTACAGAGACACAGGTAAGGTCACCACCTTTGTCAAAAACTTGCCTGCCCCCAAAATAAGTCTTAAAAATTGTAATAAAACTAATAGTGATACCTCTAGGTGAAAATCTGGTTCCAGAACCGACGAGCCAAAGCTAAACGCCTGCAAGAAGCTGAATTGGAGAAACTTCGAATGTCAGCCCGGCCGTTAGGCCTACCACACACGTTTGGGCTGTTTGGGCCTTCAGGACTACACCACATGTACCCACAAGTGAGCTCAGCTTCCGGGCTCACTCTGGGCAGGCCTAACCCTTTCATGTCGTTCGCTGCGGCCGGTATGTACCCTAACAGCAGTGGAACACCAACGTCGTCCTTACCGCCAGGCTTATTACCTCGCTGAAGTGAAAACCTTGCAAAGGGGTAGAAAACAAAAGTATTAATTTTCCACCCAAGTAAGAACAATGAGTGAAAAGAAGCAGAAATATACTCACAGAAAATACACGAACTGAAACCGTGGCCATGCAAATCGAACACAAAAAGTGCTTTTCATTGGAAACAATGTTCTCTGCAGCTGCGTTCCAAATCGTTGTTAAATCATGTCGGGGGTTCGAAGAAGAGCGTGCGTGTGTGTGTGTTTGTGTACAAATGCTATAAAACGTTAAGCGAATGTTTGGTGGTTTCTTTACCGCGACGCTGTTTTTCCCTGTAAAAATTATGTACATATACCTTGACATCATCCCTGCAAGTTTCTTTCTGTTTGTTTTTGTCGCCTTCCTCCGAACCAGAGAAGTTATAATTTGCCCTTGTGTTGCAACGGAGCATAAAAACAAAATACAAAAGACTATGTGAAACTAGCTGAGGAATTTGAACACGAATTTTCAACCTAATTCCAGCATAACAGGCATGGGCATCAGCGTTTTCTTGTGGAAATTACGGAGGTTTGCGACCTAACTCGTAATTGTCGACTCGAGAGGAAAAGAGGCACAAAAAGCGGGATTATGATAGCTGTTTGGGGAAGAGGTTTTAATTAAGGCAATTTGCTGCTGGAGCCATCCAGACGGCTTCTGTAGATACCTTGAAACGGTATATAAAAAGGAGAAGAAGAATGACTATTGTATACCTAAGATATTCGTCACGGTGTGCCTAAGTTAGCAGTATAAGTTGGCGTGTTGTCCAGGCTTTTGGTGCTAGTATTGTGTTAGAGTGCCAATCTAGGACTAATTGTCTCGACTCGAGTCTCTCAATCGCCCCTAGTCACGCAATGATCTCTCCCAGGGATCCCCAGCCAAAAACCTGTTTGGCGCTCAGAACTCAAGAGCTATTCTTCCGTAATCAACAATGCTTTTCACTGTACAACAGCGGCGCGGCCTTTTTGCCATAAACTGCTACGTTCTCCCTTTAAATAGTCTTCTAAGCTTGATAGAAAATGAGCTCGGACCTCCCATACGTTCATTCCCTTTTCACTTCTGAATCTCGTGTTGGGTAAAGACGCTTAACTTGGCTTATTAGAACCCACACGAAAGCTTTTGTGTAACCAAAATGTTGTGAATAGAACACTTTACACCACTAACCAAACAAACAAACCCAGCAGAGATGGGGGAGAGAGACGCAAGCCAAAAGCGACTTTGACTCTTATGTGGAGTCAAAACGTTCGCTGGAAAGGGGGGGAGGGGACTGTGGGCTATTATTGTATATGTAATCTGGGGATGTCAGGCATATATAAGGAAAGGAGACGGACATGAGCCCTGTGTGAAACTTCCTACCCGAGCATATTGTTCCCCTTTTTGACAATCGACATTAACATGAGGGGCTGGCAACGTTGCGAAATCCGGAAATGAAATTGACGGATGAGAGCATCGGGGACTTGACGGGGGATGGAAAGAACACGCAGCCGCGGCTTTCTCAATTTGAAAATCACGAGCGTAATCTAAAAGCGAGTCATTAGACCGCTGCAGAAACGATGAATGGGGCTCAAATGGTCATTTTCTGATATGACAACTTTGCGTGTGGCATCACTTGCGCGCCATTATTACCCAAGCGGGGGCAGCCAACGTAAAATCAACGCTCTTCCAAACTTGTGTGCAGACGCAATTAAACTCGATTTTAACATAGTCCCCCCTCTCTGTACCGCCCGCCCCAAAAAACATATTAAAAAACGAAAGAACGGGTCACAGATTGTAACGAGGTTCTCGCGACTCCCCTCGAAAGCTGGTTCGCTCTCCAGCAATAGATTCACGCATCTCTTCGCTTATTAATGTAACCCCAGGATTCAAAGTAGACACGGTGGACTGCCCAGATTAGTGGATAGCGTGATCACCTTTAATTACACATCGATCTCACCGCCAACGCACGGAAATCTTAGCCCCTTGCACTGAGCTTTAATCGTCTAACTCTTTTCATCAACCTACTTTCGTTACCCTAATTATCTCAGCTAGCGAGCACAATCCTACAAATACGTTTTTACCCCTTCCGCAACCGACTCACACACGTTCATAGCAGGTTAAACAAGTTAACCAAAACAGCAGTGTTCGTGAACATTAGAATGCTGTTCGGAAAACCTTCCAACAGTTGCTCGACTTTTATTAATCTCTGCCTTTTGTGTACAATTTCCCAAGTGCCCTTTTTAATTTCAATTTCCTAATCGTAACTCCAATTAACATACTTTACGTCTAGTATTAGACGCAGAGGTAGAAAAGCTGAAAGAAAGAAGTATACAAACTGACGGGATTAACTCCAAATACTTTATTAGCGTCAATTACAATACCATGTGTATTGTAATGCAGCACAAAAGTACCTTTGAAAAGTTTCGGCAATGTTACGAAATCCTGCGACTGCGTCAATTTTTCTCCTATTTTTTTCCTTTTTCTCACCTTTTAATTCGGATTCTCTTAGATCATCTCAATCTGGGAAAGCTTCGGCCCCATAAAAAGACATAAAAAGTCCGTGCGTTACTCAAGGAATATCAACAGTTTATCAGCGTTCCATCTCCCCACTCGTGAGAGAGCCAATGCTACGTCGAAAGCAGCCAATCATCTGCGCTATCCCTTGATTCCCCATTCCTATCGGCTCCATCAGAAGCTTGTATGTAAGCGAGAAAATTTCCTGATTATTTCCTTTGGAAACCTTGACACAACGATCCACAAGGCGGACTCCCACCGGGTGATAAAAAAAGAGCGTTTGCTTTCCCGAGAAAAGCCTGCGAGTTTGAGATGGCTGTTGTTGCTTTATGGCAAGAAATAATTTCCGGAGCATCTTCCGGGGGACTGCTGTGCTATGTTACGGAGTCTATAACCGCTCCCCATTTTGCATCCTAATTCTCGCCATTCAGCCTCTCCATTGAACCCGGGGGAGTCTCATTTTCTGATAACGCTTATCTCACGTGAAGGAGCACACGGGGGACAACCATTGCCATTGCCACAGCTCTAAAAGGGCTGGTAAACTCCCCAACTCTATATGCACTGACACTGACTCTTGGCCTTTTGCTAATACCATATGGAAAACTATACCAAACAGCAGCTTATATACACTACACTCTCCCGCTGACTGCATTACATACCATACGGAGCGACGGAAACGAGCCAGCGTTTGCTGCCCCGATTACAACGCCGTCAACACCAACAACAAAATGACTGCTATGGAATGGGATCAAAAGAGCTATTTGCAAAGAGGAAATCACCCGACTCAACTATTCTGTTGCTTCCTCCAGAGTGCAGACAGCCTTTTCAACCATAAAAAAAAGAACGAAAAAAATAAGGGAAGAAGAAAAAGCAGCTGACAAGGGAAAATGGAATTGCCTATTTCGTACGATTACATCGCTCCTCTATATAACATAACCATAAAAAATATGTCTTTTTCCTTTCAAACCTCAGAACGAGAAAGAGACGACAAAAACTGCTTAAATTGTTAATTGAGACCTGACGAATAACCCCGAAAATTGTTCGCATTCCATGGCATAGTTCGGATTCCTTCGAATTAATGTCCCATATAGTGGTCCCTCGCTTTTTAAGAACCTTCTCCAACAAGAAGGACCAAAGAAAAATTCCTTGGGAGGGAAAGGCAACCATTATCGAGTTGACTCTGATGGAGAAAAAGAGAAGATCCAGTACACAGCATCAAAGGGGCGCAGGGAGCTTCCAAGAGAGCTACTGAACAGTTAAAAGGCCACGTGAAACCATCTTTCAAAAGTCTTATACAAGGTAACAATCCGGGCCCACAAGAATGCTCCTTTTTACGCTGCATATCTCACGGTGAACGCGTCAGCAACAATCCAGGAAGCCCCCGAAACCAGCGGTCGGTTCGCAATTGAGTTATTCCGTCCATGTCAGCGAGTTGGTATAAAAGCTGCGTCGAGCCGCCAGCGCGGTCTCTGGCGGAAGACAAATCACGTCAACCTGGAGAATCTATTTGTCACGTGACAGATCCCAATGCAAAGACTGATGGACTTGGTGCTGCGGTCATGCTATCAAAAGCGTATATACTTACAGCCTCAATCCTTGAAAGTCTGCTCTCGTACCTTTATACCCGCCTCTTTTGGGAACCTCTTTTGGGGAACGCGAGAGGTACAAGAATTTCACACTCAATCCTCTAGAGTCAAATTGAGGTGCGAGTTTCACCGATATAGTAGCAAGCCATTGAGTCGTTTTGGGATTTGGGAGATTACTCGAGAAAAACTGGATATATACCTTCGGCGTGGGAGTTTCAAGAGTTAGGATCTGCCACCTTGGCCTTAGACGTGAACAATAGCGCTCACAAGTGTACGAGTGTACGAGTTGGGACTATTGTGGCGAACGACGCGGAACTCGGAGGTGATGGATGGAGGTGCAAAACGGTGTCGCATTGAAAAAGTTAAGAGTTTCCCCACTTGGAATTGGGCTGTAATACCTCAGCGCTTTGTAAGCGATTTACAAGTTGTTTCTCTAGCTTTTAAAGAGTCTGTCTTTTCTTTCATTCTCTCTCTCTCTTTCCCTAAAGCCATTCAGCCGGTCAACTAAACTCAAGGAATGTCTCGATGAACTTATGGCGGAGAGCTTTGGCAAGGCAAAGCAGCAGCTTGTAAAAAGGGCCAATAAGTCAGTCACACACTGCTGCAACAGCTAAGAACGATATGCCTCCATGGATACCTCCTCTCCTTTTGGATCCAGGTAAAAATAGTTGAAAAGAAGAAGCTGGAGGAGAAAGAAGACCCTATTGCGAGCCCATATGGAAATTTAGAACTGCACAGCGGCGACCAATTTCTCAACAAGACGATGCCATCATTTTTCTTCTTTTTTTTTTCTTTTTCTTGGGGGGACCTAAGTTGTCTTTCATGCTGGCCCTTTTGCAAAAGATACGGCTCAGGTAAAAGTCATGTCAAAAGCGAAGGGTGGAGTGGAGTGCTGTATACCTTGTGTATATACATCCCGTACGGACATTCCTGGCATAGTCTTTACTTGCAACTCTGAAAAGGAGTCAAGGCATGGAACGCCTGAAGAGAACCCGTGGTCTAAAGGGGGGGAGACGATGAATTACCTTGTCTAACGGATTGGCCACAGATCATTAAGACCAATTGAAAGTTTTAATGGTTTGTGAACGCCAGGCGGTACTTCAACTCGAGAGACGGGTCCCCAAGAACCTAAAGCTTTTGGCAAGAGTTAGTTTACAGTTTGTCATGGGTTGATGGGGGTATGTAGGGGAAGAAGAGCGAGAAGAGTGAGATGTCAGTCATACCTTGACACGCCTGAAACTGGACAATGTCCATGAATGCCGTCAATTAGTTTCCTTATTTAACTCCTGGCTAGCCAAAGTTAATTGAAGTTCTTTTCAAATCGTTGGGAAAACGGACACGATTTTCGGGTCCCTGCCAGTTTGGGGAGTATTGTGAAGACTTCTTTTTTATTTTTTGCTGGCGTCTAAAAAGCCAGATGATTGATCACACCGGAGCAGCGTTTCTGGAACCTGAGAGAAAGGTGCGCAACATTTGCATTGCTTTTCAAGCCAGAGATTCGGAGAGGGTGAGTAATCCGCCATCAGGCTGGGGCCTTTTTTTTGGTCAAGGAACGAAAATAAATAATAATCAAAACACGGGAAACTCACGTCTGTATGTTGTGTGTTGGTGTGCTCGGCATTGTGATGTTAGCCAAGAAACCTTGCTGAGCTGTAAGAGGCATGAAGACTGCAAAAGAAGACAACCATCCATCAGGCCCAAACCTGCACGACGTCGACGTCGACGACATCCAAATCTACAAGAAAACACCGCATTTAAAAGGAAAGTCCTTTAAGGTCGGCCAAATTCGCCTAACAAACACTTATGGTATCATCTTGCTCTTTCGTGAAAAGTCTGCTGCTGGATACACCATTTGGGAGTCCTATAAACTAAAAACATTCGGAGCAGCCAAATTTGTATTTCAGTGTATTTGCCCCGTTCTTAAAATCCAGAACGGGAGCAAACTTATACCCAGTTAAAAGAAAGAAACACCGCTCATTAGTACCAGTATTGCGGAAGATTTTTAGTGTGATGATACAATTAAGTGGGCTGGTGCCTTTTGAAATAGCACAAACTTCATTTCGTTCTTTTTTCCCCCGAGTTCAAAACACAACAATAGCGACTAAGCCCTGCCATTAATTAACGCGTTTCATTTAGCTCCCATTGTGTGCCACGAAATTTACGGCGCAATGGAGTAACAAACAGAAAGAAGGAAAGAAAGAAAGGGCTTGTAGTTACAGCTAAAGGGGGTTCCAAGCTAAAAAGCCATAACACTATACCGCGCCCTAAATTATATCAGATTTTTACTTTTCCCTCTGCTTCCTTTCCCGACTTGCAATGCCTATACACGCGAACGACGGAGAGAGATAATGGCTAGTAAGAATAAGGAATAAAAGCTGCAAGAATTAAAATACGCTATCAAGCTCCACTCCTCTTGGGCCTGTGAGACGAGCGCCGGGATGCGAATCGAATGTTTTTTCAAAGGGGATAGGAGGATTAAAAACGAGAAAAAAAAAACAAGGGGAAAAAAGGCTTGCCCGCTAGAACAGAATTTACGAGCGTAAAGCTAATTAGCCGTTTTCTTATGGTCAGGCGACCCTCGGCCATAGCAACATCCTCATTATGTGCTGATTGTCTTGTAACAACACCATCAGCGCCTCGTGATGACGATGATGATGATGTGGGGAGGTGCTTTATAGGAAAAAGTGCTATTGTGCGACGTCATTCAATGGTATATACTCTCACTGCTGCAACTAGCTCCGGCGCAATAGATAAGAATGGTAGCTAGCGTCCACCTGCAAAGTATAATTGCCGATGGACGCCAAAAAACCTGTCATAATTCAGTGTTATTATCAATGCTTCGTCCGACCCAGTCTGTTTTCTCGGGAGCCAAGAAAACGAAACGAAACTGGCAGAAAGTGGGATAACAGCGAGGCGAGATAATGCTGGCAATTCGGATTCAGAAAAGGCCGTAGCGTCAGTTCGGTTCCCTTTTTTATGGTAAACCAGTCTGCAAACATTCCGCTCCTGCCAGAATGAATCTACCAACTTCCTAATATATGTCGGCATAATTATAATATAAAGACTTCGGGGACTGATTGCAGTACGCCAAGACTAATTCAGCTTGGCTATGGTAGTTTTGGGGTTCTGTAAAACGGCAGCGGCTTGCCTTTTGCGTTCCTGGCTAACATGGTAAAAGTGGTCCGCCTGCGGGGCGATAGCTGACGTGTTGGCCTAACCACCGAGGTGGGGAAACGGGTTATTTGCACGATACCTCGAGCTAACTAGTCATTAAGTTGGCAACTACACTTTCGAGGAGAGATCACCTATGAATTACTAAGTCTAAACCTTGACAGCGTAGCGTATCCAAATACCTGACACAGAGTTTTTCATACGTTGATTAGGATCCCGTAATATATAGATAACAGTCTCGCGATTACAAGGCACTTGTTTCTTTCCATGATGGATAGAACTGTCACATGGGGAGTGAGCCAAAGCGAGGGACTACGAACGAGTGCGGTAAGTCTTTTTACGACCAGGGCCAGGGTTTAGTCGTTTGGTTGAACCGAACCGCTAAAATAACATCTTTTCTCGTATGAAAACGTAGTGAAAGTACCTTAAAAAGTCGCGGAAGTAATAATTTCCCAAGCTTAAAGACAGCTACTGAGCAAACACAATAGTTAACAAGAAAAAGACCAAGGTATATGACATGTTATTTTAAAAATATGTATCTTATAATCTATAAATTGAGGCAAGTTTATTGCATTACCCCTGCAGGTATTCAAGCACAAGATAATGGATTAATAATTGGTTCCTATGCTCAAGTAAAAAAACAAACATATCACGCTCGGAGTACGCGTCCTATAAAGCGCTTTGAGTATATATAAGCGAGGTACACAAAAAGTGAAAATGAAAAAGCGGCTGCGTTGTTGACGTTCGCGCTTTTATATCCCGTAAGGAGAGCAGATAATTTGAGCCACATAATATAATTGGCTTTAACTTGTAATGGGCGTCACGAATTTCTCCTTCCAGGACTATAAAAGGTTGCCCGTCATTTGTTAGCAATGGCCTCTTGCAATTTATCACCGCTTCAGCACTCCTAGCAGTTCTCCCACTTCTTTCGTCCTTCTTTTAGTTGGTTGTTTCAATGTGCTTGCCCCAGCCAGTGCACTAAAGAGGGGTAAAAAAAGGAAAAGGTAAAAAAAAACATCGGCCTCTCCTTCTGCTCTTGCGTACCTGGCTGGACAGGGTCATAAATATTCATTAAGATCTGGCTAATTGAATAGCCCTTAGTGGACTCGCAACAACTTGCTGGTGCGCGGCCTGGGGGGCTTCTATGCTCAACCTCAACAGGAATCTCAAAGCCGGAATAACAAATTAGCGATACGACACGGCCAGTTAAGCTAATTTGACAGCCCGGTGGCTCTAGCAAGCAACTCGAAAAACCTGATGGTCCCTCGACCAGATATCTAACTTGGCTGGTTTCCTTTGTTGGCCTCCAGAATGGCAATATATAACTCGTCGTGTCTTCGGCTGGCTTCGATGGAGCCCGGGAACTCGACTGGTAGCATAGTTACTGCTGCCTGCAAAAGGGTCCGTATCATACTCGGAAAATAGAGGTGCTCACAAACGAACCGGCACATCGCCACAACAAACGAACACGGACCTTTTCCGTCTAATCAACCTTCTGCATCGCATCAAAAAACCGGGGGCAGCGTGCAAAAAAAAGGAAAAAGCGAAATTCTGTTCACAGTTGTTCTCCGCTGCTAATTTACTGCAATCGTCGAAAGAAACGGTTAATTTTTCTAGCCATTACACGTGTCTAATAAATTACACCAGTCCGAGAATCGGCGAATTAATTGGAGCCATCAATCTTGCTGCATTATCTCGTCCGATCCCAGGCATTGGGTTGCTTATAAACGTACCATTACAGCTAGTCAGCTACACATATTTTATGGGTCGAAAACATTTCACTTGGAAGAATGTCGGGGGTCTTTTAGGGATGAAATAGCCGGAATATTTCGATTCCATGCCGCCATGCTGTGAATCTTTGAATTGCCTTAACTGTCACAACCTCTGAAGTCTAAACTGCACCCATCAGCGGTCTATAAGCATAATCATCCGCTCACGGAGTACGGAATTTGGGATTTCATTTAGACCTCGTTGGCGATTTTTCGGGAACATGGATGGACGCTGACTAATTAATCCCAAGATAGGGAATGCGGTTAGGTCAGCAGCAGTTAGCAACTCGAAGGCCTTTTGCCTTTTGGGTCAAATCCCTCACTTGGCTCTTTTACTGCTGATAGCAGTAAAAGACGAATGATTTTCGTTTGGATACCGATTTATATACTAGCAAGCCGCGAAAGGGTTTCCTCACCAAACTAAGCTTGCGTTATAAAGCTTCTTGTGTTTCGTTGTTTCGTTACCGTAGTTCTTTACGTCTAAATCACATAAATTCGACCGCTCTGGGTACGCAGACCTTCTGCATACAGCTAAGCGAAGCTTCAGAAAAATAAAACAAAATAAATAAAAAAAAGTGTTCCGGAGAAATAAAACAAAAGCCGAGAAGCTTGGAGGGGTATACATACATACGGGACGGGGTCTTCGAGACCGGTTAGTTAGCTCTTCTCATTCAATGCCTTGTTTTCCTGCTCCCGCCTGACGCTAAATAATTGCAGGTGGCCCATAAATTGGATGGCCAAGACAAAAGCCACAAGACTTGCTTTTGCAGCCATCAGGGTGGGCCGCTGCCATCGATTCTTGTCTTGAGCCGAGTTAACCAACATCTTTACCATCTCCTGTGTTGCATCTCGCCTTAAAAATTTCCCGACTCCGTAAGCGAGCCTCTTTAGTGTCTTCAGTGAGTCACTTACGAACGTTGAGGCAATAGGAACGTATTTCTCTCTCTCCGACTCTCTTCTATGTCTCTCTATACTCCTTTCTCTCGGTCTTTTCCCTCTCTTATCCGCTGGTTATAGTGCTTTTATATCCTTTTTATATCATGGGTGTTGGGGCGACGCTTGAATTGGTGACGTCGGGTGGTCTACAAAAGATTTTCAATGACAGCCACACAGCAGGGACAATGGCTGAGCACTCCTGCCGGCATCGACCACCCCGAATCCCGCGGCTGCTGCGATCATATACCAGTGCCGGGGAATCTTCGGGCTCAAGACGTGGGGAATAGGCACACCGAGGGAACCAGGAACGAAAAGCGAGGATCTGTCTCCGGAGATGCTGTTTTTCTTTTGCTTTTCATGAACGCAGGAGTTCATTTCCATATCAAGTCTTGCTGCCTCCATTTATATAAAAAAAAAGGTTTCCTCTTCTCGCGGATAAAATGCCTTGTCAAGTCCTAAATGGCTTCAGCAAAGTGAAGTAATTTGACATAAAGCCTCGGGACTAGTGCAATAACACATTCATTTATTTATGTTATTGTATTTTTAGTTTGTTTTCTTGTCCTTGGCGGTTTCTGAACAAGCGTGTTGATGTATTTTTTATTTATTTATTTTAAAAAAGAACCGCTTGAGCTCACTGTATTCTCCTTGTATAACCGTTCCCCGCTTCTAACCATTTTCATAATGCAAGCCCGATAAGCCTGCATGATTATAAATCGTCTTAACAAAGACCCGTTCCATTCATCTTCCGAGATAGAGATAGACCGTGACATAAGTTTGAAGGGCTCAAGGTGGGAGGGCGAGAATATCGTGGGTAACAGGTTGCTGCTGAGCTGTGCTTGAGGAATAGACTTCATCAGCCAGACAAGCTAACGAGAAACACAAGGCAAACTTTGAAACAGATCACTAAAAAAAAGAAGTTTAGAAAAAAAAGTGCAGGAGTTGCACTAATTGGCCGCCCCTCGTAAAAGCTGATACGCTGACCGGTTTTTCAGATCCCCAAATATGGAGGGACTTTCCCAGCCAGGTGGTCTTGAAAATTGAAAATTACATCATCTTGAGATGAAAATAATAAAAAAGGAAAAATATCGTGCACGTTTTCCTTATTATAGGAGCTTTTAAAAACGGATTAATTGACCAAAGTTCCTGGTAGAATAGCGGTCGGGAAAAGAACGCCAAGAAGTTGCCAGACCTGTAAAACAGTGAGACATTCCGGCAATTGCTGTTTCCGTGCCGCACATGCGCGTAGGGTGGAAAAAAGAACGCAAGCGCATACTCCGCGACCCATTCGCACTAGGGGGTGGCGCCTAAGCTACGTTTTAAGGGTACCTCTGCATCTTTGGACTGCCGTTTTGGAGATCTACACAACCCGGCCATTATGCCGTGGCTCTGATCGACAACCTGACAAGGCGATGACGTGCAAAGCCAAATGAGTATCTTGATTGGGGGTTACCAAACCACTCGCCGATACGGAGCCTGTCGCTTGGAGGAACAGGTTGTAGTGCATGCTTGTCAAATTTACCGTGAAAAAGAAGCTCAGGCGGAGGGAAAGTCTGGATATCCGAGTGGGTGGGCTGTCATACGCTTTGATGATATCATAATATGAATGTAAAATTTCTTTTCATAAAATCTTTTTACCAAGAGGCGTGAGTCTAAGAGCGTGAGTTCCGGTCACGCTTTGGCCCCATGGATCATTGAGGAAAACGATCGGGGGGCAGGCCAGCACGACTGATTTATAAATACTTTCCAATAATGTCACCCAACGAACGCCAATTCCCAACCACCTCGAAACAAGAATTTTTTTATTTTTTTTTAAGCATGAAATGAGTAAAAAAAAGACTCAGGTTCCGGATCCTACTGATCGGGTAGCGAGGGTATCTACGCATGGTCCTTTTAACGAAATTATGTTTCAAACAGCATGCGGGAGTTCTTAACGACAGCTTCACAAAAAGGGGGTAAGGGTCCCGCCTTTTCGTTGTTTTTACTGGGACAGCAATTTTCCAATCCAGCAAATTTCTTGAGAACGGACAAGGAATCTCGTATAGTCATTCGTGTACACACAACTTCCACAGAAAAAGACAAAAAAACATCTTCGCTACTCTGTTGGGAAGGTCGTTAAAGTCTGGGAGGGATTTATGCAAGATGCTTCGATTAGAAGAACTCGAAGTCAAGCTAATAGACACCGAGATTTGTTGCTATTCTCCCAATTTCATCCTTTATTTTTTTATATTTTTTGAGCTTCTTTTTAAAGGTTCCTGTAGAGCGAGGGAATCGATTAAGTCGATTTCCGTCGCAGTGAGGAAAATCTTCGCATGTGTTTACGTCGGAAGATTTTCGAGACAGAATTCGAAACTTGTCGCGATACAAGGAACCACGCCCATCTTGTTCAACTAACGAACAGGATTCGAACAGGAAGTCATTAATAGGTTTTCTTGGCTTGTTAAATAAACGTTTTGGAAAGGGGGGATGCTGTAGCACTGTAGACCGTATACCCTAAAAGACATGGAAACATACCGCGTGTTAGTTTTAGCTAGTCAAACCCAAGATAACCATGTCGTGAAGGATGAGCTCTCCTTTTGACCCTTTGCCAGTCGTGAGGATTCCCATTAGTCCAATCATGGGAATTGACTTCTACGACCCCCATTAAACGCCCCCAACATTGGTGCTGTGCTTTAATTGTGGTCAGTTTAAACGCTTAATGAGTGACGAATTGGTTCGCCAAATATGGAACATTTATTAAAAAAAAGGCCAAAATAAATGTAGAAGGACAAATTTGAGCGGACGAATTACGGAAACTGGCACCCAAAATGGTCGATAATTGTGAGCCCGAGAAGAAGGCAAGAATAGGGTGTTGGCTGCGATTGGGATCAGCAATATAGCGTTAGGGAGCGGTAGCCAATTGTGTCGCGAGATTTTCCTCTTTTTACACGAAAAGCACACACATAAAAAAGGAAGCAATGGATCGGGACGCTAATGACTCGTGCAATGTCAGGGCAAGTTGGATGATGGCGATGGTATAGCAGCGTCTATATAGCTCTCGGGGTTGCCAAATCGCATGGCAAATGGGAGCACTAGCCCGTAAATCGGATAAGCAAAAGTCCCATATCCAACGACAAAATGCTCTCCCTGGCTACGTATATAGCTTTTTTTTCTTCTTTTTCTTTTCCATTTTGCGCCCTGGACGGAGCAGCATTGTTGCTATCCCGTCAATGATGCTGTTTCAAAAGCGTTTATCATAACCGAAACGACCCACAATCTTTGCGCTCCTCTCCCAGAGTAGGGACATTAACTTGTTCCTTTGGCTACGCATCGACGAAAATTCTGCTCCCAAACGACTCTTATCTGTAATGGTTTAAGAGTGTGTCACTGTAGACGAAAGCATCTTCCCACCTCTCTCTACGTGCTGCGAAGGAGCAAAGGAGTGAAGGAGCGAAAGGGGGAAGTAAAAGTCTGAGCTGTAATAGTTCAAAGATAAAAGGGGGTTGGGGAGGAGAAGACACTGTTAATGATTACCGATTTAGCTGTGATATTTATGCCTGTCACACATTCTTGGCATTACCCGTGTCGTCCTGGCCCCAACTCCCATTCATCCTGCGTGCCCGTTTAGCTATGAACTTGCCGAGTGGTGGAGAACATTCCTCTGTCGTCGCCCCCGCATTGCAGTCATCTTCTTCTTTTCTCTTTGCCTCTCCCTGAGTTCCATCAGTGACACCCATCTGATCCTCGTATGAATAATGAGTTGGAGGTGCAAGGAGTGTATCAAAGCAAACGCTCGATAAGCGTGGTTAAGGTTATGGGGCGATGCGGCGTCGAGACTGGCGTCAATTTTCGCCAGAAGAGCCAGGGGGAGATGCAATAGTAGAAAGGAGATGGGGCTCTTTTGCTTTTTAGATGCTCCGGAACGGAAATAAGTTGGCGCTGGTTCTTTAACCGTCTCGTAAATCTGGGCGACATAACAAGATCATGTGCTATCCTTATGTAAGCACTTTTCCCCAAGGCTGCGTTGACAATATTGGCTATTGTTGACGGTATATACTCTGCAAAATCCTCAAGCTGAAATGTTTACGAACTTACTTGTTCAGATTCCAACTTTAACTTTTTTTCCGAAATTACTTCCCAGAGCTAAAACCTAAGATTGAGTTGAAAGCTAAAGATCATATTTACTTATATTAACCATGCACTATAAAAATAAGATCTAAAAACGGAAGTGAAATGTCTACGAACTTATTTGTTTACATTCTAACATCCTAATTTTAATTCTTGCATTACATTCTAATTTTTTCATGAAATTCCTAAGATGACATTTGCTATTACTGACAGTATGCACTGAGAGATTCTCAAGCTGAAATGGCTAATTCTCAAGTTAAAATAATTCGAAAATTATTTGCTTATTATTTAGAATAATTGTTTTGGATTGAAAATTATTGTTTATTTATTAACCTATTACAATACTATGGAAAGTTACCCAACTTAAATGTTTAACGACTTATGTATTCTCAATGGAATACTTGTTTGCGCTAAGTTAGAATCACTTACCGATAGTGTTCGTTTTGCTTGTAGTTTCCAATTGATGAAACTTCTTGAATCCCTAGTTTTTCTGTTTTTTACTATTTAAAACGGAGTGAGCAATGCTCGTTTCCGTTAAATCCCTAGTTTATTAAGCGATTGTATACTGTATTTTTCTTTATTAAGCGATTCGCAGGACGTTGGGTGAGTGTATGATTGGGCACTACGGCTCAGAAGTTAGAAGAGTGCCTGAGTAAGTTGGGACAGGAACAGTCATCACCTGCCACCTCCTTCATTAGAGTTATCACAAGGAGAGCAAAGATTTTGCATCTCGCAGTCATGCAATCGTTTCCCAAGACAGATGGGCTCGTTAGAAGTCCTTGGCACTGGCAGCCTCCATAAAGCTAAACGCTCTGCCTGTCTCCATTAGCAACTAATGGGTGCCAGACTTAGGGGTTAGTAAGCGAAAGGGAAGGTAAAAGACCAAGACCGCCAAGCTCGGGAATGCTCACCAGCCAAATAACTTAATGATCTTCCCCTTCCCAAAAAGATTTCCAGACTCTGACCGTGCAATGCAAGGTCTACTGCGTCGAGTTCCGCCAGCAAAAATGGGTTAAGTTAAAAATATACCCCCGAAACGACAATTATAAGACCTGTGGCGACAGGTGAATTGGTTTCCTCCAAGAAAAGAGAGACAAATTTTCAACTTATTTCCTTGTCTTTTCCCCCCGTACCCTGTTGCCCCTGTGCATTTCTGATTAAGCTGTCTTGGCCAGTAACGGAGAAGAGTCGTTGCCTTCCATGGTGGCAGAAACAATGCAGTCCCAAATTCAAACAAGGGCGGCAAAAGGCATATTTGGGCGAAGAGGGAGAGGTAAAAGGATCATTATCATCATTACCGTGGAGGCTTTTCAAGTTCCATGGGGTTTCCATTCTTGTCCGCGTCTGTATTGGTTGTGTTGGGTCGGTTCTCGGTCCTGCCAGTGGTTAATAGGTTAATTGAATTGAGCGGTTGCTATAAGGCCTGTCGACCACCGTGATGAATTGTATAGGTTCCATGACTTTGCGGGCCTAAGGATCCCGAAAGGGGGGTCTTCATTTTATGGATTCTAACAATCCGTCTTCCCCCAAAGGAGGTCAAATGTACTGTACTGTAGTACGTGAACGTGGGCAAAAACCAAAAAATTCGAGACATAAACATCTCCCTTGATGGAGTCCAACGGCCTTCTGCTTCTATACACCAATATTAGGAAAACCGCAGTCCTGTAGCGCTAATAAGACCTCGAAGAAAAACTTATAATGAAGTAAATCTCTCATTGTCTATCCGGTGTCGTGCGGTGCTGCTGTGGGATCGGAGTTTGCCAATTGAAGAAATCATTTCGGATCACACGCAAGGAATAGGCTTTTGTATGCAGCATGCGTGTGCCCCGGCAGCAGAGAATGTTGAGGGGGCGAATGCTTCCATGCATCACCCGGATTTCCGAGCGTTGTCAGAAGGTAGACATGAAGATGATGGAACAGCTTAGCTGTGTCATTACAATCCAAAAATGCCCTCCTACTGGTATAACACATACACAGAAACCTAACCGCAAAACAAACATTAAACTCGAAAATTTCCAAGAAACTTTAAAAGTAATTTTATTAAAAAGTAATTAAATTAATCCGCTTTAGGAAGGACCTGTTTTAAGCGGAGGTTTGTGTATTTTTTTCTCGTGTTTTAATGTGTAAGAGTGTGGTTAAGCAACCATGTCGGTTTCTTTGCTAATGTGGTATAAATAGGAAAAAAAATTCCCTAAGGGCAAAGTCAAACAGTTTTATTGAGCCAGTAAAACTCTCAGTCAACAAAAACAGGGCGACAATCTGGCCCGTCACCGGGAGCAAAGCGATGGAGCGTCGAGAGGCTCGGCGAGGAAGGATTTACGATTCGGAACGGCGTCGAGTTAGGGTTTGTGACTTCAAAAACGGTGCCGGGCGCCGCCGAGAAAATAGCCAAAGCTCTAAGCACTGTTACCCATTGACGCCCCTTTGCGCGACACCCGTTCTGGACTATTGCCTGACTAAGTTGTAAAGGGGAAGACTGCAGCTTCTCACTTTTAGGACGTCTCATTTGCACACGTCTGATTGTCTATTTGCTTCTCCTCTTTATTTTTCCCAAAAGATTATCTTTTACAAACTTACGCGGATTTCTTTTTAGTTTTGTATCAGCCATGGACCCCTTGGAGTTGCAGGTGGACGCGTTAAACGACCCAAGAGCTCAAAGGATTCTGCAAAGAGCGTCAGTGTTTATGCAGGAAAGAAATAGCGGATTGCCAGGTTCAGACGGCGTGTTTTTCCCCACTCGGCCAAGTATGAAATCGCTTTATTTGGGTAACGGCTTAATAACCTGGGGGAAATTTCATTACAGGTGAGTACCATGCTTGGCATCAAGCCATGTTTGGAACGTACGTACCAGACACTTTTGGGTACCGAACTTCAGGTTCAATCGTGGGAGAGCTGCAACGTGAATGGATTACGGCGACTACAATTCCTCGTTATCAGCCGACAAGATTTGGCTCGCTAAGAACAGGAGCGGAGTTTATTGAAGAGAACGCAACGAGCAAGTATTTTTACGCCGAATGCGCTAGTGAAGGAAGCGGCACACCTGTGGAGCTAAATTCTGAAAGAAGTTTATACGTACCGTCCGACTTCTTATTCCAAGCTGATGAAGACATCGGCGTTGAAGAGGTGCCCGAAACGTTTGCTCAAACGGAAACTAGTATTCCTGATTCATGGAAAAGTAACGCTCGAGAAGACGCGTTGGAGCTGGAATTGCTGGGATCGTACTTGAAAAAGCAGAAACCGAGCATTCTGGATAACGAGCTAGTAAAAGTAAAGGTTTGCAAGGACCATCAGATTGGTAGGGTCAAGTCACGCAGCAGTCGTGAAAAGCTGAAAGCACTTGAGTGGCAAGGACTTGTTCATTACAACGATGACGGTGTCATAGAAATGGGTGAAGTACCCGAAGAACCACACGAGAAGGCAATTACGATGCCGCATTCCTACAATGTATTTACAATAAGCGATCCGCCCTTGATGCGCCAACCTGACGGAATGTTAACAAGCCTTCTCCCAGCAGTCCGCACCTGCATGCCAATAAGTCCAGGCGTAATCGCAGAACCGACAGCGTTGATGGCCATAAAGGAAAACGAACCGCATGGTCTGAAACGCAAACACGGCCAAGATGCCGAGGAAGATGAGGAGGGCTATTGTTCTTTCGCTTTGGAGATCGACTTTGACGAGGATCTTGCTCAGTGTATTCCATTCCCGGAAACGCTATTCCCAAGCGCAGAACCTGCTGAAAATGTGTCGTTCTTCGCGGATTTCACTGAATTTGGTAACAGCAGATGACCGTAAAGCGTGAAATTGCTGGTCAACAAAGAAAAGATTTGGATCAGTAATTGGCCGCCAAACGATTGAAGATCCAGTGAGTTTGTTCCCTTTCTGTTCAACTGTTTCCAAGTTGAAAATTCGTTCAAGTTTTGTTTCCGTTCAACTGCTACAATAAATGTTTTTTGCTTTATGTACAAGTTGCGTTACATTTGGATGTGTTTTTACCTCAGCTATATAATTATTCTTTGAAGAGGCATGAAACTCGGGTAAAGTTTTTGTGCAAAATGTAATTTTAGCGTTTAAATTTGGACATGAAATATGATACATAAGTAAGGGACGTGACTTTTAAAATTAAAAGTCTCTTTATGTCATAGCGTGTGGGACAAAGTTACCGTGGATCCATTTCTTGGCTCCTTCGCATAATAAAATTTCGCTGTGACAGGCACTATTGCGTGCAAAACGCTTGACGAGTTATGATAAACTCGTTTTTCATACACGAAGATTAGGGTAAAGCATTTGAGGTATTATCTTGGTTGTCGAATAAATATAACTGAAGTAATTCTTATGTAAATGGTACAATTATTTCAAAAGAGGCAAAGTATTGACTTTGTAGCCCACTTTGGGTTAAGTTTGGGATCTTGGAAAGTATAAGTTCATTGCCTTTTAGAGCAGATCATAAAGGACTTTAAGCCAGTTGGCAGTGTATAATAAACACTTAAAAACTACCGTAAAAGTGCTTTACAAGTGTGTTTGAACTCTGAATCCTAAACTTGCGAACCAAATCTTCAGAGGAGTCTTAATTGGTTCTCGTGTTTGTCCTAGCAGCTGAAATTTTGGCAAACAATACTTCAAGAGCACCAGCGGTTGTTTATAAAACGCGGTTCCGTCAACAACAGAAGTCAAGTTTTCAGAAGTCAAGCAGCAAGTTTTCCTTGGAGAACCCGTAAAGTGTTCAAATACACAAACCAAATTCAAATCTCTGAAGAAAAAAAGCTTATGGTGAGGAAAACTGTCGAAATGATCATTGGACGTGTTGAATAATCCGAAGGAGAGCATAGGGTATGATCACGATAAGCGCAGTACAGCGAGCTTCCAAACATGTTTTGCCTGACATGCGCCGCTTATGTTTGCTGGCAAAGCTTTCCCAGCTGCCAAACTGCTTAATTAAGGGGAACAAACAGCAAACGAGAAAGGTTGATTGTCAAGCAGGGCTTCCCAAGTTTCAGCTCGCCAGAATGTATACATGTTACCAAGACAACCTCATTGTCGCTCAGTATTCTAGACAATAGCTCGGTTGACAAGCTCATTAACCTAAGACGTCCGTACACTACAACTCTACTAGTGGCCCGACCCTTTTCTTTCGCCTGTCGGCGTTCTTGCGCAGCAGCTAATCGAATTCCGCTCCCTGGTTCGCTCTGATGATGCAAGATAATGAATTACTGGCATTGTTTGGTAGCTCCAAACCGGATACGCTTACCTCCAAGCATATGCGAATTTATTTAATTAAGACTTGTAAATTCTGGCGGCTAAAAACCCGCATATGCTGCCAAGAGGCATCTAATCAACATGCGAAAGTTCCTACTTCATTCTTTCCAACGTGTGCGGTAAAAAACGCTGCGCAGTTTTTTGGTGTGGTCCTCAACACGTGAGGCACGCTTGTGTCGTCATTTTTGCTTCAACAATGAAATGGTCTTGTTCATTTTAGTTCATTTAAGATGCTAGTGCAGTAATCAACCAATTATACCCAAGTACCTTAAGCATAATAGATTCAAAACGACGCCTAGGTGTTTGTGGTGACCACTTTGCTGCTGATCAATTCAAGCACGGTGTCCATCCAAATAGCAAGGCAGACATTAGTGCCAACAGCAGTCCCTACAATTATCGTAAAGTCAGTTATAGTTCCTTTTGTTCCTCTAACGCAACAAGATTCAGGGTAAGTAATAATACTTGCTGCGATTAATACATTTAAAATTAATCTCAATGGTGAAAACCTTTGGTATTGACAAAAAGAAACGTCTAGCGTAAATATAATACTTCATTACAATACCAACAGTAATTTCTTCTGCGACTGAACCTGGTCGGGCTAACGGCTAAGTTACTTAATTCTTTGGCACACAAATAGCAAAACAGCAATACAGCTCGTACCTTTACCCTAATTTAGTTCCTTTTCATGCTAAAAAGCTCACTGTAGTTCCAATATAGCTATAACTGCCATTTCTAAAGGTTTTCACTTGACTTTCACAGCAAAGAACACATGAAAACTGTGCCCCTGTGGCGAACGTGTCTATTTTTTCGTCGCCGCGGAATTCAAATTCAAATCTCTAATCTTGTTTTTCTAATAACTCAGTTACAATTTCGAGCACGAAGGAATGCGTGATACCACTAAGTTGTTTTTCGGTGACCGTTGCCATTTAAAGCAAGAGAGTTTTAGCATGTGTGTGCGAAGAGAAAGTCTGTAACTCGAATTTCATAGTTATTTACAAGCTTCTTCTTTTTGCTTGACAAGTAAAGATTTTGCAATACTAGATTAGGCCAATACCGTACGTACAGGTAGGTCGTTTTCAGCAAAGAGCAGGTACAGTAAAACCATTACCAACAGCAATTAATATGCTAAGGTTACTTAACTTTATACACCTTGACTCAGGTTCACATAGGCTGAATACAATGAATCTACAACGAAATTGCACACATCCATCACAGTAAGTAAAAAATAAACATTTACTTAAAAAGTAAAATGAAAGAAATTAGTTAAAGCCACATTTACACTATGTACGCCTTTGCTGCGTTAACCGAGCTATCTCCTCTCCCATTGTATTTAAATTCTCTTTTAAAGTTATATTCTTTAATAACGTATCCTCCAGTACGGCCTGCAACTTGCGACTAATTTCCATTGACAACTCTAGCGTCAGAGCTTGATCCTGCTTGGAGCCGTACAAAGAAGCCATTACTCCTCCATGCTTGGACAACTCGGCCTGAATTAATTACAAAGAACCCAGATTAAGAGTTTTGTTCGAAACAGAAAAACTGGAATAAATTGAGGGAAGCCAAACTAAAGGAAAACCCTGTACCATAAAAAAATAAAACAAAAACCGGAATACACACGCTATGTAGAGATTTACCTGACAGAGAGCTTTGGCTTGACCCAGCTTGCAAGAAATAATGAAGATTAGTACTCAGCCAAAAAATAATTAGAGACTAGCGTTACTAATACCACATTATATAGCCAATAACTTACTTTAACTTCATCTGCATGGGTGGAAGCTAATGCTCCACTTTCCTCTCTCATGATATACCATTGAATGAGCTTGTTCTTCTTTTTCAGTTCTTCCACAAGTTGTTGCACGTGTTCTTCCATAAAATCTAATTTTTGGCTCTTTTTCACGCTTTGCTTCTGGACAGACAATAATCGTTCTAGCAGTGCCTGGGTTTGAGGGGAATCGTCCATTTGAGTGAGCGGATGAGGTGTAGGTGAAGGTGAAAATCGACTCGTGCTGGAAGGAGATGACGGCCGTTCCTGATTCTTAA
Source organism: Lepidurus arcticus (assembly GCA_003724045.1). Classification (NCBI taxonomy): domain Eukaryota; kingdom Metazoa; phylum Arthropoda; class Branchiopoda; order Notostraca; family Triopsidae; genus Lepidurus; species Lepidurus arcticus. The sequence continues at coordinate 102,213 of RJJA01000005.1, read as the reverse complement.
AAATTATAATGAATAAAGACCAATTTTTTTTTAAAATATACTTACACAATGCATGGTGTTGAGGGATGTATGCGAACTTGATCGGGAACCAAGACTGGTGCCACTATGGCCGCCGTTCTGGTCCAGGGAATGTGAAGACGTGTGTGTTTCAACCAGTTCAAATCGCCTTTGCAAACTTTTCAGTTCTCTAGTCAATTCCTAAAGACACAATCCAGAAATAAAAAGATAAAGTCGAAAGATAGGTAATATGAGAGGTGAAACTACTTTTCTACTAGCTTGATGCTTTCGTTTAGCAACTTCCAACTCGCCCTGCAATTCCGCGTGAGACTGCTGCAGGGTTTCCCAAGCTCGCGTCTTCTCAGCCAAATGCCTTGCCAAGATGGCAAGCTCGTTCTGTTTCGCAGCTAAGTTTGCACTGTTTTGACTCTTTAACGCGGTGAAAGTCTTCTCCAATTCACCAAGTTTTGCACTTAGGATAGATACCTGGGATTCGTTGTACTCTGCCTAAGACCAAAAACACACTAGTATCGTGATCCATGTATAAGTAAACCGTACATACTCGTGCTGAAGCCCCACTTAAATCGGACTGGAGCCGGACGTGCTTCTCGGTAAGCGTTTGTGTAAAGGAAAGCAACTCCGCTTCTCGCTGTCGGCAACTGCTAATATCTCCCTGCAAGTCGGCATGAAGCGCTCGCCAACTCGTAACTTCCTCTTCTAACTGCACGACGCGACTCTTTTCACTAAAAACCGTACAAATCCACGTTATTATTACCTAGAATGAAGCACAGGAATAAGAAACGTACCGATCCAGCTGCAATTGAAGGTCTTCCTTATCTTTTAACTTCTTGTTCATCTCAGCTACGTCTCCTTGTTGTTGGCTAACAACTTCTTTCAGTCTGCTTAGATTTTCTTCAAATGTAAGGCGGTCGCGTTCTAATGCTTGGACCTAAAAAGAGACAAATGGATATCAAATACACCAAATGGTTTAATTATAGAATGAAAGACGGCTTACTTTCATGGATAACGAGTTATTCTCATCCGTCAACTGACTAATGCGATCTTTCATTTCTTGAACGTTGGCTTCACGCGACTCCAAAGTTGCGGTCTCGGCGGTCTGAACGGCAGACTGGTAGTCCTTGCGTACCTGTACAGCTTCTTCTTGCACTTGGCTGAGCCGCAGCTGAAGTTTTTCCAATTTGGTTTGCGCTTCTTTGTGACTTTCCATTTCCGCCTTTAACTTATTGTGTGCCCAGCGTACTTTAATTTCGCGAGAATTGATTTCATCCTTCATTTTCTCTACTTCTTTTAGAGCAAGACTCAGCTCGTGGCACTAGTGTGAGGAAGCCGGTTTTGATTACAATATCATCAAGTTTTCATCATTTTCATCAGTATTCATCATTTTGAAAAAGCAAGTACCTTTGAATCCAAAAGTTGACCCACCCTTGATGTGTCGCCATTGAGATTTTTTATTTTACCAAGGAGTATTTCCCGTTCTTTGGAAGCTTCTTTTAACTTTTTCTCAAAATTATCCCTTTCCTTTTGAAAACCCAAGACTTCTCGCTCACTCTGTGCATATTTTACCACCATGGAGTCCCTCTCCTTGCTCACAACTTCCAGCTGCTTCTGACACTAACCAGAACTGTTAAAAACTAGCTAATACACTAGAAGACTACTTTTTCAAGGCGTAGGTTGTCTTCTGACTCTTGCTGCTTCAAATGGCTTTCCAATTTGCCAATCCGACTTTTCGATTCCTCCAATAATTTTTCCAAATATGTGATTTGTGTCTTGTACGAATCTCCATCGTTCTCAACCGCAATTCGTGCATTCTCCTTTTCAGCCCTATCAAAACATGGTGTAAAAGATAGAATCATTCGAAAAAAATTACCATTCTAATCTTTGGACTAAATTTTCATTAGCTTCCTTTAAACTTTCCATTTCCTTAATATTCAAATACACCCCATTGGATAGGAGTGGTTCGGGCGTAAATGCTTCTTGCTCTTGGCTATCATGTGTGTCGTCATTTAATTCTGGTTCATTATCGGAGACTTGAACTTGATCTTTGACTTGATCCGAGCACAGACTTGCAGTAGGACTCTTGCCATTGCATAGGGCCTCTGTTTCCTCGACAGGCAAAGGGCTAAGCGACTGTCCACTATCCATGGTCATCAAAAGAAAAATTCTTGATTGATCTTGTGCTTGGTCTACACTACATGATCCTAAAGAAGAGTCCGTGATCTATTTTCCTACTTAGACCTAGAGGCTAGACATTAGGATTAGTGAAAAAAATAATTACGACAATGCTATAAGAACCTGATTTTTACCTCAAGTCAAGGAGTTCGTTTTCATACATAAGTCCTCGGCTTAAATGAACACAAAGTTTATTGGCGAATTAGATAAGTTTTCAAATATCCGTTATTATTTTGTTTATCTCCGACCAGCGGACAAGTACCAGTTAACGTGTAGTATGGAGATGATAGCTATAACAAAGCTTGGAACCAGTTCGATACTATCGCCATCACTTTTCAGGCTCCGAACTAAACTTAGTTATGGTCTGGATTTTGCAAAAAAGTGTACAGTAAACGTGTCTTTTTGAAAGTATGACGTTTCAAAGAATTCAGTTAGCATGTACATCACTTAAATTGACGGGTAGTAACCCTAAAAATGTTGAATAATCCTTGTTTCTCGTAATTTGCATGCAACTTTTTTCAATACATTTTCGCTGAAATTGTTTTGCATCCGCAGATTTGTTTGAAGGCTGTTTTGAATTAAATGTATGTCGAAAGTCTTAGAATAAATTACCCTACATTACTTTAACCGCCTGTAAGCTTCGTCGAACGCGTTGCTAGCTAATTAAAAAAAATATTTAACCTCAAGGAAGTCGTTTATTTCTAACTCCTTAAATACAATTGTACAATTTACAGCTTATTTATTATGCAAACGATTATCTAAGATTCTATTTCACACATTTTGGGGAAATTCGGAGCCTGAAAAGGGAAGGCGCTAGTGTAGTGTTTAACTCCATAATACATGCTCCTTGCAGATACCGCCTCTTGCCAGCAAGAGCCAGCTGAAAAGTGGGTCGCATATTGCAGTTAGTTACATCGATAAATACCGAATCACTCGTACTCAACCAAAACAACAGTCGTCAAAACGGTAGGCGAGATTTCAAGTTTAAATCAAGCTCGACGTATATTATTTCTATATATTTATTTTTTTCAACAGATTTTATAATTTTGTGGGTACATTATTCCATGTATTGGTGGAGTCTCTTGGAAGTAAATTTGGAAAATCTGGATCTTATTCAACGCATTGACCATTGTGGAATCCGACCTCTGACGAGGGCTTGTGTCTTTTTTCAATGACTCGGCATAGCATTTGGGATTGGGGTCTCTGGAAAAGCAGCTGTCACGGTCGAACCAAGTTTTCTCTTTTCCTCCTGCTAGTAACTTTGGTAACCATCGTTTACATCTATCACGTAATTCCTGTAACACCCACAGAGACTCATAAAGCAGGTCTAATATCCAAAAGACAAGAACCAAATTTTGAATCAAACATAGCTTCACCCGTTAAAATAATTGGCCGAAGAATGGACGTGGATAATTTGGACACTCTCGAGGAAGCCGAGCCAGAAAACGACATAACGAAATATTCTCTACCTGTGGCATTGCCCCATAAGATTGTTCACGTAGATCTCAAAGGAGCCCCCCCTTTGGTATCATACTACGAACAATTTTTCGACTTACTTGTTCGCCTAGGTGCCACTGGCATTTTACTGGAATATGAAGACATGTTTCCCTACTGGGGTTCCTTGGCCGCAATTCGCGCTGGGAACGCATACAAGAAAGAGGATATAGCCTCCATATTAGCATTAGCTAAAGATCGAAACTTGGAAGTCATTCCTTTAGTGCAAACATTTGGACATTTAGAATTTGCGTTGAAGTTAGTAGATTACTCTCATATGCGTGAAGTTCCCGAATACCCTCAAGTGATCTGCCCTTCACAAAACGCCACTTTGCCTTTTCTATTCGAAATGCTGAAGCAGGTTCGTACTTTGCACCCGGAATCTCGCTACTTACATATTGGGTCTGACGAAGTCTATCACATGGGCGAATGTTCCCTTTGCCAAGGTATTCTTTTCGACAAGAACTGGTCCAAGAGTGATCTGTTCATTAACCATGTTACTACCGTAGCCACGTTCGTTAAAAACACGCTTAAAGTTCAGCCAATGATGTGGGACGACGAATTTCGTCATTTGGATGACGCCGAAATGGTAAAAGCTGACGTTTTGCGTCACCTGGTGGACCTTGTCGTTTGGCAATACACTCCCAACTTTGGAACCCAGCTCTCGGCTAGTCTTTTAGAACGCTATTTTCGTTCGTTCCACGGAGTGTGGATCGCTACTGCCTTTAAAGGAGCTACTGGATCTGATCAATATCTCACACCGGTCGATTACCATCTTCGGAATCACCAAGCATGGATTTCGTTACTTGAATCTCTGCAGAATCAACAACAGATCCGAGGTGTTATGCTCACGGGTTGGCAAAGATACGACCATTTCAGTGTGTTATGCGAACTACTGCCTGTGGGTTTGCCCAGCTTATCTGTTAATTTACTCTACCTAAAGCATGGCGTCGCAGACGCGCGACTTTATCAACAAGCAGCGCAAGTCTTGGGCTGTTCCACCACATTCTTGGGCGCCTTCTTTTCCTCCTTCGCTGCGGATCGCTGGCAAAACTGTCGTAATTTTCCTGGCTTCTCCGTGTACCAAACCGTTCACAAATACCACGACTACAAGGAGCGATTGCAGCTGCTTTACAACCATTCGGTTATCCGAGGATGGATGGCCGAGTACAATGGTCAGCACGTGTTTTCCTCCCCAGCTCATGTTCAAGGGATCGTACCGGAACTCAATTCCGCCCGCATCGAATTGGACCTGCTCATCCAACAAGTCCGACAACACTTTCAATCTGTTTACGATCATTATACCATCCAAGAATGGATTGAAACTTTGTTACTGCCTCTTAAAAAGGGACTTGATCATTTATGGCACACCAAAGATAAGCTTTTATCAGTGCAGTATTGGCCACGTAGGCCATTGCAAAATCCCATTCCTTAAAAACTTAGTCGATCTTTTTTCCCCTTTCCCTCATTGTGTTCTGGCTGTCTCATTCTTACGATAGTGATATTTTTGCGCAACCTAGTTGTGTAATTACTTTTGACTAATTCAGAAAAGTTATAAACTTTAAAGTATTAGGCAACGGATCATGCATGATACATAACGTGGATCACTAGTCAGAAGGTTTAACATCCCCAAACCAAAGGCTTTACTTTATCATATTTACTTTACTTTGTACATATGATATTCCATGCGTGGAATTTTTAAGATTTGCTACCTTTTTATCCCTGAACGAAGGTATGTTGTCAATTTGTTGTTACAGCAATACATACTGATATACATTGCTCGTTTTGCTCTGATGGCCCCAACTTATTTTCCATTTGCTAAACTTTCGGCGTGGGTGTAGTTCTCTACTTCGTTAGCTCAAGTTGGGGTGATTGACAAGTAGAAGATTGGGGAGTGTTATTATCGGCAGCCATGCGTCGAAGGGAGGTAAGAAAATGTGGAAGCAAAACGACTTTCAACCGAGTTTAGAAGCCTCGGTTGGTTCTGCATGGATTCTTTTCCCCCGCGGAGAAACACATGATGGATGAGCCCCATTATAAGGCGTCTGAGTCCTCAACTTGCTCTCTAGATACATCCTCATGCACATGGAGAAAGATATACTGTAACCTGCGTGCTATACGACTCTGGTTTCGCGGCAGCAATACTGGCACTAAGATTAAACGGGTAAAAAAAGGGGCAGAAAAAAGGAAAACACTTTTACAGCTAGCTCATGCTGCTGGGGTTGACAAGAGTACTGCTATACTGCTGGGTTTGACGAGTCAACTTGATAACAATTGCTTTGCATAAAACGGATAAGGCAATGTGTGTGCACTATTGTCAAGTCTGAACACAATGTGAAAAGCAGCAGCAGAGAGTTAGTTTTCATGGAGGAGTCGGAAGCCGCGGAGTGATGCCGGCACGCGTTGTCGTTTATCGGGGCCTTCCCAGATTGACCCATTAGAATATAAGAGCGATGGGGGTGCTTCCAAAGTTGAAAAGAGATGTTAGGACTTTACGAGGGTACCATTGTTAGCTCAAAGAACTTCTATTGGGCGCTTGTTTGTATTTCATTTCCATTCGCTTTTTAAGCTCGGGATCTTAACAACAACGAACAAGTCGTCAAAGACTGGTTGGTTTTCAGAAAGTCAAATTTTCTGCAGCTCTTTCAGTTTGGGCTTAAGAAACGTATTCACTTCAAAGAATAAGAGGGTGCTAGGTTCCTTTAGCGCATTCCCATACCACAGCAAGCTCTTTTGAAAAGCTTTGGTATATATGCCAAGTTCATTGTTGGCCAAACGCTACCCTACAAAGTAACACTCGACATGGCTACCGAAAATGAAGCGGGAATTTTAAATGCGAGTAGAAAGATAAAGAGTGAGAGAGGTTTAAGCAGAGTAGAAGCTCCTTAGTTTCCAAGACAGGAATAGGACGCGTCACTGGGATTGCTCATTAGGTTACATTGAGGATTTGAAAGGGACAGCAACTTGCACTTGTACAACAGACGTATATATACCAGACTAGTTCCAACGTTGGAGTGATTGCTGCGTAGGTCAGTGTGTTGTTTAAGCGGTTTAGATGGAGTGCGACGTTGCTGGGTCACGCCAATGGCCGACCTGGGGCCTCGTTAGCGCAAACGACCCCGATTTTCCTCTCCACTGACCAAAGGGCTCCCTATTAGGAGATAAACACACACGCTTATTGTGATAAGCCATTACATAAAAAAGTACCCCGTACTTACTGTCTCTTCCTTTTACAGAACTTTCCTATTGATGCTTCGCTCCAACAAAACGATTTTTTCTTGCCAAAGTATGGAATTTTTGTGTGTAGAAAGAAGAAACAGCTCTGTGACAAAGTAATTACGTAAAAGTTTGCTTGAAGTCTTCCTCCCAGATTCTACTCCTGTACTAGAAAAAATTAATACGTAGCATACATGTGGCATGGGAACCTGTACGTATATGACGACTTAACAAAGTATCAGGTTTCTTCGCTCCTCTTGAGTGCTTCGTAATTCCCTTTCGGATTCAGACAGCGAGAAATTTCCGAAAGGATGAGGGAGGAGGAAAAAAAGAGAAAATAAAACTTATGTTTAGTATCGTCGCTTCGTCTGGGCCTTTGCGCGCTTATCTGTTGTTAGTTAGGTTATAAAGCAATATCTAAGGGACCGGCAAACAAGGAATTGAGCGACAAAAGCTTCCTAACTCTGTGCCAGTTCGATGCCGTCTCTCTGGATCGCTTTCTTTTATAATAACTTGTTCATCCCCATTCACGTTAATGAGCCCCACACATCCTGTCCTCATTAAGAGCCCAATTAGTCAGTTAACGCGTCTCCAAAGGACACCGACGTATATTGCACTCACAGAATAACTCGCCCTATTTCTCGTTCACTTTCAATCCAGTAAAACCGTATTTCCAACGATCTCCTGGTGAGGTCAACCGAAAGGCCGCGACACTTGACCTGGACGGACGTTTCCCATGACAAGCGACAAGCGGAAACTTCGACTCGGTGTGCTTGTGATGAGGCACTTTTATAATCACGTCAAAAGAATCATGCAGCCACTTACATATCTCAGCAGAATAAGGTCTTTGTTACTGTCGGCTTTTCACAATCATTAAAAACTATCAAGTGCCGGAAACGAAGCCTGCCTAGGTTTTCACACTACCCGTGTCACCATCAATAAGTTCCCATGTGCAACCGACAAGGTGTAAAAGTTGGAAACTCTTAAAAGCCATTTCAAAGACACAAAAGGCTCTGTTGTCCTGAGAAGTTCAAAGACAGAAATTGGGTCTATTTAAATGTAAATATCTGGCGAGCGTGGAAGCGTGGTGATGCCCCAACTGCAACCCATCCATCTTGAGCAAACTACGCACAAAACTTAAGGAACAGCACACAATTACCCTCTTGTTAACCTCTCATTGAGGGAAACGGATCTTTCTATTTCTTCAGGACCTTCAAAATTGTTTCATTGCTCGTATTTGCGTAGATTTATCCATTTCCTCCGCAGTAAACAGTTGCAGAAATCGCGAAATTGTCTTCCAAACGTATGAAAACCTGGCGGCATTTCTTTGAAATCAGGTCTCAAACTATACAGTACCTATTTTAGGCTATACGCGTCGCAGTAAGTCATGCATCGAGGATTTCAGACAGAGCAAAGGATTGTTTCGGAGGGAGCTCAAAGACGCTCAAAGACTCCGCACGGCAAATGGAGAAGGAATTAACATTTGCACTTGAGAATGCGAATTCCTCCACTTCACATCTATAAGAGAATGTCAGGCAAAGCGAGCCAAAGGCAATAAGAGTCCACTCATTATGGGTCTTATTGACTTTGTTGCGGAATGTGAGCCGAGCCAAGTCGCTATTGCCAAGATCACAATTGGCCCCTTATTAGCACTCGGAAGTTGCAATGGTATGGCGGGTGACTTCTGTTGGGCAAGCGCCGTTCCAGCCAGTTTTAGCACTAGGCCAAAGGGAATTTTCTGTTAGAAAGAAAACATAGCTACCTCGTTACTGGATGAAAGGCTGACGGTAGCCCGGAGGTTTATGTTTGGACAGTCTAATGACTCGAAGCTCTTTTGAAAGCTCCGGATCTATACTACAATTTGGCGGCTAATTCTATGAACTCATCAAGTAGCGATTGTTGGTCTTAGCGGTTAATTTGGTTAAGTAAAGCTCATTAAGCGTGCCAAAACTGGCTGCTCGAGTACTGGGACCTTATTTGCAAACCTAAAGCTTTATTTTTCACTTTCTTCGCTGCTGAATCTCATCTATAAGAGAGCAAGAGAGCGAGAGAGAGAGAGAGACAGTGTAGAGAAGAAGGAGTAGTGGTATCTGTATATACCTATTGTTGGATGAAATACTGGGGTTAATAAAAAGAGACAAACAGGAACGATATCATATACAGAAAGCTTTAAGCAGATATGTACAGGATACACAAATAGTCGAGTTCATATAGACAAAACAAGAAAGGAAAAGAAATAAATACAAGTCAGGGATAGGAAATATGAAAGCCGAAGACGATAATGCGTCAAGATCGTGACGCGGTTCGTCTGAAAAATCAAACCAACCAACCTATTGTTAGCAACCAAGCGAAAGAAATAGCTAATCTGTTCTGGTAAGTCGTGTGGGCCTGGATCATTAACGTTGGTTAGCACTTCGCTGCTGTCACGGCAAAGACGCCATTGCCAAAGCGTCCACAGTCCTAATTGGACGCCTCCAACGTTCGCAGACGTCTTCATTCGTGTTGACAAATGAATGGCAGGTGAAGCATAGAGTTTGGCTGCGATTGCTACCGGGATTCTTTTGACTTGCGGCTCGCTTGTTTGCAAACGATGACTAGCCAGATTATTACTCCATGCCGGGCATTAACAAGAGCCATTTACCAAACGTGCAGGTGAAACCCCTTGCGTTGAAACCCACTTATGACAAACGTGACACTCGAATTTCTGAAGGGCCAGGGGTCAAAATCTTGCGTTCATTTCCTATTAAAATACCACGGCAGTCATTTTTCGCTTGGAACTCGCAGAGCGTCTCTAGCTATTACGGAGTTCGGGTTTCAAACCCCTTTTCCCTCTTCAGATGTGAACATCGCTTAATTCATTTCCAGCTTCGAGGACAAATTGAAGAAGACTTTAAGGAAAGTGTACGCTAATTAGGCAGAGGGACGCTTTCACAACCCACCCAGTTTCATGCATTCTCATTTGCCATTTTACCACTATCTAATGGATTCTGGAACCCGAGAACTTTGGACTTTGGGGAAAAGCCTCTGTAGTGTGGTGTGTGGGACGCAAAAAGGCCAACAGGAGACATATCACCCCACCAAATTGGTTAGATGAAACCACTTAGCTGTCCTCCTAAAACTCGGTCTCTGGCTCTTTGAAGCCCTAGCCAAAATAATTTCCTGCTGTCCAAAGGTTAATCGAATGTTCTTCCAGTAGCCATTGGAACCACGCGACCTCTGACCTCGCCAGACTCTTCTTTTACAAAGTATCTTTGCTATGAAAGGCCTCTTCGCGCGGTCAAGTTGTTTTTTCCCCACCAAAGAGCTATCAAGAATATAAGTCACCGGCGGTGCCAAAGGGTAAATCGCAATTAAGACAAGCGCTCGAAAAACTGGCCAAAATTTGGGACAGTGGCCCTTCCTTGTCTTCCCAGAAGACTTGTTGTGGTTGTCCAGCAACGCGGCGCGGCCTTTGATATATGGACACCGAGTGTGGCCGAGGATCGGCGGTCAACTTTTGAAAGACCTCTGGGAACCGCCAAAAGTGACCGCAACAGCTCATTAACTCATTACCCACAGTTTTAAGCTCTCAGAGATATCGCATGTTGAATACAAAGAAGCCTTGTACCCGTTGCCCTGCCATAGTATCCTCGCTACGACACACCTGAGCAAATTCATCAAAATGATTGGCTGGAAATTATGAACTTTCTTCACTTTGTTATTGAATCGCCGAAGCTTACAAAGAAGCTGTTACACTAATAGCAAGTAAAAACTTAACCCAGTGTCTAACATAGGCTTTTTGAAATTAAGATTCTTTTGAAAGTCCCCAAGAGATAACCTCGCTCATTACATAGAAAATGGAGTAGTAATTTATTTCCGTCACTCATTTGCCTGGACAGATTTACGACAGATAATTTTGGCTACAAATCTGCGTTCGCGCGCTCACCAAGCCCCTTTTTTGTTTTTACTTTCCTTGTTTCAAACCTGGGCTTTAAACGAAAACCGCCCTCCTATTGAGCTTTATGGGTTCCCGAGTGAAGTTTGGCATCACGGACGCTCCTTCGTCCTAGTATTGCTACTGGGGAATACGAAGAAGCAATTCCCATAGTCTGCGGCTGGGGGACAGCAAGTTCAGAAGTTCCAAAGCCAAGAAAAGTCGACAAGGCAGAAGCTGTCAGCTCGTCAACGGCTGGAATGCTGAAATTAATTTGCCGTGGGGTTAACGACGGGTCCATTTTGCTGCCTTCCTGTCTCTGTCTCAACTCTCATCCTCCTTCGAGATGCTGATGTACACTCTTAGGTTCTGCTATGTGGCAAAGATTACGGGCCAAACCGTTACTCCTCCTCTTTATATATTTAAGGCTTAAATACCATGCAAGCGAGCTCGTTTGGCAATCTCCCAACTGCCGAAAGTAAGGCAGCAATAAGCAGTTTCTCAATCTATCCGCACGCGCTGGGGAAAACTGTAACTGCAAGAACACGGAATAAGAACCTAATTTCCATACTCGGAGAAGCATATGGTGCTGAGGACGCCTCTTCATTACCTGACAAAGCGTTTTGTAACAACCTCATTTGCTTCCCAATCCGCATTAGACATTATCAGAAAGCAGTCTTGAAAGGTTTTGAAAGCTTAGGTTTACAAGCTCTTTTAACTTTCCCAAACCATGCACTTAACGGTCAATAACCAAAATCACATGTGGAGAGTTTAGTAGATTCTTTTAAGACTCCACTACTCTCGAAAGATGATCTTGCTTAACAATTTTGTAAATAGCAGTTTAGAGGCCATATAGTCATGTAAACTTTCGGTCGGCGTCATGAAAGTATCAAGGCGTGGCTTACATCTCTTGTTATCGTGGTTACTGTTTGTTTCCCTACTTAAAGCAGTGCGATGGATACTGGTTTGCGATGCAATTTCGTTCTGTAATAGCGTAACTATCACTTTGTGTAAAAGAGGAAGAGAAACGTGTAGAAGCTAGAATTTTTGTTCTATGTTGAATAATAAAGTTGTGCTTGGGCAGCCATTGCTTTTAAGCTTTCAGCTTTCAAGAATAAAAGTTCACTGAGACATCTGTAGATTCAGAATCGAAAACGAGTAATGGAAGACAGACAAATTGCTGCCATTCATCCAATCAATAAATGATTCTATAACAGGTCTATTAATGTAGCCACATCACAAACGACCTCCCATTCTAGCACCCTATGCTACGCATTTCCACCCTCGCTCGACATATCGCTTGCAGGTTTAATGGAAACTCGCAGCCCCACCTCTCCAGTATACATCCGTAGGGAGAACAGAAGACGGGTTCCTGGTGCAGGAAACTTGGGACCTGAATGGCAAACACGGTCATTACGCCGTCTGTCGCTCTTTCCTGACTTATTACCATTTACCCTATACCAATATTCAACTAACCCCCCTAGTTCGCTTGGGTATCAATGGGCAAGACCACTGGAATAATCGCTCGTTTAGGTTAATCCGTGTGTTACACCAAGCGTGTTGCACAATACTACACTTATACCGTATAGTCCCTCTGGCTATTTTAATGACAATTATCGGTTGAGTCATGGAGCCGTGTCTAAAGTGGAATTAATATTACTCACACTGTAATACAAAGTGTGTTCCTTTTCAAACGTCAAATACATAGGTTGAAACTTCTATTTTTATCCCAACTTCTCATAAGTTGACGACTTAAATGTTTGTAGATGGTCGCTGGAAATGAAAGAAACGAAGGAAACACGATTGAACGTACAGGTCAAATGTTTTAAACTATGGAGCTGTTAAACAAAGTTCCAACAAAGAATCTGAACGACGCTCTCTAGCATAATGGATGCTCAAAAAGGCTCGAGAGTCAAGAAGGTTGAAGAAGAGCGAGCTACCGGCTCTTTGGACTATTTTCTCATCTTTTCTTTTGTTTCTATATCGCGTCGTTCTCACGGGGGCCAAAATAAAAAAAGGTAAGGGGATTTTTAGCATGTGTGGAGATAATATCGATTAGATTCGGTTGAAGGAGAATGCATATCAGGGGGAAAAGAGCTCGACAAACTTGTAAGTGGTGCCGAAATGGGTTTTCTTCTATAACAGTTACCAGTCAAGCCCACCAGCAAAGAGGATCCAGATGCTGTTTGAACACCCAGCATCTTTCCTTGTCTTTCCCTCTCACATCACATTACTCCTTAAAAACTCCAAGCTCCATGCAGGGTTTATTTGCCTCGTGAAAAATAAAATAAAAAATAAAGCAAATGTGGACGTAAGTGTTGCCTTATTTGCCTTTCTTAATTAGTACACGTAAAACTTGTAAAATGCGAACGTCTGTGTATCCTTTACGAGAAAGAGTGAGCACGGAAGGGGGCAGCGAGAAGTGGCAAGTGATGAGAAACCATTTAAAACTCCGGGACTGCAACCGAGCCAACATTAGCTCTAAGCTTTTTGGCCACAGCGCACTAGAGCTAGAGCAGCAGTAGCAAGGCGAAGACAAGTTTCTGCTAGCTAAGCTATATAACAAGGCGATGACAGATGAGCGACGACTCATTCAATCCGCTTCATTCGTCCCCTTAGAATGAGACAGAGGCTACAAATACGACCATTCCAAATGAGATTTGCTAGTAGAGTGCGCGAACGGTACATTTGGCACTTTTTAACCCAACGCCCGCCAAACTTTTCCAATGCGACAACAAATAACCAAAATAATTTTCTTTTTTTACTTGAGTTATGTACATTATGTAATCAACTACGGTTACCAATCATCATTTCCCGTCACAATTACTGCATCAAGTTCTGAATGTAAGGAACCAATGACCTTTTCACCTTGAGATTTACAAGCCTTTGTTTTTGTTTACGTTGTCATTCATTTGTACACATTTTTTCAATGTAATAGAAGTTCAAGGATATAAGAAACATTCTATATAAGAAATAAGAGTTCAAGCAGAGTGTGTCAAGACATAGTTAAAACAAAATTCCCAAGGCTGGTTGACTATCATGTGTGTCCCAAGTGATGGAAACAAGGGTGCAAAAGTGAAGGGTTGTAGGAAGGGGAATTGGTGGCATTATTGGCAGCACTGTTGAGCAAAAACGGTAAACCGGCCGCTGAATTGGCGATATAAGCGTTGAGAGCCGCTGCTGGGTTATTAGGCCCGTACAACATGGCTGCTGCTGCAGCACTTCCGCTAAATCCCATGCCTTGATTCGACTGAAAATGAGATGCCATGGAACTGGGAGGCGGCGGGGGCAATTGTGCAGAATTGACATCCAAGCCGGGATTCTGTTTCTTCCATTTGGTTCGCCGGTTCTGGAACCAGATCTTGACTTGTGTCTCACTCAGCTGTAACTGCAAAGCCAAGTTGAGACGCTCGCACACCGACAAATAGCGTGTGGTCTTGAATTTGTTCTCCAACGAGACCAATTGTTCGTAGGAAAAGGCTGTTCGCGCACGCCGAGGTTTCCCGCCTTTGCTACTCGAGTCGTGACAAGATTTCCGTTTCTTGCTCGATTTGCTTGAACCATGACCAGCTTTATGACTCTCGCTGCCACTACTGCTACTGTTGGATCCGGTCGACTTGTCGCTGCTCGCGGTGTGCGAACCGTGTCTGGACGCTTGGGACTGCAAACCCTGGCTGTTGTTATTGTTTAAACGCTGCTGGCTTATTGGCGGGGCTTCGGTGGAATTGCTGCGGGATTCGGGTTCGGAATCGCAGCAAGGTCCGTGTGTGTCCATGCCACTTCCGTTTTCTGCAAAAATGGAGCCATGATTCATTAAAAAGTCCTAACGGTTTTCACCATACGGATACGTGAGTCAGAAAAACACATGCGAAAATGAAAAAAAAAATCTGAGCACGCATTGAGGCAGAACTAAATGGTGTGGTTTCAGGAATTAGGGTATTTATAGTGATGATGGATGGTGACGTGTGTTTGGTAAAGTCATTAATATTTTTCGCAATGAGTTCCCCATGCCTAAAACGCTTCGGATTTTGGCCGCAGTCAAGTTAGTCTTAACCAATTTCATTGCTGATGCTTCCGGAGTTTCGCAGGGCAGTAAGGAGAGGAGAAGCACGCGCTTTCAAGTTTAAACGCTTGACAGACAGCTTTGTTTTGGCTACTGACTCCGTCCATGCGCTAAGGAAAAAAGATTCCAAAAACGTACATGCTGACGGATTAAGATGAAGGCTTGTCAGGAGAAAACTCGTGTTCACGTGTCATCCCCACGTGGCTCTGTTAAATAAACCTGTCTGCACTGACCAAACGAGACATTTAAGAGCCCAGAAGACTTCGCCCCAAACTGACCGTAAAACCTTGTTCGAACCCCTTTGACTTTTTACGGACCCACCCGACTCCAAAAAGAACAAACGACAAGGCATAAATGAGTTCCGGCAGCAATCCGAGATGTGAACCTACTTTCCTTTCTTCTCACTTATTGATGACTAAAAGAGGTTGTAAAATTAAATTTCCGGTGACCTTCTTTGCCTGTCTAATTAGTTTCCTTGCAATACGAACATGTTGTACTCCTACTCAAACAAATGTAATTTAAGGTACGCGTTAATAAAAGTTTCCTTGCGATTGTGAATTTCCAAGTTCCACATTTTTTAAAAAGAGAGCTATACGTACTGCACGTACCTAATTAGCAGAGCTTAAAAAGCAATGTTCAAGACTAATTGCAATAAGTTGGGCTGACGAATAGACCCTAATTTGTGTGGGAAGCGATGATGGATTTCGTCCCTTAATTGCATTGCAATGTGAAGAGCGTGTGTAAATTGTGGTTCAAGTGGGGGTCCCTTCTTAATGAAGACCACATGGGTGCATATAGTCATGCGATATCTAGAGCCTTTTGCTAGACAACTATAAAGACAACGATTTTCCCACCACAAGCCGTCAAAGTCCATGTCTCCCGCATCCAACAATCTTCCGAACAACAAACAAGCAAAAAAGGTCTCGAAAGATTTTTTTTTTGCTCACCAGAATCGCGATCTTCATCGCCACTGTCTTCGTCCATGGACATAATATCATCCATAACATCGACATAAGTCTCGCTACTGTCTTTTCGCACTCGGCCTCCTTCATGATACTGTGATTCTATGCTTGCGTGATGCAGGTACTGTTCGCTGGGAAAGTACGGCGAGTGCAGCGGGAGCCGACTGTCCATGGCATGAGGAGGAACCCGCAACACGAACGCAGCGGCAGCAGCCGAAGCAGGCGGCGAATTCAAGGGTTTACCGGTAAATTTCTGAGGGTCTAAGATGTTTTCCACACTAAACGGTAGTTTGGCGACCCCGAGGTTTCCATTCATCCGAGGTAGAACTTGCGGAACGGTACGTCTGTCTTGCACTTCCATCGTAGGTGATGAACTTGTCGCAGCAGTTAATATGTTGGGTAATGAAGACGTATTGTGTCTGGGTGTAATGGACGCACTGCGGCGGCCCGCGTCTTCACGCAATGTGGAGTGCGAATCCAAGGAAGACTGTGTGAGATCGTCGTCTTCTTCGGTTAGCGGTAATTCGGTACTTGACTCTGCTGTTGGTGTGTTAGGGTTCGATCTGGTTACGGCACAACGTAAATCCACGGGTACCATTTCCATGACGCGCATAACGACTTCTGACTCACAGTTCTTCGATTGTTAGGGAGAACTGAAGCGATTTATTTATTTTTTACTATGCGTTTCTTCACTGCCAGACGTTTGGAACTTTTAGAAAACTCTTGTACTGAGAGCACTAAACTGGGCTATAATTCTCAAGGCAAATGACTGAGGAACCGATGTCGAAGGACCACCACTGACTGTTGAACTTTTACTAGCCTTTTTGGAGGACCATCACGTGGGAGTATAGGTCATCTGTTTGGTAAAGGAGCGACCTGCTGCAGCGCTTAAAGTCCTACGATGCTGCGGCTTTCAGGGCTCGGAGATTTCCGCTAGCGCAACTCCGCCTTCTCCGGGGACGCTCTCCCGGAGATTGGCGTCGCAATATAAACGACCAGATGAGGTTCTTTTCCAGGGGTTGGTTCCCCAGCATCCTTCAAGCTCCACCCTCGCTCCATGTGCCTTCACTGGCCGTGTACTGTCGTATATTTCAACTCACAGCACACACTTTTAGGCTTTTACACTTGGCGCTTTCAGAAATCCGCTAACAGAAAGTAATATCCTAACGCTTCATTCCTTTTTCTAAATTCTACGATTTTTTTTAACAAACCACTTGAGAACCAAACCAAATCAATCAAATGGTTTCATATTAAACGTTTCCAAAGTATTTCAAGAATAATTTTCCTCAACAATTATTACACAGCGAGATTTCATTACAAAGATAGCGTCGGCGGCTTTGAGTTGGTATAAGTGTAATTTCATCAACTGCTAATCTCATACATAAAACACTTGACGTTTGCCCTGTCAGTAATAGATAGGATATATTCAAACATAGAAATGGTGGCGGATATTGTGATAGGATCTAGATATAAGAATAAGAAGATGGGCGCCGCTTTTCCTGCGCTCAGTGGCGTCCGCGTTTAATCGGCTTTGATATGGAGCGTGCGACGACGAGAGATGGATGCCGAGCCGGGGAAAACGTCCCTTGGCCAAAGGAATAAGTGACCCGGGACTTCTTTGTAATACTCCCGGATGGATGCTGCTGTGCTGTTAGTGTTCTTGTGTCCGTCACTTAAGCAGGGCGGGAACAGAACCGACTGACGTCCTGCCGATCCGATTATCGCCCCCTCATGCTCTTTTTTCTGCCTTTTTTTATACATGGCGTCAATTCATATATAAATCAACACTCTATATGTCAATCTAACCAAGGTTTCTTTAGACTCTCCACCAGAATAACTGCAGCCCGTCCCATTGTAAAAATCTTCGGTTTTTTTCCTATCAAATCTTCATTTGCATAGAAAGCTCCCAAAATCTGCCCCAAACCAGCCCTTATACACCTTTCCGACTGTCGAGCTCCAAATTTGTCTAATGAGAGCCAAAACTGCATCCAACTCGGGGAGCTTTAGCAGACAGTTGGGACCTTCTTATAATCCAGAAATGCGGCTCTAAGAAACAGAAATAATGCGGGGAGCTAACAAGAAAGGATGGCAAAGAAGCGAAAAAGGAAAAGGAAAAAAAATGTCCCGGGTCCCAGAGCCCCTAAGCGGGGCGTCGTGCGGACAAAAGGGCTTGAAATTGGTTGCCGAATGAAGAGACGACGCCTGAGCTGATCGTCTTATTTCACGGACATTAACTTCCTGTGCCGCCCCAGCGCGAGACTCAATGAGCCTTTCTCGGTTTTCCCTTCGCTCGTCCTCGGCACCCTGTGCAACTTCTTGCGTATATAGACGGGATATATTACACGTGTGTTTGCCCCTGCTTTGTGCAGCTTTAATATGAGATGCCGCTTGCTTTATCCCCTAATCCGCTGCAGCTCTTCGACCAAGTTTTCCTACCGCTTATAATTTTGGCTCAGTCCATTCCGACTTATTTTACTACTATTATTGTTAGTATTAGTATAAACATTGATAGTTTCTCTACCCAACAATTCCCCCTTTCCAACAGAAGCGAATGAAGGAAGACTTAATTGGTCTCAACCAACTCTTCTTTTTGCATTACCTTTAGTTTCTATTATGTGTAGAAATCTCGATGCTCGGGTAAAAACTACCTGTATTGAAGCAAATAGGATATATTATATGTATGTGTACTGTACAAGGTGAAAGTAAGATAAAAGAAAGTCAAGGTCAAAAGTCAGTCAAGTCACAAGGGCAGAGGGACTACGGTAAAGGTAAAGGTCGAAAGTCATTCGCTTCATCATACGTCTGCATCAACTAGAAAAAGTCTTCGTCACAAGCAATTGTTTTACTCGTTTCAGACCTAATCAGAGTTTCTGGGATATATCCAGCTTTTTCACGTGTTGCCCATTATGCTTTTGCTAATTGATATGCAGCATCCAGGTCTTAATTACTAGAACTACTGTAATAGTCCTTAGTCCCTTGCCTTATTTGCTTTTCTTTCTCGTTCTGTTTCCGTTCTATTTGTTTTTATTTATTTTTTATCTGGAGATGTTTTCCAGCAGTAAGGTTCCGGCATTTGCCAAGGGACCGCAGTAAGGGACAATGACAACGACGACGAGAACCGAGCGACCCAAATGACTCGTTTCTATCAAGGGGCTAAGTGGTTCAATTAATTTTATCGAGAAAGCCCAAGCTGAACAGGACACCATGCTGACGCCTGCCTTGAGTTTGCAATGCGGGGGCAAAAGGGATGGGAATAAAAGGCTTTCCCCAACAACTACCGCGCCCGGGATAATTTGGAGGTAATGTAGCGCGATTTAAAAACCTCCTTACTCCCAATCCGAGCTCCACATAGCTCCCACAGACTGCATGCAAGGATTCTGATATGCAAATGAGCCTAGCAAAGCCTTATCGCGACGCACTGAGAGGGAAAATCGCTTAACAGTTCTTCATTAGACACCCGCTCCCTAGTGATCGTCGTCGTCGTCCCAAATTGTGCTTATAGGGGCCCTTTTGTTGGATGGGCCGGGGTAGAAGCTGCCAAGAAACGCTTACGAAACACAAGAACTCACGCCTCAATTTAACATCATCTTATTGTTTTCGCTCCTCCAACTTAGAGGCTTATGGAAAATAAAAAAGGAGAGAAAAGGAAACCAATCGCCCAACTTAAAAATGGACAAAACAAAAAATGTCTTAAATAAAATAACAGCAAGCTTTTTCACGGCGGGAGCTATTTCCACGCGCCGGTGACGACATGGCTTATAATCCTCAACAAACGATAGATAAACTTTCCTATGTACCTGCTCACGCTGACCTAACTTCCAAGGCAACGCAACACAAGGACGACTCGACAGGACTACGGCGCACCCGACTTAGGACTATACAAACCCCGACTTAAGGACTTTTGGTTAGATTAAGTTAGGTTAGATTAGGACTATATTAGGTTAGGTTAGGACTAGGTTGGGTTAGGTTAGGACAGGTTAGGTTAGGACTAGGTCAGGTTAGAACTAGGTTAGTTTAGGTTAGGGGGCCGGAGTCCTTATGTCGGGTGCACCGTAGTCCTTTCGTCGAGTCGGCCTTGTGTCTGCGTCCCAACTTCCAGCAGAGCGGCGGTAGAACGCAGTTCAAAAGATGCGATGAATCGGGATGATGAAACAAGAGTTGAACTGTCTCAGCTGTTGTCTTATTACGGATTTAACTGCGCTTGGCATTTCCTCCGGGTCGTCAAAGAAAAGCTTTAACGACATGGGTCGCTTTTGTAGCAGTGTATAGTAAGATTTGATGGACGGTGCCATCAAAACAGGACAAAAAATATAGAAGAGCGACATATAAGATGACTTCCAAAAGGAGTGTCGCTTGTCCGTGATGGCTCTCCGGGGACAAGTTCTTGTGTTAACAGGGTCCCATTATGGAGCGCAATGACAAAAGAGGAACGACTCCTAAGTTTTCACGAGACTCCAGGGAGACACCCTCACGCTCTTGCACCAAATCTTATCCATCCCTTCCAATGTGCATAGCCCCAGTGCTATACCCCAAACGTGTTTCAGTGTTTCACCCCACTTCCCCTCTTCCTTCCCTCGTACCCTCTGTACCCCGTTTCCTCTGCAGAACCCAAACTTGACCCCCTATCGCGCTCAGCCCTACACAAATACAATACTATTACATTGTTAGACGCAAACTATCTGTGCCAGGGGCAGCATTCACCACCCCATCAAAAACCCAGCAAATATATATACCCGATCCCCTTGATTTTATACAGCGATACATAACACCCCTAACCCGATGGGAGAGTGTATAGCCTCGTTTCCCAAGTCATGCTAATGAGGCGCTTTTATGGAATCCCTTTGGCCACAATGCAGCTATTGCCAAAGCCTACAGAAATCACGCAATGTCAGAAGGGCTCATTCCTTTTTTATTTGTATTTAGTCCCCCAGCGTGGCCAATGGATCCTGATGAGGCTGCAGCAACGCAATGATACTCCCGAGTCATGATACCATTTTCTATGAATACGAAAAACCTCTTAGAGGGTTATATACGTGATTCACCAGCAGCCAAATCAAAAATCAACACCCAATAATCATGACACAGGCAATACTCATCGTTAAGGTCAAGCTGTCATGTATTGCGACACCATGCAGCATGGCGGGGAAGAAATTCGGCAAGGATGTAGTCATAAGAGAGGCGTTTAATGCATTCTAAAGTGTTTCTTGCCGAAACTTGACATGTGCTGTTGCAGTGGTGGGTCTTTTATACAATGATGGACGTGGATTGTGCAAACCAGATGGTGAGAATAAAGGGAACTTGTCATGTATACTACTGCATCGCGGTTGCATGCTATAGTGGGGCAAAAGGAGGGAGCAAAAAGCCAAGTTCTCGGTTAATATATGTCATGTGATGCTCATTATGGTCCCGGTTAACTAATTAGTGTGAAATGCCTTGATAAGAATGGGAGCAGGCAGGGCTCCATTACATGCCAAGCAGGCAGCTCAAGGAGGGCTTTTGAAAAGGAAAAAAAAATGAGACATCATAGACGAATATTACGACTTTCTTTTCAAATTCATTAATTTTTCCCTGGGCGCCCTTTTCATTTGGACTTTTTTGTCTGTTTCTTGGCTCGAGTTCTTAATGGCCGTGCGGTGCTGGTAATGATGCTGAGCACAGGTGCACTTTTAAGTTTCTGTCTCGATTTTTTTGTCGGCTGGAAAGAAACCCAAAAGTTGCTGCAATATGGGAATGGCTGAGAGTTTTTGGCGATGCATGGCTGTCTCTCCTTTAACGAGTCTATTTGTCGCGCTGCACCTCCTGTGAAACTATGCTAATGACTCTTTTTGGTTCCCAATGACTCTGTCTTGATAACGAGCCTGATAAGTGGTGAAATATGGAACTGGGCAATTGGTTGCGACTCACACCAATTCACCACAGTAAAAAGCCAAGTTAGAAGGTTGACGATCAGAAGCTTTAAATTTAGGTTCCTTCAAGTTATTTCAAGATTGCGGGTCCTTCGTGGAGCGCATCTCTGCCGTTAGGCGAACATGAACAGTATCAACATCGGCACTACAACAAGGTCCGTTATAACATGCAACTGTTTTACTATCAGTATCATTGAAATTACTGAGATGATTGATTGAATTATTGATTCTTCTAATAGAAAGTTTTTAATAGAAACGATGATGGATATAAAAGTTGAATTAAAAAAATAGTTTCTTAAAAAAGTCAATGGTATTTAACGGAGATGGCGCTTGCCATTTAAAAAAGCGGGAAAGAACTAAGATATAAACAACCATGAAGTTATATTTGGAAATTTCATTCCATGTTGTAAACGGAACTGATTCAAACCAGCTGTTAGACGCTTTACTAGTAAAATGAACCCCGCCATGGGGTACCAGCTAATTAAGTCATTAGGCTTCACATATCGCTCGACATGGAGCGAGGGCAGCATGCATAGGAAGAGAGCCCAGAAATTGTAAAATGAGCGCGTCAGCAAGCATAATATTGGTAGCATGCGGCTCGAGCAACCATCTAGCGGTTAGTTTGGAAAGCTCGGCAGCCATGTTTCTGGTAAATTCTTTCTTTCGGGTGGCGGGCAATTTGTTTCATAACAGCTATTAAGTGCAATTTCTTTATATTCGGCATACGATAGTGTCCAATATTGCCAAAGTATATCTTGTTTAATTGCAAAGAAATCCAAAAGTATATCTGCACATTAAAATCAAGCCTTTATCTTTATTGGAAAACACGAATACTTAAGGGTTGCGGGTTCATGACTTATTTCGACCTGTTTTCAGACGTCGTGAATACTGGAATATGAAGCTTAACTAAGTAAAGGGCACTTAGTTAAGGTTAATCCATTAAGGAAAGTGCTATTCCTGTACATCCTCTTCCCATCCATAGTTACATTTTGCTACCCCGTCACCTAATCTCCTTCACCTCTGTTACGGAAGAGGCCAACTTTTTATTTCCCTGCCCACTTTAAAATGCCTTGTTTTATTTAGAACGTGAATCACAAATCCCATACTCAAAAAACTCGAGCAACTTACCTTAAACCCAAAGATTTCAATGTAAGGTTTAACGCGTTCGACAAACACGTAGCAAATATGGATGCGAGGCACTCTATACGGCTCCTGTATACATTATAGAGATATCCCAACAGTTTGCTGGAAATGAG
The DNA here is from genome assembly GCA_003724045.1 of Lepidurus arcticus. NCBI lineage: Eukaryota > Metazoa > Arthropoda > Branchiopoda > Notostraca > Triopsidae > Lepidurus > Lepidurus arcticus. The sequence continues at coordinate 79,216 of RJJA01000005.1, read as the reverse complement.
CATAAAATCATCCCAAAATACCCAGTTAATACCAAGTAATACAATGATAAATTATTTTTTTAAATTATGGATATTAAGTATATAATAATTAGTGTATTTTAATATCTAGTTAGATAACAATAATGAAATGGCCTAATTGTAACGTTTAAGAGGCTTAGGAAATTTGGTTCACTTAGGGGCTGGGATGAAACACAGTTATACATGGGACTTTCAAATGTCTAACGAGCTGTGATGGATGGCTGCTGCAGCTATAGCATCACAAAACCGCCACGTGTCGAGCGCACAATCCAAGGGTATTGGTTAACCCCTGTATATGGAGCGCGCTACTCCGGCACACGCCCGCCGTTCAGCAATACAAAAGATTTTCTGGTAACTGATACGTATTAGTGGTTTGGCAGTTGCGACTAGTCTACCTTGGAATTAAGAACCTTATTGATACCGTATGGTTTTCCACTTTTAGGTCGCCGCACAGCTCCCCACCCCCCGTTAAGTTCCTTTTTACCTTAACTAAAAGGTAATTAGTTTTAAAGGATGGGCATATAAGTACATCCCTTATGCAATTTGCCTGACCACTGGCTTTATTGTCCCAAAGTTCTTGTTCTCCTGCTGCGCTTGGAGATGTAACGTAAAGCGAAACGTCTATAAAAGGGCTGCCCCGCATGGCATAGTTTTTACCTGGATGACGTCAACCAGCAGGGGGTCGAATTCGTGCGTCGAATTACGTGGCTTTCAGGACTAATGGCAAACCATTAAGCTAAACGAAAGACAAGCTGACCATACTCTGTTGCCCGGGTTATCACCAGGATTGCTACGACTTGACAAAGATTCCCAACTCTTTTTTCCCCTTTCGTTTTGAAAGCGAACAACGAGGAAAGGGTAATTTGTTCCCGGGAGGGCAAGCGAGCGTAATAGCTGGATTGAGCCATGGATATTGTACGATGACGAGCAAGCGAAGCTGATACGCCAATGGCAAGCTTGTTAGTGAGCCAAACAGTTGCTGTATATAAGACATACTGTGATCGCACTACGACAGGCTCAATATACCCGTAAAGAGACAAGAGATAGAGACACAAACTTCGTAATGAGAAGACGATAAGGTACACCACAGAGGTTTTCTTTTAGTGGAAGTTCTTGGCACTGGTTGAACAGCGGATCGAGTAACCACTCCCGCGGGGAGACGTAATGAGAAGTTTCGGTAGCAATTCGGGGTGGTCAAATTTCACATTTCGGTATACATGGACTCCGTTACCATTTACGACCTCTAAACCATTTACAAATATGAAATGTTATTATGCTATTATTTAACCACTCGCGTAAAAATACAGTAGACGCCGCGTACTGTGATCACTGTTAATTAGAATCAGACGCTTTCCGGAATCCAATTTTAAAGGAAGGATTCAAAGTGGCACAATTCATAGCATTTTAGTTGGTTATTAGAATCCCACTTTTGGATATTAGAATCGATTTCGAAAGAACCTTCACAGTGCAGTAACGAAACTACAATAGTGATTGCTACGTGGACTTCGCAAATTGAACAATGAGCAATAACGTTGCATTTACGCAAGAACTCCAGTTTCAACTCAACTTTTATTCAAGACCTCAAGATTCAAGATCGCAAATATCAATAACTCAAGATTCAAGATCGCAGAATTCAAGAACTCGAGACTCGCTTTCTATATAATATAATACAGAATAGAATCACTATCCACTTGACAAACGTGATCACAATAAACGGCATCTACTGTATGCAAATAAATGCATCCGAACACAATGGTATGCATACATGTTATATACGGCCGTTTGGTGAAAAAAAAGTTTCTTCTACAAAGCATAAATCTTAAAACCAAAGTGGAAAAGAGGCTTAATATCTCTTCTAGAAAGTAGATTTTTCCAAACGTTTCAAGCCAATTGGATTTTTATTTGCATACGATGAATATTGAGCACCTGGCTTCTCATGTTACTTTGTAGCTTATGCGACTATAGACGAAATTGGGTCCGAATTTCAGGGTCCTATATGAAATGAACTTGGGAGCCATTGTTGTCCTCTCACCTGAACTTCACTCCCTAAATCGGATGATAAAAGAAAAGCTGTTGGGGGTTTATACTTTTGTAATGTAGCGGCAGATCAGTTTCCTTTTCGCTACCGTGAGCCGTATGTATACGTTTAATCAAGCGGTGTGGAAAAAAGCAGAGCTATACTGGGCCATTATGCGTGGGATGAACATACAAAAGCTTGCGGTCTGTGGCTCCCGAGCTCATGCGCTGCGCTATTATTTCCCCAATAATAACCCCGACTTGTGACCTGCCCCTAGATTTATAATCCATAACGACAACAGAAGCAGTTCTAGTTAATTTGAATCAAGTAGATGAACTTGAATAGGAAAGCCTCGAATCCCCCTCCCTCAACTTTTAGATTCTGCGCGTGTGCTCAATAGAACCTCAGAAACCATCACTAACAAATTCGTATACTTTGCGTTTGCACTTTCAAAAGCGAATAAAGGTACCAAAAAATAGGAAAAAGTTTATCTTACTTTCCTATATGGCAAGTTACGAGCAAGGGAGATTACAAAAGGGTGTCAAGCGGAAGATGATTTCTGCTCGTTTTGAGAAGCTTTTCTCATTTGCCTTTCCTATATGCTCAACATCTCAAAAGTTCAAACGTGCGCTCCTTTCTGAGATGATGAGCCACGAAAACTACAACAAAAGGCACTGCAAATGACTTGCTCTCCCTGATTTATCCCCCAAAAGACATAAAAAAAACTAAAAAAAAGAAAAGAAACATAAGACGAAAAAGCATTTTTGGGCGCAATTTAAAAGAAAAGATCCAAAGATTGGTGGCCCGCGCACGAGTTTTTCCACAAAGTAGACCGATAAAGCGAGCAAGATAGAGTGACTTTAGCAAGATTTCCTCTCCTTTTTTCCTCTCTTTCAAGGAGGTCGGATTTGAAAACAGTCCCTGGCACATCTGAATCTCGTCCCAAATTAAACGCAAGCGCCCAATTCTTCTGTCTACTCGAAGCTTTTGAAAGACTTCATCCAAGCAAATTCTTACGGGAGCAAGGAGCATCTTTCACCAAAGCAGTGCTGTGCTTTGGGAGATGGGGGAAGCGAGGGTGGAGAGAAAAGAGAACAGACGGTGAGTCTTACAGCTTTTCCATATCGCAAATTGGAATGGCTTTTGCTCCTGTATACTAACCCGCAAGCAACTTTGGCTGAGCTTTTCAATCTGTGCCATCCATAGAACACTTGATGATGAGCGCTTAGGTTAACGATTCCTTCCTTTTCCTTCTTTAACTACCTTTCACATCAATGCAAACTAGCCTCGCAAAAAAATGCCTTTTGAACCAATAAGTGTCTTTCTCTCGAGAGAAGTAGCCGAAGTTGTTTGCTTAGAACTGCAGGGAGTGGGTAAGCGAAAGCTTAGGGTGACAATGGCATCCTATATATCCACTTCATTAACAGCTCACTTTACTACTCAGGTGAAATGATTTGCAGTTTTGGAAAAGTAAAGCGGATTGTCAACTATACAAGGGACACACACAAGACTTCTGTGGGCGCAGCGCAGCGGTCCATGGCACCATACCGTCCAATGCATACAGATACAGAAGCTCCGGTCATTATCGACTTACCTAGCCCGGACAATGTGCAGAAACAACTTATTTCTAGGGCAGAGAGATCTTCTGCCGGAAAAAAGTTCCGTTCGCGCGTAATTCACCACAAAAGCTCCCTATACTATGCGTAGGTATATAGCCCTGCAGGGGAGATCCCGTCCCTTAACTAAACGGTGTCAAATTGGGCGTGTGAGAAAGCTTAGGAAAACATTCTGTCAAGAATACATTGTAAAAACAAAAATCTATAAATTCTATAATAAATGTGTGTTACAATTTCCTAATTAAATCGCATTTTACAACATTTATTTATAACTTTACAAGTTTATATTGGTGAAATGGCGTCGGAATTCGGCACTTATACTATAAGTGTATATAATGTTACTTCAACTCTACAATTGTTTATTGGTGTACAAAGTACCCGGTACCGTAAACTTCGTACAATGTTGCATATAAGTACTAGACTTATAGTTTGGCAACTTAATAAGGGTAGAGGTTGTAAAAAACCTAATCTTAAGCTGCCTATAGTTTGGAACTGATCCACGGATGCAAAACTTAATCTGTCTGTGAGTAGATGTTGCAATGGGAATGTGATAGACCAATCCGGACACTAAGTGTTTCATAATAAGTCCTGTTCTTAGAGATGTCACAGGGTTCACAGATTAACGGTCATCACGAATCTTAATGTATCCTATAAAGGCTTCAGAGTGAATCGCATATTCAGACATTACATCTAGCAGAAGTTTCCTAAGCCGATTACATCATAACATGCCTTTTAATTTCTGAAAGAATTACAAATGAATCTTTTGAATTCGCAATTCATCCGAGAATGACTTGCTCGTCTAAGGAATTTCTATAACACCGATAACTTAATGAAGATTTTCTTTTTAGGAAAATAAACAATAATTTTAAGTTTTAATTTGTAATTTAACGCATTTTTTATATATATAACATTTTGTAAAAAAAATTATTGGACTAATTTTGTAAAAATAATTGTGTGAGTTTCCAACCAACTTATCGAGTTCAACTGTGCGTATTGAACGGAGTAGGTTTTATACGACATTGAAGATCGAGCTTATTCAAAGAGCATCGAACATGATCACCATGAAAAACGCACGCTGTTGAAGAGGCTGGAGAGAGTAATTGCTGTACCCGTAGACCTGGGCTGGACAATGGGTGACGAAAGCCAACCCAGGCTTGCTCTGAAAAAAAAAAGGTTTTAACGAGATTCTCTTGAAGCGAGCTCCCAAAGCAAAAACCAATTGGTAGAGAACGACTCTAGCAAGTAAAAAAAGCAGCCGCACTTCCTTTTGGGAAATAGGAAATGGGGCAAGATCGCGGGGATCGATGCATAGAAGAGCGCAGGGCCAAAGCACACGTCGGTGGTTAATAGTGGCTCCGCGCTCAACTCCAAACAGAAACTCCGCGGGAGCCCCAATATAACCCAAGACTCCGCCTCCTCCGTGACTCCCTTGTCGGTTTATTTCCTTCCGGACGTGAACCTCGCGCGTTTAGCACATCCCACTTGACGTTGGCATTGTTCCCTTGCTATCTGTAAGCAGCAACCAAAACTCCCTGTCCGACCCTTTTCAATCATTCATACCTGCACCCTCAGCCCATTTCAGTCCTGGTCAAACGGTGCGGTGCGTCTGTCGTCGAGTGCAATACCGAAGGCTGCCTTTAGTATTCCCCAAGTGATTGCCTAAGTTAAATTGCGACGGCAACTAGTTAAACTCCCTACATTTGGGATGGAATAAATTGAATACTTCACAAAACCTTGCAACCAGTCAAAAGCATGGCAGAAATCACGTTGAATGAAGTGTCCCGTGTTGAGTTGCCTTCGCCAGTTTCGGATCGCCCTTCCAATTGCTCTTCGCCCAATGGCAATGATTCTCCAAATCAGCCAACTCGGCTTAGTCAGAGTAAGAAACGTAACCGTGAAGCGTCCGACTCGTTTAGACTGAGTAAAGCAGTGAAAGTGGCGAGTTTTTCGATTTCAAGTCTGCTGGGTCAACAAGACCAGCAATCTCACGATCCGACACGGAGCCAAACGGCTTCTCCGAACCACATCACCAACATTAACTCGCCGGCGACAGAATCTCCAACTTCGGAAGAAATCTTCTTGCCGGCCGCTGCTGCGGCTGCAGCAGCTGCTGCTGGATTGGATATGCATTCTCAAGATCCTCACTCAGTTTGGACAAGGTAATCAAGTGCTGCCAAGCACGCAACACCTTATACCGCTAACAAATAGCATGTATAATGAATTAGGTAGAAACACAGACTAAATTAGCCTCTTGGTATTCCAGACTGGGCCTCATGTCGCATCTAAGCGCGCTCCATGCACTCAGACCGCATTTTCTGTCCTTGTATTCGGATTTGGCATTCCAGCAACAGAACAGGTTGCCTTACGGCAGTTCTAAACCTGATCTACCTCATCCCACTTCGGTTACTTCGACTAACAATAACTCAGCTAAAGCATTCCCGTGGTACTATAGTCACCCGCACCTCTTCCCGGGACTGTCGCATCCCAATGTACCCGCGACTAACCCGATAACTAGAGCTTCCCCGGCCGAATGGTGGTCTTCCAACCCGACTGTGGCCGCCATAGGCTTGCAGCATCAGCAACACCCGAGTCATCAGCAACACCCCGTTCCTTGCCATACGCTCCTCGCTCGCGAAAGCAATACCGCACTCCATAATTCCTCGACGGGTCGAGATCGAGATCGCGACACATTTATCCACACAGGCGACCCTTTCAGTAAAAACGACAATTTGGCTGATCCACCGAGTCTATCGTCGCTCTCATCGCATGAAGGTAAGTCAATAACATATATCCTGTCCGATATGGGGCTTCTCGTATGTTTTGATATCATGGAGCCATTTGGGAGCCATTTTTTGACAATATAGGAAACCGTTTCGCATACCAAATAAGCCGGCTCGTTAATGCCTAATCTAGTTAGCTAGCATAACCTTCCTGTCCTTTTCCACTTTTGATATGCGAGGTGTACAAGGACTCCTTTTTTCTTTTTTTCAGGGCGGGAACACGCCCAAAAGGTATGAGAGATATTGCGGTCAAGAATCCTAGCAAGTGTGCGGGATTTTTGCTACATGTGCAACGATATCAATCTCCCCCACTTGAAGGTAACGGAAACCTTAAGAGTGGCCAATTACCACCTCCACCTCTTTTTGCCCTGTTACCTGATCACGGCAAAAAATTCTCAGACTTGTGTACATCCTTTGTGATATAATCCTAAGGGATACATAGACAGCATCCTAAGTTGAATGTCTTAAAATGTCTTAAAATGTCTGAATGTCTTAAAAGGACCAAGGAGTGCAACAGATTAGTGAGATTATTAAAGCAATCCTTTTGGGAGTGGGACGATCCAAGGCGTATTGCTAAGGAAAGTTGTTGACTCCCTGAAAAGCCGTCATGACATGACACCTTTCAATAGCATCTTTAAGTCGAATTAAGGGCTAGTGACCAGGAACAGGAAAGCAGCAAGTCAGTCATTTCAAAGGCTTCCTTTTGTGAAGCTCACTGAGCTATCAAAAGAGATATCACGTGACACTCCAGCTTATATACAAAAAAGCAACTCTGGGATATGGATATGTATGGATATGCATAGGAAAGCACTTGGCTGGAGCCTTTTAATTACATCAAAGCTTCTCTAGAGCAGATTCAGCCATTTAGCTAAAGCTTGAAATGAAGTTGTTGTTGTTACCAGGCCTAGAGTCAACGCGTCTAGAACGCCGTACTAGACAAGGAATCGAGTTCCCCGAAGCGAAAATACATGTATTAATAAGGATTCAAGTAAGTGCCAAGTTTTCTGTTCCGCGAAGAGCGAAGAGCAATAAAAGCCGCTTACATTTCCACGTACTTAACCTCTCGCGCTTCTTCGCCGACGTTCAACTTAATGCGATTACTGCCAAGTGCTTGTCCGGCACTTCCTTAGCTCTGGGCGCGTTGATAGGTAAAAGGGCCCCCAAAAAATAATAAAAAAAAAGAGATAAGAAAGAAGACTTTTCAAGCCTAAATAGCCCGAGTTCTTCTTTCCCCCATCAATTAGTCAAGGTATTACGCAGGGTTTCCCATATACGACGTACCGTTTGGAAGTTCCAGTTCCCTAACGCTTTTCTTTTCCTTATTTTGTCTTTCTTCTCCCTTTTATCATCAAGAAGACGGAGGTTTGTCAGATTCCGACGACAAAATTGACGTGGAAGACGACGGATCAGATGTGGAGACATCCGGACGCCAGAGTCCTTTGTCGCCGAGTACTGGCATTCTACGGGCGCATTCGAGCAAAAACAGTAAGGACGATTCTGCAGATTCCGACGAAAGCAAAAATATTTCCCATCGTTTAACGTCAGGTCAGTCGGCTTCTTCACATGGAAACTCCTCCAAACGCAAGAAGAAAACCCGGACAGTCTTCTCACGGAGCCAGGTAATGCAAAAACCAACCTCAAAACTCTTCCTACATCTTCTCCCTTCTTGCAACAATGAAACTTACTCGAGATATGCCCGGAAACCTCCAAAGATTAACGAAATTTCCCAAGGAATATATCAAATCCCAGCTTTTCCCTCACGTTCTTTCGAAGAACAAAGTTTAATCTTACGTTTAAACACAAAAAATCACTTTTTCCTCAGGTTTTCCAACTGGAGTCGACCTTTGACATGAAACGGTACCTGTCAAGTTCCGAGCGCGCCGGATTAGCTGCATCGCTTAGCCTAACAGAGACACAGGTTCGTTTTTCTTGTCTTTTTGTTCTTTCGGAGGAGTTAATTGAAGGGGAAAAGCGAAGCATTAAATTGGGTAATTGATTCTTAGGTGAAGATCTGGTTCCAAAACCGACGCAATAAATGGAAGCGACAAATTGCGGCGGAATTGGAAGCCGCTAACATGGCAGCTGCCGGGCAACGATTAGTGCGCGTGCCGATCTTGTACCACGAGGCTTCCGGGCATGCACACGCCCCTCGCTCCTCCATCGCTCCGCCCATGTCCGCTCATCCGCACACAGAACCCACTTCTGCCACCACTTTACATTCCTTGGCCGTCGCTGCTGCCACTTCAGCGGCTAATTCTTCGCTCAACATGTCCTCGGGTGCTTCTACCTATCCATCCTTGTACTACCACCACGCCCCCCCGACATCCATGTACCCCACATCGCTGAGCGTCTCAGCTTCAACAAGCACTTCTACTTTAAGATCACCCCTATCAGGCATAGTGTAATCCCATCTCTTTACCTTCCCTCGCACTTGAATGATCTTTCAAGCTTTTCTGTCTAAACATTCATAGTCACCTTTTCCTTCTACACGCAATATCTCTCTGAACATATCCAAAAAAAGGCTTTACTTGTCAATAATTTCCCTGGGCAAAGCCGCATCTCTTTCCTGACTGTGAACCTATGAGGGATTTTCCACTTTTTATTTGTAATGGCCAGATTCTTGGTTGTCAATGTTGTTCATGGAACTTGCGAGTTATTCTTAAATATACGTGTTATTAGCCGTAAATCGATGTCTAATTGAGTAAGGTACGTTATTCTACATTGTGAAGAGCATCAAATTAGAGGTCAAACCGAAACCAGCGTTGGGAAGTTCTCGGGTTTTAATTTGGCTTCATTCTCGCTGTCAAATTGTGAAGGGTTGACAAAAGGGAGAGACCTTTGCGTAATAACCAAGCGGATGTCTATGGAAACGCATTGAAAACTTGGCGCTGCAAGGGGTCCAACCGTATAGACTCAGAGTCTTTGCCGGTAATCAATAATCATCTCTTGTCCCTGAGAGGATCATGCTTTTGCCATCCATCAAGAACCAGCAGATTAATAGAGAGGTTATGCTCTCCGGGAGAAAAGCGGATGGAATCAGGAGGGTGGTTCAAGCGCTCTGCTAGTAGCTCTATGCTCTGTTAATCGCTCATGAATTGGAAGTCCCGCCAACATGATAAGTAAGCTGCAAAATGTTGTCTTCGGCAACCCAAGGGATACAGGGAAAAGAAAAAAAAAGAATTAAAAAGCTTCCGCCTTTGATTTGAGTCCCCTCTTTTCATATCGCCACCATTCAATGATTTCTGCCAAGTTATATAGGGTTGCACGCTGTAGTTTTTTGTAGTCTGTATTAGGGGCTGGGGGGAGGGGCGGGGAAGGTGGTCGACTTCTGGTATTACGGTCGCCGGATTTGAAGATGAAGCATAACTACGCCTTCTCTAGGGAATGGTGCTATTCTTCACTGGCTTTGGGGGGACTTGGGATGTTTGTGATGTACGGCGATGAAGAGAGTCGGGTTGTGGATCCACCATCTGGTTAGATATGTTTTCATTTTCCGCCAGCACAGCTAACAATAATGGGGGTGGTTCCAATCCATTCACGCGTCATTTAATTTGAATTGGACTTTTGATTTCCCTGGCTTGAAATCGACCTCTTTTTTTATTTATTTTTCGGGGTAAGTCAGTGGATATAGGATGTACCGCGAAGCTGAGGGGAAATGAAGAGTTCTGGGAGAACTTGGAAGGTGCAGCATTACGTGGTCGTTGGACAAGATTCTTATGGATTGCTCCCTTTGGACCGGCACGGAACACAGATTGGCTTTCAGGAGTGCATGGACTCATGCAGTGCTGTGATGGTTCTCAGGAAAAAAACAACAACAAAAAAAACGATGCTCAATTACCAGAAGGTAGAGCAATTGCTCCCCGTCCCCGAATGGCGATCGACCTTTTTTTATAGTTTTTGACTCAGACTCCTGGTCGTTTTTTGGCTCTTTCTCTCTCTGTCTGCTCGCTTGATCTAGCTAAATGGGCTGGGCGCATGGGACTTAACCATTCCCATCTGTTTTGTTCCACCTTCTCCCTCCGTTCTGCACAAGGCAGCGCAGCACCAGGTAATCCTTTCTACTTAGACGTCCGTTTGGCGTTCACAGTGTCTTACAACCAGTTAGCTTAGAATATCGTATCCGTGATGCAAAATCTCTCCATACTGGGACCAGCAATTCATCGTTAAGTACGTGGGTGCCTGGTTTTTAGCCGTGAGCACGAGATCATGTTTCGAAACCAAAAGCCAACTTATTTAAAAGCTTGGCGGCTTTTTATGGTGCAGGAATTGGGGAAAAGCGATGAGCTTACTATTTACCTATTTTTTATGGACGGTAGATAGCTTTTTATTTGATCTGGAATGAATAGAAGCAAGTACACGTGCGTGTGTAGTGTTGCTCGCAGTTGTCCTCGGGACAGCTATTGCACAGATCTGGATCTTTTGTAGCTTCACATATAACTTTTAGAGCCATCCATATCGTTATACGCCCATTAGCCTGAGTGCATGACCACAGGGGAATTGAATAGCCCCCCCCCCCCAAAAAAGCAAAAAAGTGTAGCTCCGAAGAGTCGACTACTCTTTTCCCAACTTTTTTTTTTACAGAAAGTACCACGTGGAGAAAAGCCTTGTCATGTCACATCTTCCTCACTTTGGAGATCCCGCATGAATAATATGTGTTAACTAGACAAAGTTTTGCCAAAGTATCCTAGGCTTTGACTGAAGATCAAGACAATTCTGTATTCGAATCGAAACAAGCTTAACATATTGCCTTTTTTACCTAAAATAAAGAAAAGCTCCAGGAGCGTGTGCCAGCTGGAAGGCCCATTTCGTCAATTGAAAAGGCGCTGCTCCAGAAAAGCTCATGTTGTTACTCGCGTTGTTATACGCTATACACTTCCATTTTAGCCACGAGCAAAGCTTAAGGAGAAAAAGAAAAAAAATCCAGAACATATTAGACGAAATTTCTACTACGCCGAACGGCTGTGACTTTTTGGGGTACTGAAGTCTGCGTTTTATCCCCATTCCTTCCGCTTCTTAATAAAAATCTATTGAATTCACCAAGAGGGGTACAGCGGTGTATAGCGACAGCCCAAAGCTTTTCTTGGCAATTGTCGACCATCTTTCCTGATTGGCTTGGCCCCGAGCGCCACCGATTTCTGGGCTTTTTGATGCGGAAGAGAGAAAGGGAGATAGCGAGAAAAAAACAACAACAAAATAGGGAATTTGATGGTTTTCCTCTTCAGAACTCCGTAAATTAGATGGTTCACGGAAGTCAGATTGGCGATATGATCCATGTGACGGATCTCTCCGGCTTGTTGAAAATGGAACCTGGGACAACAATCATCCTTTTGGAGTACCGGACAAGTCTCTTTGGAGGGTTTTTGACCGGCGTGGAGTGTCTTTTACTTCTCTCCATTGAAGAAGACCCCTTGCGACGGAGGACTCCAATCAAGAGTGAAGGCAAAAAGGGAACTTTGCAGGAAGAGCAGCAGCAGCAGTGCATAGAATAGTTCATAATAGACCGAAGAAGAGCCAAGTCCGGGGGTAATACCTCGGCGACTTGGGCATTGGGGAGCAATAGTATACCGACTACAGGGTACATGGGAAGGGGGGACCCTGTAATGGAAGGATGATCTCTCGCTTCATGATGGGACGTTGACGGCAGATGGTCTCGAGTCAATTCTATCCCTCTTTACCCCCCCCCCCCTTTCCTTCAACAATAATACATACATATACATACACCCCACTCGTCTTTTATTATCTATCTGTCCCATTGCCCGATTAGGAAAACCCCTCTTTTTGTTAGGCAAAAAAGAACAAAAACGACACGACCAATCTATCCATCTTTTCATAAGACTAATCCTCTGGAATCACGCCAAACAAAGTAGAGAAGTTCGTAATTGGATTCATCAAGCCTTTTACCTTGAAGAAAAAGACAAAAAACACTCACGATGTTGGTTATTCCGCATGACACGAGTCATTAAGTCGAATCGAAGGATTGACTTTCCTTTAGCATAAGCCGCTCTCGTGCCACGCTCCATTTCCTTCGATTTTTTGCAGTCATTTGTTGTTTCCTTGCCCTTGTCAATGCAATTCCGAAAGGAGACCTAATACACTCGCAAGAGCCAAATTAAAACTCACGGTGCATGCTATCTATGCGATGTGGAGTGTATAATACCGGCTTACACATATATAAAAGCGCCAGCCCAACCCCATTAACGAGGCTTCTTGTATATACCTATACAACAAGAGAGAGCAAAAGCACAAGCACATTTTCATCAAGCTAGATATGCTTCATCCGAAAAGCACAAGTCCGACACGCAAAAGTAGTACTAAAAAGGGGGGGAGGGGAGAACGAGAAACCCACTCATCACGCGCCATGGATTACAACAAGATAATTGGACGCGAACCCCGAGTATACGCTCAATTAAAAGAAGTGGATCTCCTTTTATTCACGAGGCGAGCTACCAAGCTCTACACCAAGTTTTATGGGCTTCTAACATACACAACCAACCACTATGTTTGCGCTAGTCGCTCGCAGTTGATAGAGGATTGGCTCTTAGCTTTTTATATCTTTTGCCTTTGTTTTTCTTAACTTTTCTTTCCTTTTTGCCCTTTATTTCCGTTTTTCTTTTTTGTTTTGTAGTAGAGCAGTATAGTGTGTTGGCGTTGCAGGTGCTTATTGCCAACAAACCGGAGCCGCGTGTCCAGAGCCAACTTGGCTCCCAAATTGCCTGTTCTTTCCCGCTCAGCCTGCAACGCCAACAGGCAACGAAACAACCAATGAAATACAATCTATCTCATCGGAATAAAACTCTCTCTAGCTCAAAAGTATCCTGAAATCTGGCTAGTTAGCGACACTAAATACTGTACAATTGGGAAGGGAAAAAATAAGTCGCTATAATAGGACTTGCGTGCATTTTCTTTCTCAAGCAGCGGATACAGGCATCAAAAGACTACAAATCTCGGCAACGCTGATTAATTTATCGACCTCCAGGGACATAACATATTCCTGGAGCCCACACACACACACCACAAGGTAATATACATCTATGCTCCGTAGGAGGAAGACGTACGATATTACTAAAAAGGAGCCATGTTTCTTCGCCACAACAAATCGGGTCTTTGTCCTCCTTTTTGGGCTGGTGAATTTTTCGCCCAAACCAAATTGTGTTTGCTTGATTTAGCATGGCATGAAAGGATCTTCTCCGGCTAATCATTATACAGCAGCTTTTAAAACTATCTCTTTTTCTATTATCTTTTTCTATAAAGAAAAGACTAGACTGCTATAGACTTCGGAGACGACGTTTTCCCTTTTCCGTCGCCTGAATCTACGGTTTGTGGCTGAAGCAATATATTGGTAACCGTAAAAGTTGGCCAGTGTTGTAGAGTTGGTATAATAGAGTGGTTTTCATGCCATTCCGGGCAATTACCTTGCGGCTCATCTCCTCTGCATATAACCGATAATGGGCCCCAAGTAAGAGAGCAATGGGGAAAGGACGAGACGAGACAAGACGGCGTCCAAGTGCTTTCGTCTGGTAAACGGACACTGACGGTTGCGGGATGCTTCGTTTATATATATAAAAGCCATAAGAGGGCCCCCCTTTTTATTTCCTTACCCCCTCAACCTCATCACCATCATCATCAGCACCACCATCCTGTGGGTTTACTTCAAAGTTAATCAGGCGAGAAATAGAAGGTTAGAAAAGCTTCGCAGCTCCATTCTGAAGCTTGCCGCAGCTTCTCTAAATCACAAAACCCTCAACTTAGTCAAGCAGAAAACGAGGTTTTAGGGCAGGCGGTGGCACGGAGCGGCTATGAGCGACGACAAGCGCATTGCTAACACTAACAGGAGGAAAAACGAAGCACAGGAGAAACATCCACTCCTAACATCTCCTAAGCTATATCTATCTATACAGCATCACGCGGGACACAACATCCAATTTCCATAAATGACTACATCATTCCTAACTATCTTAACACGATCAAGGTCAATTAGACTCAATTCCTAACTATCTTACGCAAGCACTGTCAATTCTAGTAAAACTGCCCTTTAAAAACCACCCAGTGCTGCTCAGTTTATCTTTTATATTTAAAAATATTCAGTGTTACAATCTAAACAGTCTACAAATCAATGAATTATACTGAATTTGTAATTATAATGTATCTAATATTGTGATTTTATTTTAAATTCTTTATGGGAATACAATTTTATAAGAATTTTGTCCCTTCTTTTTCCATTCATTTTTCCATACTTCAAAATTTGGAAGCACTTTACTTCTAAAACTGTTGAAATTCTAAATAAGGAATGGTAAGCGACATTGCAGTTCGATAAGTGTTATACAAGGAGTCGAATTGCGTAGATTTAGTCTATCAAATACGAAATTTTGTACAAAGTGATGCCCACGCTTAACAGAAAATTCAACTTAGTTTAAATATAATATGACCATTTGAGCGAAATGGTCTTTCTTTTCGTAAGATTTCCTTTGAAAAGGAAAAGGGGAAAAGCGGAATCAATTTACTGGAGTCCCAAAGAAGATTTCTGACGAATTCAAAGGGTTTTAGAGAATCTTTTTGGATAAAAAAAATAAGTTAGTCTCTGCTCTATATATGGAACCCCGAAAGGTTAGCGCCATTTGGAGGCTTTAAAACTCCCTCGGGGATGGCGAATGGAATGGGAGGATGCTAAACGACGTCGAGCAGCATCGCAGCAGCCCGAGTGAGAGCAAAGAGCTTTTCCTTGGAGCTTCGCAGCTTCAGCCGTCTCCATAAAAAGTCCAACTTCATTTCACACCATTCTCCCAGGTTGACAGCACAAGGACTTGGAGGGAAAGGGCCGTTTTTCCCCAAGACCTTTTGCCCACGCCCATGAAATGAAGAGCTTTTTCCCTTCCCCAAGTGCTAAACGCGTAAAGAACTAGACTTGCTATATACTCAGTCTGTGGGGCATAAGGGACAGCACCAGCGCAGGATGCTCTGCAACACCACCACAGCTCCCGCGGGAGGACAGCTTTCCATCTTTTTCTCCCTTTTGCACACCACAATCTCGGCTTGAGCTTCCCTCCTCCCTCTCTTTCTCAATAATATGATATAGGCTTTTAGTGGGAAGAGGAGTTTGCCGAAACGGGCCCAAAAAAGCACCGACCTTTTCTTACCCACCAGAAACGAATGTCAGACGACCTATAGCCAGAATAGGAGCAACAGAAATGTCTTGGTGCACGTACAGATTTGCTTCGCTGCGACTTAAGACTAGATCCAGTGCAGCGCTCCTCCATAAAGCTCAAAGTTTTAGTACCGCTCTCAAAGTCTCCAATTTGGGACCTGGATTTGCATAGCGAAAGGATGTTTTCCAAAGTTTGAAATGGAATACCTAGTTTGGTTGTGATGCGAGAGGTCTTCAATCGAACGAGCGGATTGAATCTTTTATAAACTTTTGCTTAAAGCGAACTTGGCTTGCCCAAATGAGGGCTGCCTTGGACGATCTGGTAGAATTATTCAGAATTCGGCTGTTTAGACATGCTTGCTTTCCAAACGGATTTTAAAAGCTAAGCAAGCTTAATAGGAAACCATTGCAGAACGTATCCTACACAACGCCCAATTTCGTGTACCTTTTTTGAAACCAAACTTGGTGCCTAAAGAATTATCTCGACAGGCAAGTTATTCGTAACCATCAAAATAGTTCGATAAGAAAGGGGGAATAGCGCCAAGGATGTAAGTAGAAATATTCCCGATTGAATAACACCCTTTGTGAACAAGCTCATTCCTTTTCGATTCCTGCTGCGGATGTTTCCAATGTAATCTTATCAGGTTCTTAGAACAAGCTGAAACGATTGTAGTGGTGTCTTCACCAAGATTCTGATTCTAGCGATACAGGCTGTAAAATCCCCACGAATCTATCTTGATAACCTGGAACTGTTCTTCAAAGTATAGGGTGATGTCATTCAAAAGTGCATTAGCTGTTTATGCTGAAACTCGATTGCATGTAAAATACAAGTTCCTAATAGAGCCTTATCGTCCCTATCAGTGCCGAAACTTTCCTCTTTTTATTACTAACAAAATATTCCTTGTATTGTTTTTCCTAAGCTCAATGCGATAGTTGTATTATCTTAACCAATTCTGAGCCATTTCCATTATAAAGTTGTTGTTTTTTTCCTTGTAGGACTCTACACACCACGTTCCTGTACGACTGATTACGAAGTTAATGTGGACTAAATACGCGTTTCCTTACGTTTTAAGCTGTTGCCACACCGCAATATATGTTCGGGAAGTGTGTTAGAGCTATCTTATCATCAAGTCAATGTGCTGGTCATTAGCGGTGAAGATCAACTACAGGAAATAGTGGCCCACCGATTGTGCACCGAAAGTAGCAAATGAAAGGGGGGAGGGGTGGTGGGGAACAGAACAATCGGGCTATGGCAAAGCCTGTCATTCATTTGCATACGTGACGAATGACTTGGTGCATCAGTGCGACAAGTGAACAAGAAGAAGGGCAAGCTTAGGAACGCTGGACCGCACATTTTTTTAACCACGCAACTATGCAGCACCACGTCAACAGTTTTACCATTGACGCCATTTTAAGTGACACGCATACCAAAACTCTTTCCCCACCTATTAATGACTTAAACCTGTGTTTAAATGCTGCCTCGACCGAAAATAGACATCTGCGGATTTCATCCCCAAGAGCCAACGCACAGCAGATCTTCTCCAACACAAGATCTTACCCATCATCCCCGCCTCGGCCATCTTTGAGTGACTTTCCGATCCCAATGGTTAGCGAACCTGCTGGTGGAAACGTGACCTTACCCACAGGTGCCGATGCCGCCCTTGCTGCGTCATTAAACGTGTATCATCAGCCTTGGATGCTACCATGGAACTATTACATGTCTTCTAATGAGACCTATCATCGATGTAAGATTTCTATTTGTAGATTTTTCAAAGCTTTTTCTTTTCCTCTGCTTCGGACACATGCATTCGGAACCCAGCATTTGTAGGATTTTCCCTATGGAAAAAGAGTAACCGGATAATGTGGTGGTTTGGTTAGGATACTATAATCTATTGTGGAACTTTTTTCCCGCGTAAGTTTAACACAATTTTGCCTTGAGGAAATTCGAAGAAACAAGGACAGGATATTAGTAAATTTGGCGGGAGTAACCACAATGTATTTTTGACTATTGTGTCTGACTCTTCTTGTAAAACGGATACGAATGCGTTACGATATGTATCATGCCTGATTTGATAGTGTTTAGACGGCATTCTTGGCCCTGGTCATCGCAGCAATGGATGAACAATAATAGTCGGGGACGCAACAATCGAGTGCGCAAGGGCGGCCAAATTCGCTTCACTGCGCATCAGACACAAATTCTGGAAAACGCTTTTGCTAAGCAACGTTATTTAACCTGTCCTCAGCGACAAAGAATGTCAGCTCAACTAAACCTCTCGGAAAGGCAGGTACTTAAACGGTTTCTTGGAGGGAATATTTTTTTCTTAGCCTATACAATATCTTTACTTATTTACAGGTCAAAACCTGGTTTCAAAATCGGCGCGCTAAATGGAGACGCCTCAAAGAGGTTCTTAGAAAATATCTATCAAATTTCGTGTTTAATTATCTTATTAATTAGGGCATACAAGATGCAACGGACTCGGATCACCAGTCGCAATCTGACTGTGACGTCGACGAAGTAGACATCATGGGTCCTACAATTTCACAGACAAATCCTTGTTAAACCCTTCCGATGGTCATAATCTGCCTTTCTTGGTTCATTTTTTGCCTTTTATCGAACTACTTATCTTCCGTAAGCTGTGATGAGTTGATCCTTGTGTACACATTAATGCGTATTAAGTGCTATCGGCATTCGATAACCCGACTGATTTATTGGAACTCCAAAAGTGAGTCACTTTTATGATGTGCTCAAAAGTACCTAATATATGGCCTTAAATAACTTCATGTTTGTCACAATCTCATAGCTTATATGTAGCCTTAGCGTACATTCGGGTTTACATTGGTTGAAAGTCGAATAGCGAAGAAAAAAGAAATAATGGTACGACGATCCGATAGGATGACAACATACTCTCGTACCTTGATCTTTGACACAGAGAACAAGTTTATGTTGAATCAACAAGCTGATAACTTTTTCCTTTGCACTAGACTGATATTAATCACTCCAATAATTCATATAGCCCGCTGACTATTCGGTCGTCCCTCGAGTTTATCTCAAGAGAAGCGCCACTTCCTTGCCCCTGGTCTGGGAATAAAGTGTATTTTGGTACCGTTAATCCTTGCACGCCGGTAGAGACGGAGCAAAACAGAGAAAATGTCGTTTAGGACAGTTCTCAAAGCTAGCCGTGGCCTTACAAAGCCCAAAAATAGTGAAAGGATTCAACAATGGGGTAAAATTTGCTCTCTTTTATATAGCCGTCCGTATTATACGTATTCACAAGAGCCTTTTCATCCTCTACCAAGACAGCCAGTCACATTATCTGCTGATGAAGCAGTGAAAGCTATTAAATCAGGTATGTGATTAATCAAATTAGAGAACAGAGCTCTACAAAGTCTTTCACACATAGGAGATCATGTGTTTTTACACAGCGCTGCAGCTACTCCTAGTATGCTAGTAGAGGCTATGACCAATCATGGCAGGAGTGCTAAGCTCCAGAACGTTACCGTCTGTCATATTCATATTGAGGGTTCAACTGGCTACATGAAGCCAGAATTTTCAGGTATGATTTAGTTACTTGCAGTTCATAGTTCAATCACATCGTAAATCTGCAGACCTGATTAGTGTCCAACTATAGGCTACTTGTTGCTTATTATACAATACCCTTCATTAATCTGTTATTGCTTTTGCTTTTCGGTGCAGGAGTGTTTAGAGATAACTCGTTTTTCATCGGGAAAAACGCCCGAGAAGCTATCAATGAAGGAAGAGCGGATTACACACCGATTTTTTTATCTGAAATCCCCTTACTCTTCAGAAGAGGCATAGTAAAGGTGGACGTGGCCATGGTTCAGGTAAGAGCTATTCTCTAGTCTCATGATTATAACGGCTTGTCATAATGGGAGCGTCGTAGGTTTGTCCTCCAGATAAGCATGGATTCTGTAGTATGGGAGTCAGTGTGGATGTTTCCCGAGCTGCCATTCAAAGCGCAAAATATATCATTGGTAAAAAAATACCTTTAAAGAACATGGTCTCTCCTCTTCACTTTCCCTAAACTTTATTATAAAGATACAATCATCCAGCTATGCATGGGGCATGCAAATTAGATACTAAATACTTGTCTTGGGTTGTATATGCTTCTACCATTTCGCGAATGAAGATTCCTTTAGTAACAATTAGTTCACTAGCAAAGGAAGATTACACGTGAACGTTAGTTCAGACATTTTTCCACTTACGGCGACTTTTCAAACTACTATTTGGCGCCAAGCGTTAACGGGGACCATGATTCGCGCGCAAATCAATTTGAAACGGCTTGTCATTTTATAAATGCAATTTTCTTCAAGGCCAAGTTAATCCGAATATGCCGCGTACGTTTGGGGATGGTATGATTCATATTTCGCATTTGGATGCCGTTGTCGAGAACAATGATCCCATATATGAACGTCACGCTGCTAAACCGACTAAATTGGAAGCCTCAATTGGGAAAATAATTGCCGACAATCTTGTTGAAAATGGAGCCACTTTGCAAATGGGTAAATGTAATTGTTTTTGTCCGATGTTAAGTAATTTCTGATTTTTTAAAGGTATTGGAAGTATTCCAGACGCTGTTCTCGCTTCCTTGTCCAATCATAAGGATTTGGGAATTCATTCGGAAATGTTTAGTGATGGGATTGTTGACTTGGCAGAAGCGGGTTGTATTACCAACTATCACAAAAAGATTTTGCCAGGGAAAATTGTTGGAAGTTTCTGCTTGGGATCCCGTCGTTTATACGATTTTCTCGACAATAATCCGTTTATTGGTAATGTTTTCGTATGACATGGTCTGCTAAAAACATATATCCTCTCGTATAGTAATGGGAGATGTGCAGTGGGTAAATTACTCGTCATTGGTAGCTCAGAATCCCAAGGTAACGGCCATCAATTCTTGCATTGAAATTGATCTCACGGGGCAAGTCGTTTCGGATTCCATTGGCACGCGTTTATTTTCTGGATTTGGCGGCCAAGTAGACTTTCTGAGAGGAGCAGCTAT
This sequence comes from Lepidurus arcticus, assembly GCA_003724045.1. Classification (NCBI taxonomy): domain Eukaryota; kingdom Metazoa; phylum Arthropoda; class Branchiopoda; order Notostraca; family Triopsidae; genus Lepidurus; species Lepidurus arcticus. Next base: position 58,625 of record RJJA01000005.1, on the reverse strand, counting down.
TTGCCCTGATGGAAAACCCATTCTGGCCTTGCCTTCTTGTACCAACAAAGGCGAGAGCAAGATTGTCCCGTACTTGAAGAAAGGTATATTGAAACTCTTTTCCAAATGTGGCCAAAAACTCATGCCAATTTCCGTACTTGTTAGGTGCCGGCGTAGTTACGACCCGAGCTCATGTTCATTACGTAGTGACGGAATTTGGCTACTGTTATTTATTCGGAAAAAACTACCGTCAACGCGCTTACGAGCTCATTCGCATTTCCCATCCTGATCACCGAGAAGCACTTGAAAAGGCAGCTTTCGAACGTCTCAAATGCATGCCGTCTCCTGACTAAGTTTATTTGTGTATTTTTGCCCGAGTTTGGAGATTTGTGTTGCGGTTTTGTGTTCCTCTTTCTCTTGTGATCAGGCGGGTATATTAATCACTACTTTGGTATTTTTGATCCAGTATTACCGTTGGTTGTCGTTGTAGTTAGTCATATTGTTGAGATGGAATAAAGTCTTTTTTGTCCTAACAAAATGGATCTTGGAAATTATCACAATGATTGCTTAAAGCTTTAGTACACTATAAATAATAGTCCAGTTTTGTAGGAAAACGCTCTATTTCTTACACTTAATTACACAACTTCCAGAATCCATGTCAGATACCATTAATCCACCGCAATCTTTATTCAGCCTTCTTCAAAACACCGTATCCGTAAGCAGTGGGGAAAGCGGCATTGGGGAAGTTGGCGTAAGCAGAGCCGGGGAGAGTGGTATCCAACTGCAAGCGGTAGTCGGGCATCATGGTTTGGTAGTCTACGCAAGAAAATCAAAATATTTATAAATAAAATGAAGACCTTAGTTAAGACACTTGTTTGGCTGTCTAGTAAAACTTACTGTGAGCAGCGTAAGGGAGAGCAGCGGCATAGGGCAAGGCAGCAGAGTAAGCTAAAGGAAGTCCAGAGTAAGCTAAAGGAAGTCCAGAGTAAGCCAAAGGAAGTCCAGAGTAACCAGCAACGGGATGACCGGCGTACGGCAAAGATCCCATGGTGTAGGCAAGGGGAGCTTGTTCGCCGGCATATACGGCAACCAAAACAGCGAGGAATACCATCTAGGAGAGTAAAACAGTAATTAAAGGTAACCTATAATATTATTATATGTTTTAAGATGCTTACAGCAGTCTTCATTGTGGAGAGGTGGATTGGTTGGCTTACAAAGGCTTGAGTAAGGAGAGTGCGGTGCATTGGTCTAGTTACGGTGAGCTTTAAATACGGAAATCCAAGGTTAGCTCTACGTTGAGCCGCCACGGTACCCGCCCCATGTTTCAGTCACGACATCCGGCTTCGCCCCGCAAGATATTACTTCCTTGAACCTGTCTCGCCTACTGTAGCTTTGACCAATAGTCTGCAGATGACCCTGAGACAGATCTACTCCCGGCCCCTAGGCCATGAAAGACTAATCATAAGGAGATCACCTTGGCTAAACTCCATTCGTCTGCTTTTTAATTCAGTCGCACTTTTTCAGCAATACCTTACAAGGGGTATAAAATAACTAAAAAACAAGTGCGCGTTTCTTGATTGATGGCCCTTTTGTATTGAGTAACCCAAATTTGGTATAAAGGTATGCACTATTTTAAATTTTTGTATAAAGGCATGATTGCTAAGTCAGTGATTTTTTAGGAAATGGATTGTGCTTCTCGTAACAACCATTTAAGACCGTCTTCTTTGCCCATTCGCTTCAGAAGTGGGCCAACTTTATCCCGGCAAAGTTGATGGTAATTTTCCAAGTAGTCGATTTCTTCTTTCGTCAGCATATCAGCGTTCAGCATCTTGGTTTGGATGGGCACCAACGTCAATGGCTCGAAGGTTAAAAAGCCCCGATCTTTAAAGTTGTACTTAGTATTGGCAGGAACAATTTTCACTAGGTTCTCAATTCGAATGCCAAACTTTCCGTCTTCATAATAACCAGGCTCTAATTTGGAGAACATAAAAGTTTAACGCCTTAATATTAAGAAACGCATGACAGTCCCTTACCGTCTGATAAAACCATCCCCGCTTGCAGACCGGGATCATCAGGATAAACCCTCCAAGAAATGCCCATGGGCCCTTCATGGACACACAAATAATGTCCGACGCCATGGCCTGTTCCATGCAAATAATCCAAACCCACTTTCCAAAGAGCTAAACGGGCTATGGTATCCAAACAATTTCCCTTAAAAAGCAAAAGCTGTAGCTTCTCAGTGCTTTCAACGAAAAACTACCTTAATTTTCGTAGGAAAAATACAAGCAGCTAAAGCCACGTGCCCTTTAAAGACTCTGGTGAAACAGTCTTTCTCGTGGTCAGTGGGCGTGCCTAAATGGATCGTCCGCGTAACGTCCGTAGTCCCGTCAAGGTACTGAGCCCCTGAATCGCACAAGTACAGCTCTTCAGTAGTAATGGCTCGGTCCGTTTCGGGTGCTGGCTTGTAATGGATAACGGCGCCGTTGGGTCCTGATGCCGAAATCGTCTCAAAGCTAGGTCCTTTGTGGTTTTCCTGCTCTTGACGGAACAACTCGAGTCGGGCAGAGGCAGACATTTCAGTCACTTCTTTGCCACTCTGGACCTGGTCCTCTAGCCACGCGAAAAAGCAGCACAAGGCGGCAGCATCCTTAATATGGGCATTTTCGAAACCTATGAAATGGAGTGTAATGGTAACGTTGGTATGTGTAAAGTACATGTACGTTACCTTGGAGTTCCACAGCGTTTTTTATAGCTTTCATGGATGTCACGGGTGAAGGGTCAGATACGCGAAGATGTTCAGGAACACAGCTGGTTAGGGCGAAGCTTGACTTGTCACCAATCCAGACTTTCTTGGACTGCTTGGGGATAGCATCTTGCAACCAAGAGAGTACATTTTCGTATGGGTGCAAGTTTACATGGCCGGTTTCGGAAACGTCTTCCATGTTGTCCAAACCGAGGTGTCGTCTGACAGCCAAAGTGATCTTTTCTCGTTCAACGAACAGATGCAGTTTCCTATCCACAGTTACGCAAGAATAGGCAAAGAACACGGGGTTGAATTGTATGTCAGATCCCCGGAGGTTGAGGAGCCCTACAAATACGCATGTTACTTGGACATCTTCGCATAATTTTCTTTTCATTACACGCTGTGTCATCTAATGCAGATATAACCAAGAGCGAAGCTCCTTTTTCTTCCATCTTTTGGCACACTTCTTCAATCTTATTTTCCCAATCAAGACCTTCAAAAATGAAACATAAACTTCTTCATGATCGAGACTATCAAATGTTACCTGTGAATTCTATGCTTAGTGGTTCAATCATATTCTCAACGGGATCAGGCCTGTCTTCCCATATGATATCGACCAGATTGCGGTAGACAGGAACAAGTTCATGACCAGCAGAGTGCAAAGCTTTTGAAAGAGGATTCCACAACTCTTGGGACAACAGGGTTGGGTCAACTCCGACTTTAGAGCCCAAAGGGAGATTTTTCGAAAGCCATTCGCCCTGCGTTAGCGTTGCAGGAAGACCTAATTAACAAAGAATACATTATTAAGTTTTACTTTTACTATAAAAAGGTACAAGAACCTTCTTTCATAAGCGTCCAGTTTGAATCCAGCTCTTTTTCGCATTGGACGAAATAACGTCCATCTGTCCACATACAAGCATGATGATTAGTAACAACGGCAGTGCCTGCCGACCCTGTAAAACCAGACAAAAATACTCTTCTTTGATCACGTGGCGCTAGATACTCGCTCTAGAGAAAATAACAAATAAGTTGAAATTCATTTTAATAAAAACATTGACAACCCACTTGATGAGCATCTCCGGAGGGAACGATGTACGCATGAAGTGGTTGTGATACGATAGAGGTGTCTTTCATAAGTGAACGTAAGCGTTTTAATAAGATTGACGTATTTTTGGCCATTATTGACAAAACGACCGGTACGTCCGGTCAGCCAAGCAAAACAGTAGGGAAAGAAAAAAACGCGTCTTGACCAAGTAGTTCTGGTTTTAATCGCTCCGCTCCGAGTCTTTCCCTTCTTTCCGCGGTGGCGCTGTCGGGTTGGAAGCTAGCGGATTCAAAAGTCAAACCATCAACGTGACAACAGTTAAGATATTCTTGCTCGTATGCAAAAACAACGAGTATGCCGTCAAGGTCAAGTCAGAATGGCAATTGCCATGCACACGTAAATCCTTAATTAATCATGAATACACGCCGAAGCCTCCCTCAGGCGTCAATGGACTCAACATCAACACAGCCGTAAATGGGAGTGTTTTAAGTCAACATGAGGTTGTCAGATGTCAAAACAGTGGTATATTTATCTCTAAGTATCAAATATGTACTTTAAATTATTAGGCTAAATTTATATTTTAGTTAGTTATTTTAAATTCGATTAGGTTTGGAGGAACTGTATTATTTAGCCTGCGGTGTTTCATTCAGAACCTGGTGTATAGGCAACTCTACAAACTTTCTTTGCTTTATTCTATCGGCAGTTACAGTGGAGTATTCTTTAAAAAATTCAAGATTTTACAATCGTTTTGGGGCACGTTTAACACACTAGAAAAACAATCCCTTTCCAACTATGGATCAAGAATTTAAAAGCTGGACAGACGACTTACCGAAGTGTCCTTATTCAGGTATGGTACGGTTTTTTCAACGTCAACTGGTACTGGTACGCGATGCGAAGTCGAAGATACGGTAACTTTTGTTTGAAAGTTAAGTGTAACAAGACACAAGTAAATTGCGAGTTAAATAGATAAAGCATGTATATTTTCGTTTTATTTTTACATTAGGTATTGGACTTGCTACGAATAAATCCTATTCCATTACCGGTCCCCCAAAAGGAGAACTTGACATGGAAGACAGGAGTTTTTATTTTGAAATTGATGATACTACTTACCTATACGGCATATTTGATGGACATGGGGGAAGTCATGTGGCTGACTTTGCTGCACAAAGACTGGCCGCAGAAGTCTTACTGGGACAACTAGGAGGTAAACCTAGTAATGCGGATGTTAAAGAGGTTCTCCGTCAAGCGTTTTCCTCTGTCGAGCGAGGCTATTTCGAGTCAATTGGGGATCTGTTGGCAGAGCGAACAACTCTTTTGTGCGAGCTGCCAGAAGGTATCCATTAATTGTCACATCGCTTGATGTAGTGTTTGCACTGTCGTATCTTATTTTCCCAAAGGTGTAAGAGTGTACGAAGCCCAAAAAAAGTATCCTGATTTGGCGGCCAAGCTGGCTACTCTAGACAAGAAAATAGCTGGATCGTGCAGCGTTGTAGTAGCCCTTATTTTTAATGGGCAATTGTATGTCGCCAATGTCGGAGATGCTCGAGCTCTGTTGTGCAAAACGGGCGAAGATGGAGTCCTTCGAGTCATCCAGCTCTCCATTGACCACGATTTGACCAATGAGGACGAGCTCTTACGGTTGTCGCAGCTAGGGCTGGATTTACATAAAATTACAAACCCAAAAGGTAGAGAATGTTATATTTTTGGTGCAGTGCAAACCTTATTTAGCTGCTTTCTTTGCATAGACAATGAATGTCGCAAGAATTTGTTGACGACGAGATGTTTGGGTAATTATCCCGTCAAAGGCGGATATAGGGACTTGGAGCTTTTGCGCTCTTCTTCTCGGGAACCTATCATAGCCGAGCCTGACATTACAGGTGGTATTCCGATCGACGAAAGTTGCAAGTACGTAAACACTGTAATTATTAATGGCAGACAACCTATTTTCTCTTGTTCTTCCCTAGATTCCTTCTGCTCACATCAGCGGGGGTGCATCACTCCCTGGAAGAAGCTACTTTGACAGAGCAAGCCAATAAGGATATGGCACAGCTGGTTGTAGAGGAGTTCTCAACTCAGTCTTCATTAACCGGGGTAGCACAAGCGGTTGTGGATCGTATAGTCCGAATGCATCGTGATAAATATGTACAAGATCCTGCTGCTGACCATTGCCGAGACGACATTACCCTTTTACTGCGCAATTTCTCATATCCCTTAAACGAAAGAGACGGCTCGCTGAAAAGCACTCAAACAACGACCCAGTCCAGCATAGAGATTCGGGAAAAGTCTGTCTGGGGAAGCAACGAATTCAAGGTAGTCGATACGGTTTCGCACACTACCACATCGAGCACGGAAAGCTCTTCGTTTCGAGGTTTGCCCAGTTATACCACACTTCAATTGGACGAGAATGGTCGCATTGCGCCGTATGTAGACTTCTCCTCGTTTTATACAGCCATAGAAGAAGCGCAAGCCACCGGCTTAGATCCATTTGATGGAGATGTATAAAATTTAGCCAAATATATTTTTGATGTCAATCTTTCTTTCGCTAGGCTTATTTGTTATTTCATTTTGCCTCCTTTACATAATCTTAGAAGTTACTAAAAGCACCGAGAGGGGGCGCATACACAGTAAAAGGTCCTTTCTACAAAGGAGTATTACCAACTCCTAGGTTTATCGCTGGTAAAACGTCAGAAGTCGGTCGTTTGGGCGGTTTTATAATTCGCGCCAAAAAGCGGCTGTTTGGTTTGTGACTTCCAGACGTGATTTTCTTTCTACTCTTGAAAGTGAAATATGTAAACAATGCCGAATAATGCAACAGCAAACTGACCATTAAATGAAGATGTTACGCTCTCGTCGAAGTGAGTTTCCAGTTCATTTGTCAGATGGTCCATAAGTGTTATGGAATATTTTAGCAGAAAGGAAAACCTTGAGTCATCATTACGCCCATGTAATCGTAATACGTATTCGCAATTCGGGTAAGTTCCTTTGTTTTAGTGTCGTTAGTTTCTTTCTCATTGCTGTTAATGAAAGCTAAGCGACTGTACATTTCATTATTCTGCAGCGTCTTAGGTTTCAATTTTTTGTCAAGGAGGTCCCCTCTCTCTCCATCAATTATGTTTGTCACGAAAATCAACAAATCTCAGGTGTCATCAAAGGGAAGTAAATTGCTACTGAAGACTTTGCAAAGCTATCCCAAACGTCTTTTAGCGTGAAATCTTCCAAACTCTGGAAACTAGAATTCTGCAATGGAAACTAGAATGATTTACGGTTCAAACAGGGGCAGCAGACCATAAAAGTATTTATATTAAAGTCAATTTAAATGTATTCAAAATCATAAGTACAACATTTAGTGCCTCACTGTCCTAAAGGGCAAAGCATTTAAGTAATAGAATAGTTCTTCGTGGGTCCAGAAAATTTCGAAAACCCCTAGAAGGTTTCTTGCCAACAATTAACGTCATTTCTTACCCCGAAGGGAAAAAAGCATTTTTTATAAGTATGTTTTGGCTTCTTCGTGTGGAGCATCACGCAATCGAGCAATGAAGCTCCACTTTCCCAAACCATCTCAAGAATCCTTAGAACCACTGCAATTTTTTAAGTAAAAAGTGAATTGCGGCCGTTCAACTGCTAAAGTCGTCGCTAATGTGCTGTCCTGTCCCCCCAAAAAGGACTCGTAGCGTGATCCTCCCTCGTACTCACTTTATTTGGACAGCAAAGTTTTTCATTTCAAGCATTCAAAGGTATTTGGTAGTTTTATTGGAGTACGAAATGCACGTCTTTCACATAGTATAAAAGCATAAAACGTATCAGTTTCTCTCAATAAACTTAGCAATGTTATCGTCAAATAAATGAGAAAAACTTGTATTTAAGCTCTGTGGGTACCTACACCACAGAGCAATAAATTAAACGTCCAGAGCGACTTTTATATACCCCGAAACGCATTCTGTACACAACATAATACCAGTCAAGTCTAACTGATTTCTGTACAAAAGGTCTAAGGCACCTTTTCTTCTTGTTTTCTTCTATCTTTTCAATTTTCTTTTCTTTTAAAAAAGGACAAATATGTTTGCACTGCAAAATAACTCTAGTCTTCTACTGATCTCAAAGCATGCTAAATTACCGTCAAATACCCCATTCGCCGTTTACCTTCCATTGCAAATAAACAACTGACATGAACAACTCCAGAGTGTTATTTGCGTGAAACTTTTGAAGAGTAAATTACCCGCCAACACTGCAGCCGTAACCTTAATTAAAGCAGCATTTGCAATTTATTGCTGTATTTTCCCAGAGCATTTGCCAACAATGAAACATGACGTGGCCAGCGTCGTATAATGGGCATAACTGAATGATTCCGGTATTAAAACATAACTTGCCGTATAAAATCTTGTCCTGGTTCGAGATTAGTCCGAAAGGCGGTCCAGTTCGTTTCCACAAAAAGCGTGATCTGTTCAAAAAGTCGCATTTATATATAGCTACACTGTTCGTCGTTTTTCGCACGTATTGTTGCTAACTTACCAGCTAAGCAAAAGGCTTGGTTACTTCAGGGATATGCTTGTTTGGCTTGCAAGTAAGGGAAAGCACCGTAAGGATAAGGGGCTACGTAGTATTTGCCATCGGCCTTAGCAGCTGCAACTTCGGAAGTCTTTTCTATTAAGAAACACAAAAAGTACCGGGTTTTAGTCTCTAAACTCATACCATTGCGTGTACTGGGTACATCTTTGGTATTTAGCTATATGTATATGTGTATTGCTCGGACTGTTAGTACTCTTGAATCACAGTCCGACCGGTATGTGTGCTATTCCACATTGGGATGCTATTGTAGTCTATACTTACCAGAAACTTTGTTGGGCTGGGCGGCAGCGACGGCGTAATACGGGTACGGGGCAGCCACGGGGTAGTTGTAAGGGAAGGCCTGATAGTCGTTGACTACAAAGGGGCTTGGAGCGACCGCGGGATAAGTATAAACACCAGCAGGGTAGGCATATTTGGATTCCACCTTTGCGGATTCGCCGGCCAAAGCGCCACAAACCATCGCAACGAAGAAAACAATCATCTGTTGGGAGAAAAAAAGGCATCAAACATTTTGAATACAGTTTCCCAATAATGAAACTTTAAAGTGCTCTCCATAGTATTATTCTAAGTTTACTTACGGCCTGCATGTTGGTATAGTAGCTGAGCTGCGGAAGCTGCCGAAGAAGCAAAGCTGAAGTATGCCGATGCTTTGACGGATTATTGGTGCCCCCTTTTATACCGGCAAAACGCTCTGCCTTTTTGGCACTAAAATCTGCTGCTCTGCATCTTTTGGCCCAAAAAACCTGCTCGGAGTTTTGTTGGAATATCTAGACCAAGCCACGAATCTTGACAAGTATATGCATTTGGTTTGGAACCCAAGGGTCAGAGCCCCCTTTGTTAAGGGTGGAGATGGTTTAGAGGTCTGTCAACTTTTTTTTAACTGGGGCATTTATGCTATCACTTCTTTAGTCCAGTTTTCTACCCAGCCCCTTCGAGATAATGCACTTGAACTCCAATAATACGTCCTTGGTACGAAGGTGTGGTCTTTCAGTTTTGACCGCTAGCCAGAGTTTTTACTTAGCAATCAGCTATGAAATCCACCAGTGGAACAAGCATGGTTCCTGAGCTCTGCTTTAAGGCTAAAAGCCAGTTGGACTCGTTTTAGTCTAATAACATAAACTGCGTAGAAACAAGACGGCATAGCTTATAAGGTAATACATGTATTGAATCTGAAATATATAATATTATATAATATTTAGAGAGGTACTATCAATGTATGGTATGGAGGAAGCACCACAGAATCACACCCGCAGATTCATGGCAATTTTTTTCATATATATAAGACATAGGGCCAATTGGTTAACATCGTTATTAACATGTTCTTCCAATACGTACTTGGTCCATTTTTTAAGTCTTGTGCCAGAAACAAATGACTGATTGTTTAAAATGTTTCTGTCGGCATACAAAACATATTTCAATAATGCCCGTTCGTTTTGACATGTTACGTGACAGTATAGGAGTTGTTAAAGGCGAATCCGACTAAAAAGAATGATTTTTTCTTAGGACGTTTTCAGCATTTGGCTTTTTAAGTTGTGTGTTCTTTGGGGGTAGGGATGTGAGAGCTTTTTTGAGAGTTTGGGAGTTTCAAGTTTTTATTAGACTAGAGTCCCGGTGAGGCTGGGGGATAACGTGTATTCCAAGGCGGTAGTAATATTACTCGCTCGACAGCTGTGACGGTGATTTCGATCCCGCTCCCGGATCGATTTGTGAGTGAAAGATGAAGTACCGTTGAGCATAGTCGACGTTGTAGTACCCGACGTGGAGGTGACGGTACCCTGTCGAATCATCCTCTTGAGGCCAAAAAGGGAGAGGAAACCTCGTCGAAACTTGGATGACATGAGGTTATACAAAATGGGGTTGATGGCGGAATTGAGATAGACCAATATGCGACAAAAATATAATACAGCAAAATAACCGTCCGCGCCAAGCACGACTACGGGGTCACTGGAGGGGATTATGATGACCCAAAGAATGAAAAGTCGAAAAGGCAAGAGGCACAAGAAGAAGGAAAGGACTACTGCACCCAACATGGCAATGACTTGTCTCCGTGCGCGGACACTCGAAGAATTGGTATTGCTTCTACCAGCATAATGGTTCTTGGATCCAGAACGAAGGCCCGTACTCGCCGACCCGGTGGATCCCATTAGACTACCCTGACTGCCGCACGCAGACTCGGTACTTTTGAAACGACTGGCTTGGTACCCAAACGCACTGCATACACCCGGTGGCTCCATCTGCTGGTTGTTAGATGACTTGGAAAGCAGTTTCTGGCGTTTGGCACTAGATAAAGAAGGCGGCTCGCGGATGAGATGTCGCACAATAGAAGAGTAGAGCACGACGAGGATCCCACACGGCAGGAGGAAGAAAATGACAATGTTGGTAACGTAGAATATTCGCGGCCATATTTCTTCCGCTGCCTGCTCGCAAACAGGCACTTCTATCGTCCCGTCGCTCCCCATTTTGATGCGGTAGTCGGTAAATACCAAGTTGGGACTCGTCAGCAAGAAAGAGGCCAGCCAGGTAATGAGCGAGATGAGCCAAGCGCGTTTCTTCGTGCAGACGTAACCCGCCCGGAGTGGCCGGCAGATGGCATAATACCGCTCAAAGCTGATGGCCAAGATGGTAAGCACAGAAGCGTGCGCCACCGACGACTCCATGAAAGGAACGATCTTGCCTATTACGGGGAGAAAAAATGAGAAGGATTAAGCACAATCTGATGAGATTACGAACTCTGAGTGCAGGGGCCTCTAAACTAGTTCTGATGCCGCCATTTCTTTCATCCTCATCATAACTTGGCCCCTTTACTCCCCCCTTCCGCGAAAAAAATAAATAAATAAAAATAAAAGAAGGGAAGATTTTGCCTCTACTCCCCCTTCTCCCACGAAAAAAGTTAATACATAAATAACAACAAAGGAAGGGAAGATTGACGTAACTTCATTGACGCTCCTCCTTTGTTAGGAAAACTTTGATGTATATCCTCTTTGTGTCAGGCTGGGGAGTTTATTAGGAACACAGAAAGGCTCAAGTCAATTGAGATAAAGCCGATATGATTAACAATTTGGTAACTACCGTTTTTTACGTTGATTTCTTCTTTTTGAGGGGCTATATAAAAAGCGGATAGCGTTAGGATGAAACATGGGAGTTCTGTGCGACATGTCCAGAGTGGGATTACTGCTCTTGAGCTTTATCTAATAGAGAAGGAGGAGAGAGAAAAAATCTTTTCTTACGGCAAGGAGAATGGCTTTGGAATGGACACACAGTGGACAGAGGGGGGAAAAAGAAATAATGAAAGTCATGACAGATGTCGTATCGTTGACCGAGACCGCGTTCCCCGGAAATTACAACCCGTCGACCCGACAAGGAGCGGTCATTTTCTTGTGCTAAAACGGCTGAAAAACCTTCTCGTCTGTTTTCGAAGGGATTTTTGCACATAATAGTTGTCGAGAAAAAAGTTGGTCGAGAACGCCAAATTAAAAGACGATAACTCGTAGCGCCTGCTTTTGACGCGAGACCAATTGATGGGCGTGGAAATTTCTTTGGTAGCAAATTAAGCTCGATTAGGACAGTTCCAATATTCCGGATAGGCTAACAAGCCCTTAAGTGTTTTCCTTATTAATTATAACGCCTATCTGGGTCTATTCCAAAGAACCCGGGACTCCCTTTCGTGGAAAAAGGGTATAAAGTGATGTGTTCCTTCCCGTTCCTATTACGTAGTTCCACATTGAGACATTTCCTTATTTCCTCTCAGCGTATAGAGCTGTCGTTCGGGTGAAGAGGTGGTCGAGAAGAGTTAATCTTTGACCGTGTTTCCGACGCGCTTAAGAAGCTTAATTAGCGCTCGTCTTTGCGAACGCTAACAAAAGGAAGAGGCAAACCCTTTACAATGGTAAAGTAATAAATAGCCGTTGAGCAGACCAACAACAACAATAGTAATAGTACCATCCATAAATGCTTCGTGTAGTCATACTGAGGACTTACTGGGCTCTATTTACAAAGAGATATCGGATGTATTCCTTGCATGGTACAGCTTTTATGATGTAGATCGATATAATTGCTGCAGCTACAGAAAGGCTAAAAAAAGTCGTGGAAACCTTTTTTTGTGCTTGCTGATAGAACGCAAATATTTACAGACGAGAATTTTTAACAAAGTAGACAAAAGACAATGGAAGAAAAATCCATTTCTGCTTGAACTCTTTGAAGCTTGTACTTAGAAACTGTAACTTTCTAAAGCAAGCTTTTAAACTTGCGTTATTAAAGTTACAGTTGCCTAATAGCAAACTAATAGTACAAACTGGGGCTGTTTATTGTTGAGGGGTTTGCTCTTGCTCTTCCAAAGACCAACCAGCCTAGGAAAATTAACTTGTTGGTATAGTTAAGTTTGTGGATTATTTTTTTAAGGCATTTGGTAACATGAACTACGCCCTTGAAATAACAATACCGCAGCAGGCAGGCAGGGCATTAAGTGGGCACGTGCCCTAATAAAAAGTAGAAACCTCATTTCGAGACACCGTGCGAGAGGTGCACCAAACGCTAGAGGTGGAAAAGCTGTAATTGGAGACCCAAAGTCCGAGTGAGGAAAATGAAGTTCTCGTTTACTTCGCAAGGCTGACGAGCCTCAAAGTTGCTCCTTTTTTATTTGTTTTTTCTCTCTCGCTCTCTTGCATTCCCCATTGCGGCCAGCCTCGAACGATTTAAAGTGGGCGAAAGATCTGCAAAAGTCAATGAGATAGACAAATGCGTCCGGGGCAATTCTCGTTTGCGCTGTATTGCTTTCCAGTGACGCTCGCTTGTGGTAAAGTGACTGTGACGATAAATCCAAGGCTTTCAGTAGCCAAAGTAGCAAGCAAGTTCTGTTTTACTGTAAACTTGTTTGACCAGCATAGTTTGGAACAAGAAATAAACGAAAACAGGGATTTTTTTGTTGGCCTTATTTGTTTTGTTTTGTTCACTCATGGGCATGAACTCTCGTGTTCACTGAGTACCCTAAAGAGACTTTATTGGGCGCTGTTGACTAGCTTTGCTGTAAAAGTAAGTGGAAAAAGTTTGCTTGAGTGGGAAGGTGCTAATTTGATTCCCGGCTTGTTTAGGGTCTTTCTCCGTTGAAATTCCGCCTTGGTCCGTCTCTTTTTGTTCCGAAATAAGGGGAAAGGTTTGAATGCTAAGAAGAGACGCGCTCAATCGTTTTAATCAGACTTTTTTGTCAGAGCAAAAACCGAGCGAGAAGCTGTATCTGTGCAGTTCGACTACGATGCAATTAGTGTTGCATACATAGAATGTAGTCTGGGAAAAAGTTTGGTAAAGAAAGAAAAAATATCGAAAGTGTCTATCTGCTAACTTTTACACGTTTCAACGTCACCAGACATGATATGGCTCGTCTATTCCAGGGCCTCTTGGTTCAATATTTAACTAATGCATGACGTCAGTAGCGTTGCCCTTTTTTAATATCTGCTCGTATATCGTATTTTTTAATATCTGTTCGTTTAAGGTGTAGTTTGGAAAAAAAATTGTCAGTGAGGACACGTCGTCCTACAATTGGGGAGTAAGGGAATTAGTTTAGTTATTCTTGGGACCGAAAAAGCGACTCCAATTTTTGTTATTCTACTTTTTTTAATGAACCCTTAAATAAACATTTGACGGCATATCCCCTCAAGGCTCCCTTGATTAAATTACGTTTCCAGATCGCGGTTGTATACTTGTGGCTCGTTCGTGTTAAGACAAGCTTTCCTTTTGCATAATGACGTGCATGAACTACAAAGATTTTCTGGCTTGTTTGGCATACATACTCACTTTTATCTCGTTTAAAACGCGTATTCAAGCGTGGCTATGATTCACCCAAAAGCTAAGCAATAGGGCTGTAAAAGCTTTCCTGTTTTCTCTCTCGTTTTCCCATTCTTCGTACTTTGAAGCAGACGTACCGGGGGACTTTCTGGGAAATCTTCCTCGGAATATCTTTGCTATTTCACACAGACGTGTTTGCTCGCTCTCATAAAACCGAAGACGGTGGCGGTTATAGGAAAACTATGTTGTGTCCTGTTTGATATGCCGTCTTGCATTGTTGCCAAAACAGGACGCTTCATTCTTAAAGGTTGTTAAAGGTGGCAGAGTTAGGAGTGAGTTTAAATAGAAAGAGTCCGAGACAAAGTTAAATGAGGTGGAGCTAAAACCCATAAAGGGGGGCCGGTTGTCTCAAGTTTGTAACCAGTTCATAATTCACACTGACAAGGAATACTTTAACCACTTTTTGGCAGTCACGTCATTGCCTACCGGGAAAGAAACCTATGAAACATGTCTCCGAGTGGACAAAAGAAGGTTAGGGAATTAGAAAACCTTGGCTGCCAGCAAAAAGGTTCACTGGCACGCATTCACAAAACCGGCCTAGCAAAAACGTTTGTCACGGGGTAGTGGGAGAGATTTGAAGGAGTTCTTTCGCCTGTGAACTCGGCCGCACCGAGTTTCAAGTTTTACAGAGTCTCAGGTGGCGAAAGAATCGAAAGTACGGAAGAGGAAGAACAAATACAATAAAGGAAAATAAACACAAAAAAGACTAGACTTTACAGAGTACCCCACCAAACAAGAGACCACAAAAGAAATGGCGTGTTTTACATGGCAAAGGTGTCTGTCTGTCGCTATTAAAAGAAACCCATTTCTTTTCCCGGGTACACGCCCATATTGCTTTCTCGGAACCCAAATTTCTGCAAGACAGTTGATAGAAACATCCGTTTGCCACTGCTAATGCCAGATGCCCGTTCCAAATGACCCATCAACTATATCATCAGAACACCCGTACAATCATAGTTAAAAAAAATCCACCAATGGGTACCAATTATTTTTACTTGCCTTTTACTGACCAGTTGGTTTAAACTTCTCTTTCGTTCCAAACCAAACCATTTTTGTATATTTTTATTTTAGCATATTTTTTTAAAGAAAAATATAAAAAAAGTTGGAAAAGTGTTTACTTTCTAAAAATTCATTACATTCCCGGGGTGTTTTTTTTATGTGCTACGTTTATAGCAAAAAAAGAAGACACCCAGCCAACGCCAAGTCTATACATAATTAAAATGCTTGACGCGCTTTTACCTTGTTGGATGTTTGACAACAAATTTCATAGTTAGCGGTAGAGCTTTATCGGTTCGTAGTTTGACATCCGGCAGAGTAAGCAGAGAGCAGCGGAGTGATGCGTTCACGCAAGGGAAGATTTTGGTTCGATTACATTTTCCATATACCTTTTCTATCTTTCTTAAAAAATGGAATAAAACAGACAAATAGGTTTCGAGAATTTCTGATGTCATTATTTGTTATGGCTAAACGCGTGCTGTAACACGGAGCCCTTTGTTTATCTGGTTTGATTATAAGAACTATATGGCCTGGTAACTGCTAGACATGGCTCCCGACAAAGAGTTATTTTTAGGGATTGGGGATATACCGCGTTACTATAACAGTAGTGAGTTCTGGGGGGGTAGGGGGTGAGGAAGAGAAATAACTGACGGCAAGCAGCTCTGGTCTAGTGCCGTGTCTCATATATCACTTGACCCTTCAGCATTGTCCTACTCTTCTGGTAATGCAATTGGGGAATGGTGTGTGTGCGACTCCTCCATCTAAACTTAATTTCCCTGCCCCTTTATTGTTGGGAGCGTATTACTACTGAAAGACACTGGCGTGACGAAGAAAAAGCGTTCCTTTTGGCGTCTTTCTTCTTGTCTTCAAGAAATATAAGACAAGACGTCGTGGTGAAATTCCCAACATGCCGAAAGAGCTATCGGAGCAATTAGAGTTAAAGCAAGTGCTTGGAGCGTTTGAAATCGCGATTTGTTCTGTATACGTTGTTAAGGACTCTTTAATAGGGCAGTATAGCACGTGATGAAGCACATCTTCGCCTACGACAATGGCCACTGGCCAACAATGCCCAGTATTTGCAGACAGTTGGGTCTGCCTTGGATAATAATGGGTCTCGGCGGGGCAAGTTTTCAAGCCAAAAAAGTGTCCAGTAAACAGGGCGACAACCGCTAAAGGCCAGTGCTGGAAGATTGAGAACATGATGCCAAATCTCGGCCAAAATGGAACTTCTGAACTCATGTGGAACGCACTTCTTCACGGAAACAAGCGAGTTTTTCCATCTTGTACTTCGAATGGGATAGACCGCGTACAAAAAAATTGGGGGAATAGTGTACAAACTCCAAGAGGCGAAGATGGCAGCTTCTTGAAGTCAAGATCCAAGCCGCGAACGCCTCCTTCGATTGATCGGATAAATTACGGCGCTTCACTGAGCTGGGCGGACAATTTTTTTCAAGCCTCGCTGATGCTCAGCCAAGAAAGGAACCGAGAGGAACCGAAAAAAGCAATAGTGAACAACCTGCTTAAGTAATTTGGGCAGGGGAAAAAAATTACAAAGTAAGATCTAACAATACATTTTGGCTCTCTTTTGTTGCTAGGACGCCGTTTGGGTCAAACTTAAGCTGGTGGAGTTCAAAGCGAAAAGGAAATAGTGAGACTCGAGTGTTACTGCAGAAGATAAGGAGCAAATCGGTTTGGGTGACTTGTGTGTGGGTCAAATGGAGGGTTGGCGTGCTATCCAATGAGAATCGTTTGCGTTTGTAAGGGTCAGTAGGTTTCCTTGGGATTATCTTGCGTCGGAATTGCTATCACCTGTGACGTCTGCAGCTGAATTGCTTCGGAATGGTCTACGCGGCGCACAGTTTTCCTCTGTCAAAGAGGCTCTAAAGCCTGCTTTAGACTGCCCCTGTCAACCTGTCTGGCGGGCAAGTCGCATGTGCAGTACCGATGACATGACTAGAACTCCTGCCAGAAAACTACGTAGAGTTCAACCGAAATGTCTGCCATGCCAGGCTGACAGGGGCAGTGTAAAGCAGGCTTAAGTCTGATGGTGCGTGTCTCCTATTATGCCATAGAGAAACCACCTTTAATTGTCTGTTGGATTTCCTGATGTGGGGATTCATTGTTGTGAGACCAAGAGAAGAGGCATAATGTTAAGAAAGCAAAGTCCATCAAGGTTCATTTCCATGGTTTGACTTGGATGGTAAAGCCCTTTTGGTGCGATGGTTCAAAGATGCCCATTGTTTACGTTGGGTTGAGACGTTGCACAATAACCCATTGTTAAAGGTTTTGTTTGCAGCCACGTACTTTACACGTAGGAGATGGGATGGATGGATTATTCGAGCATAAAGGAGTAGGAGGGGTATAGAAAATACATTAGGAATAGGAAAGAAAGGAATACTTACACATAGAGTGTCCAAGGTACCAACCATCGGAATGCGTTTGTTGCAGTTCAACCAAAATGGGAGGCAGACATACCAAGATGACAAGGACGTCCGCCAACGCTAGATTGACGAGGAATACGTTGGTGGAATTTCGCAAATCTTTCGAATGCGCTATAACGACGGGAACTAATGTATTGCCCACCACGCCTACCACTAAAATAATACTGATGATGGCGGTACAAGTGAAGCGAATGTAGTCGGGGACGTTATGGGTAAGAGAACCATTAAGAGCCGCACTAATGTTGTTCGCGTCACTAAAATTCAGCAGCAAGGTGGCGTAGAACACGGCCGAAACGTCGGATTCGTTCGAATCCAACTCCCGGGGCTCTTGATCTATGTGGTAGTTGGCCCGTATGAACGGGTCTTGCAAATAACTCAACTCCCATGCGGTCGGTGAAGCTGGCACGTCAACGTGGTCGTCGAATAACATGGCGGCGTGGAGTACACAGCGCTCAGGTAAAATCACGAGGTGGAATTTTTAATGGGAAGCTCGATAAGGGACTTTATCGCAAGCCATTGAAGGGAGCAGCCGTCAAAATACATCGTCGTGGTTGGAAATAAAATACAAAAAAACAGCTGGGACACTTTCAAGTTTGGGTGTGCGAGAGCCATCAAGCAAACGGATCTGAAAATAAATAAATACATAAATAAAAGATACATTAAAGATGTCTCAAGAATTGAATACAAAATTAACATCTTTATCGGCTTGGGACTGAGTCGATACTCCTTAGCGGAACGAAGTAATACGAAGAAACGCATCTATATTTGCGTGAATGTCGTCTGTTTGATGAAAGAAAACGAATGAACAAAGGATCGAACGAAGAAATACGAAGAAACGCATCTATATTTGCGTGAATGTCGTCTGTTTGATGAAAGAAAACGAATGCACAAAGGATCTCATCGATCTGCCGTGGAGACTTTGGCGATGTGACCTGCTATGAATACTTTATAAAATGGTGTGTGGTTGTTGCTTCAACCAAGGCGAGTCGAGTCTTGGTTCCGGGTAAAAAGAAACTTAGAAAATCACCATCCAAACAATGTCGGAAAACATGCCATATGGCGCAAGGGTTTTATTTGCGCTTGTTTCTCGACCAAGATGACTTCATAAAAAGCACTGTCTAGTTCTTTTTCCTTTTCATGTTGAAAAATTGGCAAATAATGGTTCCGTGACAAATGTGGAAAACTGCCAGGGCGCATACGAGGAATTTTTTATTCTAGGGGAAATGAAACGTTGCTCAATGGGGCAGATGAGGAGAAGCTGTTGCTTCCTAGGCAAATGAATTTATGGCCAAAACAAAGCAAAAAACTCAACTCTTGTGACTTGTGGTTGGACGTATTGGTTTATCCCAACCGCAACGAGGCACAGGACCTTTTATTGCTATAGCTTTTAGCTGTATTTAAGTGTTTGGGATATGGAAGGCGGTTTTTATTGACCACTTACCTCTAGATTGTTGGCACCCAGGAAGAGTAATTGTAGCTGCAGTGTGCTTCGAGTCCGAATTCAAGACACAGACCCGCATGGTAATAACGTGTAACAACCCCTTGAGTTTATCCAGGTGCTCTTTCATTCTAATAGTGTGAATAAACGCGGGAAGGAAAAGCGTCGGTCGCAGTAAGTGACGGTTATTGCGTTAGGCCTTTTATAGTTAAACCTTAGAGCAAGACTTAGAGTGCTTCTGTTTTTACGTTCTCGTTTCTACCTTGCGCAATAAGTGTATTTGCTTAACCCATTGAATAAGCTTTCACTTCCAAGTAATCGAAACCTTAACTCTGACGTTAAACACGTCGAGTTTTTGAATACACCACAAGGAAACGAACAAATATTCTTGATGTGCTTTTTTTGGTGAAATGAGAGGATGGATCTTAAGGACACAGGGCACCGATTCACTAGCAATGGGGATCTTAAGCCCTTCGTTGGGATGCTTTGTTGTTCGTGACCAGGATGTTTATATGGCAGCACAGCTGAGTTTGTTAGCAGAAAATTTTTATTTTCCGCTATTTCAGGACCATAGAAACGTTCACTGGGTTAAGTTGAAGTATTACCGTACTATAGAATTTCCTCCTATCCGTATGGTACTGACTTACTACCGCTTATGGACTCTGATAATAGCTATTTCTTTATTCCTTTTGAAATTCCCTTACCCTCTGCTGTCAAGCGTGACTCTAATAGGGGCATGGTAGTGACAATAATGAAATCCGAAGGATCCTAAGGATCACCCCTTGTCCATGACGATACAAGTATTACCGTACTATAGATTTCCTCGAGTCCACGACTGAATTTCTGCCGCTTATGGACTGTATCTCCCGTTCCTGACTCTGATAGTAGCTATTCTTTCTTCGTTTCGAAATTCACTGGCCCTCTGCCGTCTAACGCATGACTCTAACAGGGGCCCTGGTAGTGACAACAATGAAATCCGAACGATCCTAATTCCTAAAGGATTACCCCTTGTCCTTGCAGTGTCTCCAGTAAGTAAAGCTCATTGAATTTGTGATCCATGTGCCATATAACTGACAAAAGGATACCGTCGTGTCTTTTTAGAATTTTTCTCTTTTTATCCATTTTGCTCAGTTTCTCCCCTGCACGGGGTTTTACGTTCGAGGTCATATTGGATCTCCTTTTTTCCTTTAGTCGGACCCATATTTAATCAACGGTTTGAGGGCGCATATGCTATACAGACGGCTAAAAACGTTGAGGTCGTCCCTGTTATGCAAATCAGATTCGCTTTGTGTTGTGTGTTTTTGTGTTTAGAAATGGAAAGTCCGTTTCACTTTTCAATGGAAAGAACCCCGGGATTGATGGCGTCAAGCGCTTCCCAACCGCATAAAAGGAGCGGTCTGGCCCGGCCACCATCTGACGTATACGTGCGTCTTTTCGGCGTAGCCGAAAAATAGTACGTTCCTATCATCACTACAAAGTGAACTAGTGATTAATTGACAAGGATCCAGAGGTCAAGCCACACACACAGGGTTTTCTTTCCAGCTCCCGGTCTTTAAAAGTGTGATTGGTTCACGCGGTTGACTGCGTCATGCTCGTCAAGTGACATTCTACTACAATGCAACTGATTTTCGTGCCTGCTCACAATAGCAACTCGGCATCTTTTTTTCCTATTTTCCCAAAAGCGACCAAAATCGTGTCTCTGTGAAATATTGTTAGAGCTCGTATGATGGTAAGTATATAGGCTTGACAGGAAACTAAGGTTGAAAAGGAGACGCCATAGCGGTTGTGATAGTGATAAGACTCTTAAATAAAGGGATTTTTTTTAAACTTTATTCTAGCGATCCATCAAGTTATATCCACATAGTTACTCGTGTCATCCACACACATATAGCCCTGTACAAATTACTACTGCAAGGCTCATTATTCACGGTTTGGGCATGTTGGACCTTTTTTTCTTTCTATTCTCTTGAGCCATCATAAGCGTTGCTTATCGCACTTAGCCATACGAGTCTTTTGGGTGTTTATAATTTTGGGCTTTTATAATTATAACCCCAATCCCTCAGAGTAAGCAAGAATATGTAATAATACATTACCTTATTTGTTATGGAACGAGGAAGAACCAGTCAATGACTAAGTTAATTGGCACGGAGCCAAGTTGCGCTTTTGTTTATGCGTTTTTTTTCGTTTTTTTCGCCCAAGTTTAAGGTTCACTATTGTTGCAGCAACACTACACTGGTTGTGTTAGTCACCCGAATCCTTTAGAGCACCGAGCAGGACCAAACGGAAACTGACGAGAAGAACGATTTTGGTTTTTTAACGGAAGTCACTTGGAGTCGATAACTATAGTTTCCTTGTTGGAAAGAAAAGCACGTTCCCACATTCCAATTTTTTTAAAGTATTTTTTTCACTCAATTTTTCGAAATTTTTCCGTCAACCGTCTTCAAACTTGAACGTGTTTCGCACTCGGAAAATACTTTCGGTAGTGAAAGTGTCGCTGGTGTTCTCTGTTAGGCCTCTGGCCAACAACAGGTCAGTCTCGGAGCGTGCTCGCCGAGGAAGATCTCCTGAAGGAAAAGTTGGTGCGGAGCGCACGCGGCGTCCGGCTATTCGCGACGTCTACGGCGTCCACTAGCACGCTCATTTAACCGTGCCTGTGCAGTTCACTCCTGATGGAGGGCGAGAGAACAGAGGGGAGTGGTGTTGAAGGAGGTGTTTTTCACCGATGAGGCGGATGCATGACGGGGTTAAATACAAAAAGAGGAACAGAAAGCAAGACTGTAATTTTATTTCTGTCGCAAGGACATTCATTTTAACGTAGCCCGCAGCAGGTCAAATCTGCACGGGCCCGCAGGACATTATTGCGAACGTCGATGTGGACAATATAAATGTCTCGTCATTGCCATATCTTGTGCATTTGCCACCCCCTAGCTTGTATTTCATACAAAATGCCGTATTTTTATAACACTTTAGCGAGCTGTAGCAAAAGTGAGTCGACACAACTATCTTGATTAATTATATATTTTTGTCAGCATAAACTGGCGTAACTAAACGCCTTAGCATGTCATCGAAAAGTTATACCGAACTTTATTAAGATTATGTTTTCTTATAGATCCCATTTTCAATAGATATCGTATGGCCAGATATGTCGTATGGACCGAACAAGCCATCGCATCTTCTTAAAATCTGTTATTTTAACTTTATTATTTATTGGATTAATAATTTATTTCTAATTTGATTAATTTGGGGGATGTTTGTTTGCTATTTTTACTATTTTTCTCTAGTTTTACTACTTTCGTAACTCTTTTGGGGTTATTTCTTGTATTATTTCATTTTGTTCGTTTATTATTTGTTTATGTTTGGGGAAAAAATACTAGTGGATACAGTTTCGCTCGTATCATGATAGTCTTAGAATTGAATTGGAAGTGAGTCTACTCGATAACGTACTATTTAAGTTGATTATTTGATCCTTTCGTTGAAACACGTACTCTTGTTCTATTTTATCCGTTCTCGCGATTGAGTCGACACTTTACCGAGAAATACGAATCTGAGTTCAGTCCCAAAGTATGTGTTGCAAGGAAATTACGAAGAAAGTTGTTTCATGTTAGGGTGGTATTTGGGTCTAGGTTAAAAGTGGACGAGCTGCACGCATACACAAGTAGTATTACACCATCATTAGTGCTGACGTAGTCATGCCTACCCTTGAAAGTGATATTGCGAGCAAATAAGGAAAAAGGTTGCGAGCCTGGGGAAAAACTACTTTAGGTAAAAGCCGCTCCGGATGTACATGAAATGAACATAGTGTGATAAGGTTCGGGAAAGAAATGTGATGATTTCTGGCGTTGAGCTGGCACCGGAAAGGACCAACTTGACTGTAGTCGAACCTATATGATGTATGCAAGTAATGAACGATCCAGGTAAAGTGGGAATCTAGGTTAAAGTCAGACGGAAAGATGAGCGTTTTCAACAGTCCACTTTCATACTCTTGGCAAAGTGTTGGGTTTGGTTGAAGGCCACTTTATATGCTATGCTCCCATAGCGTGTGTCAAACGTATGCGTGTCAAAAAGTTGTCATGAGCCAGGAATTCTTAGTTCGTTCCGAAGCGGGCGTCACGTGGCCATTCTTACGTCAATCGCAACGCTTATGGGGTAGAGCATGTCTTGTATAGATCGACTATACAAGACAGGTATATTATTTGGCCGTGGATTAATATAAAAAAACGAGGTGGAGAGCTTGAGATGGGCGGTGACTCTATATACATTGATGACGCCACTTACACGGAAAGTAAACTTGAGCGATCTTGTCGTCATGGACCAAGAACGCTGATAAGAATGTGAACCAGTCGGAATTCTTTCGATTCCAACTGTCAGGAGTCTAGGAAACGGTGAATGAGTTTTGGCCTAAACGCGAGAAGATATAACATGCAATTTCTATTACATTGCGCACACAAGTGCATTCCAGTGATAACCCAGGAGAAGTTATTTACTTTCTATTGTGTTTCCCGCAGCAATCTCTTCTATGGCAATGGGATGGGATCATTTTCTTTCACTTGTATGTTCCTTTTAAGGGGTGAAAGGGCGTCCGAAGCTAATTTGACTTTACCCTATATGTTGTAATGGCTCCCCCGCATCGCTCCCTTTTAGCATAAGCGTTCGCTTCGAGATTCAATGTGTCTGCTATGCTAATAAGGTACTTGGGTTCTCGATAAAGCGCCGTTCATCCTTTTGTCTTTGTTCAGCATGGCGCTAAATATTAAAAGGAAAAGGGTTGTGCTGAGTCGGGGTACTTTGCTTTTCTTTCTTGCCGCTTTATGAGCTGGAACTGAAACTCCTGGCAGCTTCTAGTAGTAGTAGAAGGGTCAGCGTCGTTATGAAGGGGAGGTCGTTAAAAGGTTAAGTTGATACTGCTTTGGGTGTTTCTGCCATAACAGTTCTTATGGAAACTGACGCTTTTCGGGTACTCCACTGCATATGGCGCTTAGAGGTTACCATTACACAAGGTTCATCGTCTAAAGAAGCATATTAGGTCGGGCACGTTCTTTCTCGATGACGTTAGTCTGGGGGATATGGACTCCGTGACCTTACATGTCAGTGCATTTTCTCCTAAATAGTCGTGGCGGGAGCATGACCGTCATTTGCATCCAGTTTTGGTATTCTACGCTTCCGAAGAAACGGAAAAAGCACTAAATCTATGGGGAGGAGTTTGACTTGTCGTGCAATATGGATAGGAAATGATGGACTGTTCGTTTCCTCATATGCGTTGCATTGAAAACTTTGTGTTTAAGATTTTTCTTACT
Organism: Lepidurus arcticus; assembly: GCA_003724045.1. Classification (NCBI taxonomy): domain Eukaryota; kingdom Metazoa; phylum Arthropoda; class Branchiopoda; order Notostraca; family Triopsidae; genus Lepidurus; species Lepidurus arcticus. Next base: position 34,285 of record RJJA01000005.1, on the reverse strand, counting down.
ATTTTAAGGATGTAATAGCAAGCAAGAGCAATTTACGATGAATGAGATAACTGTTTGTAAAATACGGGAAGTTTCATATTGATGGGAAAACTTTGGCCGTTTCTTTCCTTATATGCATTGCAATGAAAAGTTTGTGTTTAAGATTTTTTGAATTCCTTAAGGCTGGTATACCAAGCAAGCGCGACCTAAGATGAATTAGAGCAATTTTTGCCAAAAAACGGAAAAACACTAAATCTATGGGGCGGAGTGTGCGTTATCGTGTAGTTCAAAGCTCGATGTTTTCAATTCCTTTTGTGCATTGCATTAAACATTTTGTGTTTAAGGTTTTTCGTTAATTTCATAAGATTGTAGTACCAGCAAGGGCAATTTAAGATGACTGAGATTATTTAATTGAGCGTTAGCTTCTGAAAAACGGAAAAAGCAGTAAATCTATGGCCGGATTTTGCCGGATTTTGTGCATTACGTTGAAAATTGTATGTTTAAGATATATTTTTTACATTCTTTAAGTTTGTAATACCAAACAACCGCAATTCAAGATGAATGAAAGCATTTTGAATTGAACGCTGCTTCTGTAGCGTACAGAAGCCAGCTCAGCATCTTCAAGTTGAGCTCTAATTTGGTAGTCCAAAGCTTAGAACTTTTACTGTCGCGAGTAAATGTTTGAACAAAAGATCCGTGGAAGGTAACGCTCATTTAATTTCTAAAAGCACCAAAAGGGTCTTTTGTTAGACAGAGACAGAATGACATATTGTCAATGTGCAGGATTCAAGTCACAGTAATCCTTTTACCATTTACTATTAATCCTTTTGATCATTTATTACATTCTACTTTTTTTAGTATCTTTTTAAAGAGATAATTCCTTGCTTCTCAGGGGTAGACGCAAGCAATTTACTATTAGTCTTCTAGCCATTTATTACGTTCTCCTTTTTTCAATATCTTTTGAAATCTCCTTGCTTCAATAGGAGTATCACAAGTATCTGGATGTGGAACAAGGGGCAACGATCCTTTCGGTTTAGGAGTCTCAATCAATACCTTCTTTACCAGCAAACGAGAGCTAGGAATCCGTACCGAAAAATTTCGAACTTGTTTGTCTCTCTTTGCCCTTTGAGACAAAAGGTGACGAGCCTTGACTAAACAAGAAAAACGTTCGCGACCCCATAGCAGAGACGTTAAAAGCTGGGTAGTACTTATAAACATCCCCACACAAACGTGTTGAAGGAAGTGCCGGGCCAAAAATAAGTATAAAAGTGATACTTTGTCACTATTTTCTGAACTTCATGAGCGCGGGAACGGATGTTCAACTGTCATCTTTCATGGTCTCCCGTGATGTCCCGTATCTGCTCCGTTCTTGAGTCTTATTGACATACTCCATTTGGACTTCCTATTTACGGCTTTTCTCAGGTTTATTCTCCACCTCATATGGTTACGTATATTCAAGTTTTTTGCTTCTTAAGGCGTGAAGTAAATATTGTTGATGAACGGGGGGTGTGGGTGGTGGATAAATGTATGGGTACGGTAGCAATATGAGTACGGGAGTAATATGAGTATACGAGAGCAATAGTAAGTTTCCCTCTCTATATGTTTTTCGAGCTAATTTGCCCCTCATGCAAGTTGTTTTGCTCCGCTACTAATTGGCTGTGACTACTGGAGACGTCAATATAAGTCTTATCGACGCTGAATTGCTGAGCAGGTCTCATCCCTTACTGCTCTGATTGAATCAAGACCGTAAGCCAAGTACTTATTTTCCTATATACGGGGACCACCTTTCGAGTACACACGGTATACCCTATTTCAGTGTGGTACTCATCTTCCATTCCCTTTCGCGGCGAACTAATCAAGTTAGGAATCGAAAAATGAGCTAAGCCCCCTTTTTTCGTGTGGTGTAGCTCCTCTCCGCTGGGATTAGTCTCTCCGGTGAATCTACATACGTGTACTCGCAAGAAAACACGGCTGTTTTTTCACAGTCGGCTTGATTGTCTTATTCCTTATATGTAGTCAACAAGGAGAGGAAACTATATGACTTATCTGTTGACACTTGGACCACATGTAGAGCATTTTCGGCCTTTAAATTGGACCCCTGAATAATCCTGATGCGTATAGCGTGTGCCTTTAATTTGACCCTTTAAAAATCCATCTGTATTTTACGCTACAAAGTACACACCAGACTACGATGCAAACTTGTGTACGCTGTTTAAACTTGGTTTCGAGTTTTTTAGTAGGGCTTGTTATGTTAGCTTTAGAGAGAACGAGAGTTTGGCGAAAGCTGCCTTTGGTTAAAGATAAAGTTGATTTCCCTTCAGATTTTCTGCCGTTCGTTCGACAGGTCATCTTTGTTGTCCTCACTGTACGCTTGTCCTTTACGGTTGACCCTATAGGGTTATAGGGTCAAGATAGCGTGTCCAGTACACATCCAAAATAGGACACGGGTGAAGGTGAACTTTTTGGGGTTTCGGGGTCAATCCTAGTCGTTTGCCCTGAATCTCTGAGACCTCAATAAGTCGTTGACGATTGCAGAAATATTCGGGTTAATTCCCAGGAACGTAGTGTCCTTTTTACGTATTTTCCCATGGGTAAAAGATGCTGTTCCGGCTTAGTTTCTGGAGTACGGTATCCGGATATTGCGGAATAGCCCGGACACAGGAAATTGGGTTGCTGAGCATGTCAAGAGTTAATGCGATAGCAGTGATTCTGCCAGGTAAGGCAAGAAACTGATTAGGAAATGAATTTTTCCCGACAGGCCAGACAGTCTTGTGGATGAAGCTGAAACGCAAGTTGAGGTCAACGAAAGATTCACTTTATCCGAGGTAGTGAATTCCAAGTTGAAATCCCCTGTCGTCGATTGCAAGTCGCTGCGAATTCCTTGTATTGGACAGCGACAAACAGAAATGGGGTGTTAGGTGACTGAAGCTCGTTGATTTTCCCCCAGAATAGATCTGCCATGAATTCCTTTTTCTACCCTTGCTTTGACTTGAATCAATACTTGGGTATCTCTATTTTTTATTTTTTTTCTTCAGGTTGTATAGTAGAATCAGAAATGGTAAATATAGCAATTGAGGGGGTTGTCACGTCTCATTTCCTCGCAAGTGCAAACGCTTCTCAAGGGCCATAACAACTTACTTGTGGGTAAAAATAGACTATTCATTTTTTCAAATGTCGGGTTTTCGTATAGGCTTGAAAGCCTGCCAAACTTATTTATTTGTCCATCATTTACATAACTTAGTATTTAAAAACTTAATTTAGATGTCTTTAAAAGTCTTTAAAAACTTCGTACAAATTTAAAAACTATTCAAAGCCCCTTTGAGACTCAATGCTTGTTTGTTTTTGTGTGAGAAGACAGCGTGTTCGACATTCATCTTTAGTTTGCTATTGATTAATCCATTTTCCTCTTAACTGAACACACATTTATTAAAATATACGAAAAATATTATCTTTTGATTGCAACAAAAATCAAGGGAAAAGTTCCCATTGGGCAGCTTTTAATAGTATCTTTTCCATTCATATATAAGACTCGACACGCTAGCACCGACCCGAAATAGCTTTAATGCATTACAAGTGATAACGTCTGTTTCCCTTAAGCTCGCGTGTGTTGAATATTGTATATTTGTATGGGTTGCTTTCGGTTCACGGCTTTCATATGTGGCCCTTTAAAACAACAAAAACAAAGGGATTGTTTTTCCCCTAGACGTATCCGCATCGCACCGCGCTTTCTATTTCTGTTTTAAAGTCCAATTAACCCTTTCTCTTTCACTTTTCTCTTCTTGGCTGATGGTTAACATAGAGGCACGAAATCACTATATACAATTTATAATTAATACTTTATGTGTTATGGGACTTTTTTACCATTTTATTTCTATTCTTTTAGAGTCTAGTATGCTCGCGGAATACTGTGGTTATATATGGGAGGACTGCAAAAATCTGACAAATTTGTGAACCGAACTCGGGCCAATGACCTAGACAACAAGTATCCGGACAGTCTTCATTCTCATCAGTCAACAGCGGTGAGCATCACACCTTCGGAGTAGCCGTTTATTAGCTCATATAGATTATTGAACCTCGCCTTGCCATCACCTCAAAATGATCTAAGAATTCCCTCCTCGACTTGCGTATTTTTCATCCTTTTCTGCTACCATTTCTATAGTGTTGTCCGGAAGGATTGGAAGCGGTCTGTTTGTCTGAAAGTCATCCGAGTAGGCGGGTTTAAAAAATCTAAAAAAGGAATAAAAAATGCGTGTAGGATTGATTGGCGCGGTCAAGGTAGATGGTTTGTTTTTAGGCGTATATGTAATGTAGAGCATCTAAAAGGGACAGCAAAGTTATATGAAAAGCCGGGGTAAACGCCCGAGCACCTGGCAACGCTGCCAAAATCCACAGCTCAAAATCTTTGTGTATGAAAAAAAATCTATGAGACCCCAGGACAGATAATGTCCATGTGTTTGGGAACTTATATTTGACAGAGCAATAATTCGTTTGAGAACAGAGATCCGGGTTAGTCTTTCCAACTTAGTTTTTCGGGTTAGTTTAGTTAAGTCTTTCAGTTTTCTGTATTTATTTTTGTGGGTTTGGATTTGGGAAGATATGGTTTGTCTTTGGCATGCATTAAAAGCTCGTGACAGGTTTATTAGTCGATAGTCGAAAAGATGGTTGATGAGAAACCAACCCCAAAACCCAGAGTGGAGTTGGCGGTCACTGCACCTTGTTTCTCTCTTATTTCCTTTGGCATTGGCACACAAAATAACTATAAACATAAGGCACTTGTAATGTTTAGAAAAGAAAGGGAAATGGGAAAGGAAAAAAATGGAAAATGATAATGAGGATGGCTCAGTTCCCAACTTTGGACCACAACACATTGGCACAGGTGCGACAATTAAGACGACCTGCCTTAATTTGGAATGCAAACTCCAGGCTAATTATGTCCCGGGACGTGGCCAACTCGGGCCACCGTCTCACTCGCTAATCTGACATAAAAAAATTCTAAGGAAATATTGGTTCTTAACATGTGGATGTGGAACTGAGTAAATCATTGCGAACTTAAGCTGTCAAATTTGGTTCCCACCTATTGAAGTCACAGTCGGATGGTTCAGTGAATTCGCAAACTGTTGAAGCAAAAAGTCGTGTTAAAAAGTAAATGCTCCGCTTTGTCAATGTGCCCCACGTGTATTACTAGTTACGCGTTTGCTGTCAATTAAAAATTAAGGATGAATGTCAGGATTTGGAGGGGAAAAATAAGCTATTCTTTTGGTACTCCTAACGACGAATGCGCGGGGCATTGAACCGGCCCCGTTTGCCTGCACAATGGCTTCTGACTGGGATATGCGAGATGGCGAAATAACCATGCAAACGTTGCAATAATACCCAACAACATTAGTTTGCCCCTATCACGCTTAAGTGTATGCGTTGGGTGTACTCTATGAGCCATTTTTGTTTATTTGACACTTTTACCAGCAAAAAGCCGAAACGCAGGAATATGGCCAGCAAAAAAGATGTATTTAACCTTAGAGTTCAGCGGCATGTCTTTTTCTGCCTTTTTTTAATTGTGGTACCGGTCTTAGGAACGGGGGGTGGCAAGTTTTCTTAATCATGTAACGTGCTGAGCTAAGCCGGAATGGTCACCGATGTATACGTGCAGATCAAGGCACGACGTTAAAAGAACGACATAGCATGGCGAGGTTTTGTAGAGTCAGAGCCAGGAAGAGGTAACCTTCGGTCATTGACATACTTAAGCTGCCGCATTTCCTTCTTCGCGTGGCTAAGTTATGACTGATAGTACAAAAAGCTCTTCAAACCTCCCAATAAAGATCAAGTCCCAAAGAATGCTGGACAAGAAAAGTGATTTGTCAGGCGCTGTGGCATGCAGATCCTTTTAAATTGGCTTGGTCTTCTTCACACCACACCGTTTCTTTTGCCTGCTGCGGAACTAGTTGGATAAACGAGAGCGAAACCGCATAACTTGCGTAATTCGACCATCCTCTTATACGTTAGAGAGAAAGAGATGTTAGGGTGTTTAGTTGCCTGTTCACGCTGGGTTTAGGACTTTGCTTTAGCCGGAAAGGAACCCCGCTTTTCAGATGGAAATGACGAATCCCTGGAACAGGCATCTCATTAGCAACATCATTACCATGTTGTGTGTTTTTCGGATCTGAATGTGGCACACTTGGGAAATCTGGTGTTACACCAAAAAATCCCCTTGTAACCCCGTTTCCTGATTCCGAAATAAAACGCCACGTATCGTTGTTTTTTCCTGTCCCACATCGAAGAACGCGCAGAAACAGTGTGCTTGTCCAGATTGCGTATCTGCGCTTGGAAAGAAGAGGGACGTTCATTGTCCTCTTTTCGCTATGCTGGTGGTTTTAGGGACTTATTGCGCTTTGGAATGGTTGTGGGAGGGGCACCACGACTTCGTATTTGACCTTTGATTCTGTTGTTCTTGAGAATCTGTGCGAAAAGTTAAGATATACCGCGAAGTGGAGAAGGTGTTTTAAGGTGTCGTTGTGAGGGAGGGGGGATCAAGAGAAGGGGGCATTGGCATGCATTAGCCTTTTCTGGCCAGGCTAGATGTAATGCTGCCGCATAATGTATTGACTACCACCGGTTTTCTTCCCTGCACCTCAAACATGGGTATCCTCGATTGAATAACTTAAAAATCCCTGTTTGGCAAGATCGAGGCAAAATGTGGTCATTACAAATGTTGGATGGGTATTTGCTGTTGTAAACAGCTATATTCAGTGTACCGGTGCTTTGTCATTAGATTAGGATGTGGAATCCCATTAATTCAACCAACAGCTCAATAGTTCGTTTGTCATGAATGTTAATGGGTACAACACTGCTGTTTTACACTTCAACACTACCGTCTTGTGACTATACACCTTGTGAGCATGCAGTGCCAAAGAATCTCAGGTGAACAAACTATCAAATTCGCTAATCCTGAGCTACGGGAAGCAACGGGGGGTTTAGGCCGATGTAGTTATGCCAACTTTCGTCACTGTTTTAACAAACCGGACCTTTGTAATATACTTTTTGTCAAGGGCTTTCGGACTGACCAACTTTTGGAGGGTTTTAAAATATTGCTGATCATGAGATTCATTTTTGGAGATGAAATAAAGGGGGAGGGGGGTCAACGTGATTAGAATGATCTGCGCTCAAAGGTGAAAGACCGTCCCTCCCGCGTGTCCGCCTTATAGACGACTCCTACCGCCATCAGCTTGCAGGAGGTAGAAGGTCGTTGATCTAGCCTACTAAACTCTTACTATTCTCCGTCTTTTTCGGATTCGATTTTTGCTTCTCATGTTGGAGAGATGTCCCTATCATTCAGATTTCCGCATGGCAAATTGATTTTCTCACGTCTCATATTATGTGAGACTGGACTGTCCGCGTTATTATAGTTTTAACGATCATTTCCCAGTCAGACAAAGTTAAGTCATGAGGAGGCTGACGAATATATTAAGAAAGACAACTTTTTTCGGTTGGACGTGGGTTAAGGCTTCCGTATACCTTAGCTCGGTATAGACGGTTAGCATGGGGAATTTCGGAACACTTTTTTTGAGAAAACCAGTGTATTTCATGAAAAAAAATATTTTACCAGGCTCTTGAGTTTGCTCACAGGTAGTGCACAACCAAAGCACGATTTTTCCAATGAGTAGTTAATTAGCAATAGGCAAATGAAGTTTGCAACTATGAGAAATACGTTACCTGAAAATCTGTTCTATGGTTGTGCACTAGATGCTAACAAAAGAAAATTTTTGCATTCGATAGTTTTAAAATCCGACAAGACGCTTTCGAGAAATCTTGTTCCGAAAGTTTGACGACTTGATTTGGTACCTTGTGCTGCTACAGCGAACTGTGGTAACAAATCGTACTTTTCAGAAGCACAACAAACGTAGAAACTTTGCCGGCAATTAGCTGTCTATTTATTTTTCTTACTTTCTTACGCAAGTCTTTCGCAAAACAACAAAAACTATCAGTGCCATCTGTAAATTTTTCCTATCAATAAGCTAAGGTATACGGGAGCCTTAATAGTTCCGGATTTTGGGGGATGTTACTGGAAGTAGGAAGCGTGTGGCGTTTCTCGCTCTGGTCCGGATTTTGAACCTGAACGCGTAAGAATATCGTCTTCCTTTAGCCAAGTTTGCTGTAGGAGTTGGTCGGTCGTTCGCTTCTTCGCTGTATAGAACTGCGGGAGCCGAGGAAAAGCGAGAGTGAACCACCAAGTGCTGTTGTCAGAACAACTTTTCAGTCGACGTGCACCGTGGCAAAGGTGTAGACACGTCTTCTCACTCAAAAACAAACAAGCATTGACTCTCAAAGAGGCTTTGAACTTGCTCTGTGATAAAATTATCTAAAAAGTTTCGCCTGCGCAATCAAGACTGCCCGCTTTGCCTTGAAATTTTAAACATCTATACTTTGGCTGTCACATCCGACATTTGTTGTAAAAGGAGTGAATTCTTATTCTGTGTGGATTATTAATCCTTGTAACTGCGACAGTGATACTATACTAATACATGTTGGTGATTTAAAAACGTTCGATTCTCGCACCTCTGTATATCCATCGTTGCCGGGGAAAAGTTAACGACTCACCGAGAAGTTTAAAGTGAAGCTAGTCGCGCTCTGCATCCCTAACCCCGTTCTATTCCCCCCCCCCCCAAGTACAAAAGGCCACGCCTACCTGGCCCAGGTGTAAAGGAGGACGACCGCTGTCGCAATCGGTCTCCGCCCCTTACCCTCCTGAACCTGATTTTCTGGCGCGGTATTCTGAAGTGGCATTCAGGTGAGCGGTTTGACCTGCCCCCAATTCCTATTCAGCTCTTTTCTTTTATCGTCCGTGGGTTCGCGTTGCTCTATTGTCGACAACGTTGAGAGGAAGTTGGCCCCAATGCAGGCCCGTTAGATTTATCCCCCGCCAGTGCGCTTAACAGCGTGTACGTCAGCACGTTGAGGAGGTCGCAGCAGCGGTGGTGGTTTATTGCTGGTGGTACAGTCAATTGTCGTCCGACCGACATCGGCAAATCGAGGACTTACCAGGGCCGGCTCTGGCCTTTTTATTCCACTCGCGCCCATCACTGATCGCTCAGTTGGCTTCCAACCCTCCATCCTAGCAGAGCCAAAAAGGGACAAATTTCGTAACTTTGTCCTGTTTCTCATAACTCGTCAATATTTCAGAACAAGACTCAACGAAAACCACATCCAATCCTTTTTTGGTTCACCGCGAAGCTCCAAGCCACGCCAACCGCCTTCTGAAACATTCTCCTTTCAACGCCTCCCCCCATATATTACCCTTAAAAAAACTCGCCAGCCAATTGATCAAGTACATCGAACTTGATCCAATTCATTCACCCTTAACCAGAAGAAAAGTCGGGTAATTGCCCTGCTTTGATCCTAATCTTGTAAACAAGCGTGATTTGTGTGAATTACCATGGATCCCCTTGATCCCACTGGCCTGTACTAAGACAGAAAGGCTTGCATTTTTGCGCCAAAAGAGCACTTTTACCCCCATAAGAGAGCCAATTCGGTTGTACCCATTTCGCCTGCTGAATTTTCCAAGTTGCGATCCAGTAAATTCGTTGCTGAAACTAGATTGCCGGTTCCGCTTGAGATTTCTGAAGCCAGAGACCCTCCAGATCCGTCGACCATGAATAACGATACCTTAGATCCAACGGGGCTTTATTAAAAGCCAAGCCAAAAAGAATCCCCCAAGAGTAAGGTAAAAGAGAAGAAAAACGAAAAAATTTCGTCCCAGTCATGCTTTTGCGATGGCCATAGTCACTACGTTTTTCACGCAATCCGAGCGCACACGAGGAAGAACGATGGCCGAAGACGCTTGGCAGAAGTTGGTGCTTTTCCGTGTCAGCATACTATGGTTGCTCGCCAGCCAGGGTGTCGTCCTTGCCGTTCAGTTAGCGTCCCCTCTGACCCGAACAAACCACGTGCCTTCTGTGAGCCACCGTAGCCAAGTTTTCACATCCAGAAGATCATCCCTTTCCTTTCTTCCTCCCGCTGATGCTGTCAGGGTCAATGTCAGTCAATTGTTGCAAGCTCCTTCCTGGTGGGACACCTTATCCAGTACGTTATTCGTCTCCCAGGACCGAGTTGTTCTCCCGCCAGCCATGGTCAACCTCCGCAAATTGGTCCAACAAGCTGAAGAGCGCCTTGCGGACGAAATTACACCTCGATTGGTCTCCATCAACCGTGGGGCACGATTCCGGGGCGGTGAGTTCTAAAAACGGCACGTTTATAGCTCCAGTTAGCATCCCACAATTTGCATACAAAAGAAGTCGGATTTCAAACCTCTACACTTGTCAAGCTCTTATGTCGCACACTCGTATGCTTTCCCTTTTTTCCTATTCTTTGTGGGGGACTGCTTTGTGCCCCTCACTCAACCCAAAAAAGCTCCACCGTTTCGCGTTTGCCTTGGGACTTCAGCGATTCCGCGAATCCCAGGGTGGGGTGCAGAATTTAGCACAAGGGGAGTTCCCTGCTTTCTGCAACAGCACTCCTGCCCTGCTTTTTAAGGCAGGCTGCTTTTTAAGGCTTCCTCGCCTTCAGACGCAAGAACCCACACTCTTACGCCATGTTTTTGTCAGCCACCTATGATGCATTGTGATTGACCACCAGAGCCACCCCGTGTATTCCATGGGAATTCTCCTGCACTGTTTTGGCGCGTTATTTCTTGGCTGTTTTCGGGTGCACCCTTTCTTCGAATATCCTGAAAGGACACCCAGAGTTTACCAGCAACAAGCACTTGGGTGTGGCCCCATTCGCTCAACTTGCGACTTCATGGTCATCAGAAGATCCTTAAAATTAAAAAGAAAAAATTCGTCGTCCTAGATTTGGTGGTTTGGATTCCGATCAGTTTCTTCTTGCCCACGATAGTCACAAATTTTTTTTCCAATTCCGACGAAGAGGACAACGAGGAAGACTTTAAGCGAAGAGCCGGGCGAGGGTCTGCGCCGGCGCCGAAATCCTCAATGGAGAATGAGATTTTCCAAGCGGAGCAGGAAGAGTCGTTCGATGCAGACTCGGAAGATTACCATTTCCATCCCGTCTTCGGACCATTACTTTCTCGGTTGGACGGCTACTTCCAGCTTTTACGAATCCCTCATCCAGCGTGTCAGCTAAAATTGATTTGTTGGACTTCTACCACTTCTCAGGACCAATACTCCCCATTGAGCGACCTCTTCCTTACTGCCATCAAGTAAAGATTTTTTTTTACAAAAAAAGACCCAAAATACGCGAAACTGGCCGTTTTATCAGACATTATCACAATATAACCTTTGCAGGCGAAGCAAAGGCGTATCTCGACCGACTCATTATCATAAAGCTCTTCGGCGATATTTCGATTTCCGCTGGGCCTCCGAAAAAGGCGCCAAATTGGACTGTGATGAAGAATATGCCGAGTGTCCGGCTTCTTTGGATCAACTAGTAAACTTGCCTGTACTCCGGGTCTGGCAAACCATGGCGAAAAAGCTGGCTATTCAATTGCAAGACGAGTGACTTTTAGCTGTCATCCTAGAGATTCTTCTTTTTTTATGGAAGAACAAAACGAAAGAAACTAAGTTATTTTATTTATATTTCCGTTCTGAGAGTAGGCATTGGTTAACTTGAAGATCTCTTGGTACGGCAACGAGGTATAACAGCAACAACTGTGGTTCTCATTCTCCTATATTTTACCCCATATATAACTGTTTGCCTTTGTAGAAAAGTTTATACGAATGGAGACAAAGCATTCCTTTACTCCCCATATCCCAACAGAGATTTATTTATTGTGTAATAAAGAGAGTTTTAATTATTTTTATATGGCTTTATATCTGCGGTTTATCTTCCCACCACAATTATCTTCAAATAAAAATAATTATTACGATAAAACAGTTGGGGTCGCAAGTTCGGAAGGCAAAAATACAATGGAAACGATTTTTCCTAAATCCATAAATTGTGTATTTCGAATAATAAGTTATCAAAGTTAAGTTATAAGTTAAGTTAGCAGAGCCCTCGTGGAACTGAGGTGTTTTACGCGTCGTCTTTTAACTGCACCTTGAGGTAGCGAATGAAAAATTGAAGGGCTTGGAGGAGCCTGGTGTGGAAAATTTGAGAGCCATCGAAGGGACAGGCCTTGTAAACTTCCGCGCAGCTATTCCATGTCCCATTAGTAGTAATATCGTAGCTGGCCACGTCTTGGCCGATTTCCATGGCCTTCCAGTAGCGGAAATATCGACTTAGAGGTGTCTGTTTTACTGGCGGATCTCTGGGGAGATAAAAACGAAATAAATTAGTGTTAATTAATTACGATTGGCCTTATGTTGCTTGGGTCTTTTTTTTCAAGTATCAAGACAAGTTGCGGCACATTTGGTTGGCAACAGCCAGTCAAAGGGGGAAAGATATGAAAAAAACTAGAGGAAGGAACTAGCGGGGAAAAAAGTTAAAAGAGTTGAATGACCGTCTATGGCCTAGTTACGAACGAGCCGTGGCGTTATAGGGTAGCGCTATCCGTAATTTTACCATACCAGGATCTCGTAACGCGTCCGGGCGTATACTTACTGGCATTGCTTGTGGAAGACTTCGTAGACTGGCGAGTACTGGTCGGGTTGACTTGCCATTTCGCACAAGATTCGCTGCTGGCACACATCTTCAGGAATCTGCGGTACAGACATTGAGAAATGAAAAGAAAATATATAAAAAAGGTTGAAAAAGGTTCGATTAGGTTTTCATTTTCCCGCATGACTCCGAGGGGAGCATGAACAGAGGTCGGTTTTGTCTCACGGCCGAGAACTGATGATGGGATTCGTGATGCGAGTAATGTAAAATTGGTTGGCGGTAGACAAAGTCGTCATCAATGAGCTCGGAGGATGGGCTATTCGCCATGCAATAGAGCTTTTGTTAGGGAAGGTAGCCGTCAACATAAGAAAAAAGATGAAGGGGAGACTATGGAAGTGACGAGGGTTCATTGTCCCAAGTTGAACTTGACCCTCTTCTTACAAGGAAGTGCACGTGGAAAGTAAGTCAGCCAAATAGCTAAAGGCAGGGGAGTTAGGACGCATTTATATTCATGATCTCACCAGCTGTGGAGTGAAACCCAGCCTACCTCATCAAACGTGGGTGGTAATAGAGTAGCTCGCCTTAGATGCGGTTGCATGGCAAGTCAAATGACTGCCCTGTTCTTTTTTTCTTTTCATTTTCTTTTTTTTAAGAAAAAGGGGCACCAAAAAGGGCATTGCTCCATTGACCAATACGAGCAGCACCGAAGCCGACAAGGTTCTACTAATTGTGTCGGGCCCGACAGCGGGGAAAATAGGCGGTAGGCAAATCATGATGAGGAATCGAGTTAAGGAAGTGTGAGATCGGTAAGGAGATTTGAAACAAGGGCACACAATAGGGGGTTCCGATTTGGGCTGTTGATATTTCCTTACTAGTAAACTCGCCACGTTTGTTTGGGAACCCAACAACCGCGTTCTCAGCCCTACAATCCTTCGGAACATTTGAATGGTTTATTATCATCCTGCGAATTTGAACTGCGTACACTGTCTGGTCCAAACCCTCACTCTAGGCAAAACACTGACATATCTTTTAGTCTTTTTTCGCTCCAAGGAGAGCTGCAAGGCGAATGAGAATCTATGATGGTGTATAGAGAGAAGAAAACTAGCAGCACAGACAAAGATCAACCCTTGCTGTGACTGGAAATAATCACGCGTATAACCTTGTATGACCTAGAAGGCAGACAAATGATGGCGAAACCTAGAAAAGCCTTCAAAACATCCAAGTACCTGATGTTATATTTAGAATTTGTAAAGTTAAAAATAGAAAGGGTTACGCGCTCGATTGATTATGCGATCGAATATCGCCTGTTTTCTGAATCAAAACCCCAAAAAGGTGAAGGGTGAATCCCTGACTAAAGCTTGGTTACCAACACAGGAGGCTTACTCTCCTGAGATGTAGAAGAGCTGATACTAGCTTGTAATAGATTCCACGTAGCTTACTGAAGTGTGAGCTGGATGCTTATATAAAAGTAAAAGGCAAAAACACTGTTACTGTAACCGTCCTCTTCAGTAAGAGGATAGGGTGAGATTGTTACCTTTCGGTCAAACAAAGGTTTGTTTAGGATTGGGTTGACTGACCTCTTATGGTTCACGACTCTTTTTAGCATGCGACCCTTGCTACGTGACCCCTAAACTGTTCTTTGTGTTCGGACAATAAGAAACAGCCAATACTTGAGTTTGCGAGAGTAATATAACCCAGCTTAACCAAGGTGCAGGGCAAGTATATTTTTATTCTGTGGTAATTGATGTATATATGACCTTACGACTGACCCTTTATTGCGTACGCAGCAAAACCAACGGGCTATTAGTCCACACATGAGCAATAGTTTTGCTGACGTATAACACAAACGTAGTATGACCTTACAGTACGTTTGTAAGAAGCTGGGTCATTGGTCCACGTCATTAATTGCTCTATACTGTGTACCCTTTGTCGTTTCTAGGAATCAGTGCGTTGATGGTCCTACTTACCGATAAGTATGCGAAGTACGCGTCCATCTTCCTAAGCTGCTTTAGATGGCTTGGCTCATCGAAGGATTCGGGATCCAAAGATTCGAAAGACATGCGTTCTTGCTGGGCTAAGTCAATGCTGCGGCCGCTGACTTTGGGGAACGTTACGGAAATAGGTAACGTGACAAATGCAGCTGTGGGAAGTTTAAATGGAAAGTTTAACAGTGTGAGATTAAACGATGTCACTCGTCCTCCTCCGTCGACGATTACTTACCGACTTGCACAGGAGCTTGGGAATTTAATTTAATAAATCTTTTGTGTCGAGACAATATCACTTGTTCGCTAATTACAGCGCCCACCAGACAAAACACGACCAAAACCGTGCACAGTTGAAGGGACTTCATGTCATAACAGGTATGAGCGACTTTCTAGAAGCTGTCAGCGGTGGTCCACGTTGAACTTTGACTGAAGCGGGGCTTTTCGGTAAGGTTTAAGTAGACGTGAAGCCCTCTTCACTTGTAAAATCATTAGTGATTCCCTTCAGGTTCCTCTTCCGGACTTGTAAAACAATGCAGATCAGTCCGGAATAAGCTCTTGAGCATCCTCATACCTAGACTTCCTGGTGGGACCCTCACGTTTCACCTAATCCGTGCGGAAGAATACCGTTCAGTGGCCTAGTCTGCTACTGGTTTTTCTCTGTTTCGCCATTTTAATTAAACATGATATATAATAACAAAAGTCGCCATGTTTCTTGGATAAGACAATAACAATAATGCTAAGATAGCAAATTTCCTTATCAAAGCAATGAAAATAGTAGCGTGATAAAGATAAAAAGTCCTTCAATGGAGAAATGGACACAGTCTAACGTGAAAAAATTCATTTGTGTCGGGGGAATTGTAGGCACCGAGCATTTGTAGCAAAAACGTAGTAAAATGGGAGACGAAAAGTACGTGTGTACGCTGTCAGCGGAAGTCATGGACAAAGCGAAGGAGTTGGGCGAAGATGAAAACCGTCGAGAAGATGATTTAAGAGCTTTGCGAGAGTGGATTCGGAAGCAGCCTCATTTAAATATTCGCACAGGTACATAATGATATATGCCAGCATGACATTACCTTTTGCGATTGTACTTTAGATGCACTGTCTTTGCTTTCCTTTCTCCGTGGCTGCAAATTTAGCCTCGAGAGAAGCAAGGAAAAATTGGAACTGATGGCGACATTTAAGACGGCGTGTCCCGAATTTTTCAGTAATTGGGACCCTTTGTTGCCAGAAATCCGCCATGCCTTGAAATTAGGGTAAATTAACACCACTTTACATTGGGTTGATTTAAATAAGCTGTATACTTCTAGAATAATTTTACCCCTACCCGGGTATGATCGCAATGGACGAAAAGTGTTGTTGTATCGAGCAGGCTGCTATGATCCAGACGAAGTTACATTTTACGCTTTCCAGAAAGCCAGTTTAATGGTAAACACAGTACTATGCCGCGACGATGAACAAATATTCATTAACGGCGTGGTAATGATTTTTGACGTTGCTGGGTTTACCATGAAGCATTTTGTCTCGGTACCGTTGGCAGAAAACAAAAAAATGATGACGATTTGGCAGGTAATTTAACCAAGGCTTTACAGTTAGAAATTAACATTCCTTATATTAAAAGGATGCGTTTCCACTTGCCCCGAAAGCCATGAATTATATCAATGCCCCGGGAATTTTCGCTACAGTATGGTCCGCATTTAGCCCGATGCTAAAAGACAAAATGAAGAAACGGGTCAGGGTCCATAGTGATATGGAGTCACTCTATAAAGAAGTATCGAAGGAAACTTTGCCCGTAGAGTATGGGGGGGAGAATTCAAGCATACCTGAAATTACGGGTAAATACGTCCAGTACCGAGCATAAAGTTTGTACTATCATATACTTATTAACCTTCTCTTTCAATGCGCAGCTTACTGGCTAAAGCAGTGCGAAGCAAATCGTGATTACCTTTTGGATGAATGGAACTATCGCTCTAACGAAGCCAAGCGACCTGGAAAGCCTAAAACATCCGTAGATCTTTTTGGTTTAGAAGGATCTTTCAGGAAGTTAAATGTTGATTAAACCGGGCTTTTAATGTATGAAAACGAAAAGAAATCTTGACATGACTGCAACCCTTAAGACGGCTTTGCCAGATTCTCTTTTTTTCTAACTGGGATCCTTTATTACCAGCAATACAAGAAGCTTTAAAATTTGGGTAAGCTTTTTTTACACTCATGAATCACTAAGGTATGAAATGTAATGAAAAAAAAAAAAAATCGTATTTAAATTCGTTTGAAAGAAGCTGGGTTTTTATTATATATAACAACAAAATCATTCTGCTTCTTAGATCAGTCAATAATAATCATGCTAAGATAGCAAATTTCCTTATCGAAATAATAAGACAGACTAGCGTGATAAGATAAAAAGTCCTTCAGGGAGAAATAAACACAGCACAGCTTAACGTGAAAAAATTAATTTGTGTCGGGGAATTGTAGGTATACCGAGCATTTGTAGCAAAAAGCGTATACAATGGGAGACGAAAAGTACGTGTGTACGCTGTCAGCGGAAGTCATGGCCAAAGCGAAAGAGTTGGGTGAAGATGAAAACCGCCGAGAAGATGATTTGAGAGCTTTGCGCGAGTGGATTCGGAAGCAGCCTCACTTAAATATTCACACAGGTATGTAATGATTTATGCCAGCATTAAATTACGTTTTACGTGACATTCTAGATGCAAAGTCTTTACTGGCCTTTCTCCGTGGCTGTAAATTTAGCCTCGAGAGAAGCAAGGAAAAATTGGAAATGATGGCGACATTTAAGACGGCATGTCCCGAATTTTTTAGTAATTGGGACCCTTTTCTGCCAGAAATACACCATGCCTTGAAACTAGGGTAAACTGCACCACTTTGCACTAACGTTAATTTAAATAAGCTGGATACGTCTAGAATACTTTTACCCCTACCTGGTTTTGATCGCAATGGAAGAAAAGTGATCTTGTTTCGAGCAGGCTGCTTTGATCCATACAGTGTTACTTTTTCCGTTATACAGAAAGCCAGTTTAATGATACACACACTAATCGCCCGTGATATTGAACAAGTGTTCATTAACGGCACGGTAATGGTTGGTGACCTTGCAGGGTATACCTTGAATCATTTTACCTCCGTACCCTTGGCAGAAAACAAGAAAATGATGACGATTTGGCAGGTAATTCAACAAAGAGTTGGCTTTGCAAAAAAAAATAACATTCCGTATATTAAAAGGATGCGTTTCCCTTTGCTCCGAAAAGCATTAATCAGATCAATGCCCCGGGTATTTTCGCTACAATATGGGCCGCAATTAGCCCTTTACTAAAAGAGAAGATGAGGAAACGAGTCAAGATTCACACTGATATGGAGTCCTTCTACAAAGAAGTACCCAAGGAAATTCTGCCCGTAGAATATGGTGGCGAAAATTCAACCTTGCCTGAAATCACGGGTAAAGATGTCTATGGTGGAAGTCTGCACTATCACATACTAAGTATCTTCTTTTTCATTGAGCAGCTTACTGGGTAAAGTATTGCGAAGAAAATCGTGATTACCTTTTGGAGGAATGGAACTATCGTTCTAACGAAGCCAAGCGTCCCGGGAAGCCGAAAACATCCGTAGATCTTTTTGGTTTAGAAGGATCTTTCAGGAAGCTAAATGTCGACTAAAGCTTTCTTTGACAATAAATATGAAACATTACAAGACACAACTATGATACGAGACACTATAATGTGTGAAAACTAAGTAAAAGCTTCACATGACTGCAACCCTTAAGGCCACGGTGAACCTAGTTGCTTATGGCCAAATTACATTGGAGTTTCGGTCCACGATTTCGTGAATACAGCTTCATTATTTAAAAAAAATACAGTAAAGTTCAGAAATTTGTCTAGTTTGTAATGAGCGTGGCAATTTTTTGAAAAATCAATCAGGAAACTTTCTGGAGGCGATTCAAGTTTTGACATTTTTACATATAATGAATTTTGACATTTCTGTTCCACTTGTTACAGAGAGCATTTTTTTATATAAATTTTTTCATATAAATTATGAAAATCAGACCCTCCATTTCGGAGTAATCGTTGAAAAAAACAAATAATAAAACGGAACAAATAATAAAACGGTGTCAACGATTACTGAGATCTTTCATTACCAGAAATAAAAGAAGCTTTAAAATTTGTGTAAGCTTTGTTTTACACGTATGGATAAAGAAGGTATGAGATGTAATGAAAGAAAAAAAATATTTTCGCTAAGACAATTTTTACCCCTGCCCCTGATAAGATAGCAAATTTCCTTATCACAATAATATAAACAGTAGCGTGATAAGATAAAAAGTTCTCCAAGCAGAAAAGGACACAAAAGGGCACAATTGAACGTGAAATCATTCAATCATGTCTAGAAATTAAAGGTACCGAGCCATTTATAGCAAAAAGCGTAGTACAATGGGAGACGAAAAGTACGTGTGTACGTTGTCAGCGGAAGTCATGGCCAAAGCGAAAGAGTTGGGCGAAGATGAAAACCGTCGAGAAGATGATTTGAGAGCTTTGCGAGAGTGGATTCGGAAGCAGCCTCACTTAAATATTCGCACAGGTATGTAATGATTTATGCCAGCATTAAATTACGTTTTACGTGACATTCTAGATGCAAAATCTTTACTGGCCTTTCTCCGTGGCTGTAAATTTAGCCTCGAGAGAAGCAAGGAAAAATTGGAACTGATGGCGACATTTAAGACGGCGTGTCCCGAATTTTTCAGTAATTGGGATCCTATGTTGCCAGAAATTCGCCATGCCTTGAAACTAGGGTAAATTATCACCAACTTACATTGAATTGATTTAAATTAGCTGTATACTTCTAGAATAATTTTACCTCTACCCGGGTTTGATCGTAATGGACGAAAAGTGATGTTGTTTCGAGCAGGCGTCTTTGATCCAGATATTGTCACTTTTTCGATTTTCCAGAAAGTCGGTTTAATGATACACACACTATTAGGCCGTGACAATGAAGAAATATACATTAACGGCATGGTAATGGTTTGTGACCTTGCTGGATACACGTTGAAGCATTTTACCTCCGTATCGTTGGCAGATAACAAAAAAATGATGACCATTTGGCAGGTAATTAACCAAGAATTGTTTTTGCAAAAGGAAATTAACATTCCGTTTGTTAAAAGGATGCGTTTCCACTTGCCCCAAAAAGCATGAATTATATCAATGCCCCGGGAATTTTCGCTACAGTATGGTCCGCATTTAGCCCGATGCTAAAAGACAAAATGAAG